>LPNX010765461.1:39895-87900 GCA_001517045.1 Pseudotsuga menziesii
TATGACTTACATGTGCTATTTGAACTATCTCCTCTGTCATGTCATCATACTCGATAGTAGACACAATTTTGACATTCTTCTCGATGGTTTCCATCCCATGATTCATTCTCAACAAATTTAACATCGCGATTATTACATCCTTATCTTCTGGTAGATCTACCAGCTCCCATGTCTGGTCTTTCTCAATGCATTCTATTTCTAGATCCATGGCTTGTGCTCGTCCATATTCTTCGACAACTTCCTCATATGTTAGAGGATCATCTATTTGAGAAACTAATGCAAAAAAAAAGAGAATGAATTTGGTGTACTATCTTCATATATCTCACGTAGACTTCTCGTCTTTATTGGATTTGTCGATGCCGAACTCGATGAACTTCTTGATGAAGTTTGTTTTTCACTTGGTGTGCTTGTTGGCATAGCTTGGGATGTTATTTGTGTCGATGTTCCTTGTGCTAGAACATGTCGCGGTGTCCTAGGAGTTGATGGTGCTGCGACAATATGACTTACGTGCTATTTGAACTATCTCCTCTGTCATGTCTTTATAGTAACCAACAAAAATACATTTATGTCCCTTCTTGTCTAGTTTCTTTCTCAACTCATCTCGAACATGAGCATATGCGACACAACCAAAAACTTTTAAATGAGAAACATTGTGATTTATACTTTTCCATGCTTCTTGATGGAATTTGTTCTTCACACTCTTTGTTGGACACTTGTTCCTAATATATAAAACACTTGTGACTACTCCAACCCAATATTCATTTGGAAAATGCCTAGCTTCCATTATGTTGTGTGCCATCTCCATAATAGTTATGTTCTTTCTTTATGCAACATCGTTCTCCTAAGATGAATACCACACAATCAAGTGCTTGTGTATTCTATCAGTCTTGCAAAAATTTAAGAAGTCATTCAAGACATATTCATTGCCTTTTTCCATCCTTATTATTTTGATATTGTATCGAGTTTGGGTCTTCACGAGCACCTTGAAAGGATGAAAACATCCAAGTGCATCATATTTATTTTTAAAAAAATATACCTATGTTTTTCTTATGAAGTCATCAATAAAAGTAAGGAAATAATTGCATCCTCCCATGGATGGTGTCTTCATTAATCAAAAAATATCATAGTGCACAATCTCAAGTGGTGTTCATGATCTATACGACTTTTCGACTAGGAAATTCTCTCTATGCTTCCTGCCAAAAATGAAACCTTGACAAACTCTCTCTGTCTTTTCAATCAATGGAAATCCTTTCACCATATTATTCGTGTGCAGTAGCTTCAACCCACATAAATTCATATGTCCAAATGTGAAATGCCGCAGCTACGACTCACCCTAAACCTTTGATTGAAATGCTGCTTGAATTTGAGTGATGTCCTTTTCTTCCTTATCGCGATGCTTTTCTACTTCTTTACTTTCTTGCTTGAATGCATCTCCTGTATTTTCCTTTTCTTTCATGTCTTGCATTATTATAAAAGGAAACAAGTGATTGCTTTTCATTGGTACTTTTTCTATCAGCTAGGTTCTTGGATGCAAGTATTTAATCACAAAATGATTGTCTTCCATGTAGACTCTATAATATTTTTGTATCAATTGTCCAATGGTCAACAAATTGTGTTTCAAACCTTCAATATAAGAGACATCATGAATAATATTTCACTCCCCTTATTTATTTAGAATACAAACAATACATTTTCCCAAAATCGTGAGTTGGACAGTATTTCCAAGTGTGACATCAGTTTGATTTGATCTATCTAGACTCTAAAATAAATTTAAATTACAAGTCATATGATTGCTAAATATTCAATCTAAGTACCATATGTCACATCGAATTTCTTGGACATCATTGCTACAATTGGGAATGTGCATGCCAACAATGTTGTGCTCGACGAAGTGTTGGTATTGCTCGTGTAATGTACCTCTTGCACACTTAGTTATTTATGTCATAGAATGTTATTGTACTTGTCTCCGGTTGAGGAGCTCAAGGCCAAGGCCCCACCGGAAACAACTCTTGCAAATTATGTAAGTAAAGGCATAGGAAGCATAAAGACAATGGCGTAACTTAACCATAAGGAAACAACGACTCGAAAAATAATCCACCAAAACTATATATATATATATAACAAGAAGGAAAAACATAGTAACTAAACCCTTTTTATAAAAAGGGTTGTATATTGAACTAGTTGTCACTAAACATCCTTACCTAATTTATGTTAGGGGGAAGGGGGAAATGCTTATGAGGAAGAATGCCTTGAAGGTGTGATTGTTAACAGCGCCTCAGGAAACATAAAAATACCTATGAGCACTATTCATGGTAATTTAACCCGACGCATGCGAGTATATTTATTCCCGGAAAGTCGCCCTTGCATCCAGCAGGAAAAGGGCCACCATCTCATGCCCTATTAGGGCCAATTCACTGGACAGAAAAATGGGACGGTTACATGCAAGACCGCATATCGAGCTGGAAGGATTTTAATTTTAACGTTTTCTAAATATGGGAGGACGATGGGTAGATCTCAGCATTGTTTTACCTCTGCGTTTTCGGAGGGTAGATTCTTGGGGGTTGAGGATTCATATCTAAGGGAGAGGTCGGGGAAAGGGTGCGATTATTTTTTTCCTTATGTTTTTCTCCCAGAAGAAGTCGATCTCTATAGGCGGCTCTGAGAGGGGATATCCCCCTGCAAAAAGAAGTCGAATGGGTGGTTTTCCATTGGGGCGTTTAGCAGGATTGGGGGTTTGGTGTTCTATGTCCTATTTTTTTAGGAAGTCTAGAGCTGCCTGCGATGGGAGCAGGAAGGGAGGCGGAGATGTATGTCAGGAACTATACGCCTCCAATATGATTTTCCTTGCCCATTTCTGTGGTCGTTTTCCAGGTTAATTGAGCTAAGACCGTGTCACACTCGTCACTGTCATGGTGCAGTTTTCAGCCTGAGACTAATGAGGTATGGTAGCTCATGCTGAAGATTTATTTTGTGCTTACTTCTTGTTTGTGTTTCCAAAGCCCTTATTGGGGTCTGTCATTAAGTTGGCATAATGTTATTCATGTGCTGCCTCTGCCTTTGCCTCTCTCCAAAAACTGGATGGTCTCACGAATGGAGTAGCCGATAGGGTTTATGTATTGGGATGTTTACTGAAAGGCGTGGATGTCCTTGGGGCATTACCCATGAAGTCAATGATCATTATGTGTTGCCCATGTTGGAGTTCTATTTTCTCCTGGACAATGTGCGTGGGGGCTCATCCGTGTCCTTTTGTTTGAAAGAGGTAGCATAGCTTTGCTGTTTGTTTTCTTAATACCAAGCGAGGGAGGCTAGATCTTTATATCCATGCACAAATGCTTGAATGAAGTATAATAGAGTTCTCTTATTGCCATGGAGCAAGGATAAGATTTCTGAACGGTGTTATTCAGGACATTTTGAGAAAGCATTTAAATATTGTGACAGTTTTCCTAAAACATAGGTCCTTTCTGTTTAAAAACATCTCAAACCTTCCAAGGTGCCATTCACCAATTCAGCATTCGATCAGCAGCGATAGTTTTCGTTCCTACATTATTTATTAATGTTTTGGATCTTTTTTTTGCTGCCGAGTGCTGGTTAGAACTAACCCTGTGTGTTTTGGCCGATTTCTCATAGTTTTACGAGATCCTTTCCTAGATAGACCTAGAAGAAAATCGCTGGTAAGAACTTTGGTCTGGCATTGCTTGTTCAAGAAGTTCTGTAGATGAATCGCCGCTAGGGTTGTGTTTTTCTTTACAGTTACAGGTCTGATATTTGCTAGGTTTTTTTTGAGTTAAGTTGGTTTCCGTTTTGATTTTATTGATAGGGGAAACGTTTGAATCCCTGGATGGGATTTAGGGTGTAGACTGTGAATATTATAAAGAATGATGGTGAAACGCTTTGCCTTAATTGCAGTTTATGAGCTGTTGTGCACCTGCTCAACAGCCTTCTAAAATCATTATTGCATCAAACAAAATCCCATTTTGTTTGATGAAATGTCTAAAGTTTAGAAGGGATAAACTTAGCTACTGAATGGTTGATTTTTCCTTAGCTACCGATTTATTGAAATGCCACATTTGTTTGAACAAGCTTCGCAAACTACTTTGGATCAATGGTGTCAATTTTTGAGTTATTGGTTTGAATGCATTATCACTAGGGGCATTGATACATGAGGATTCGTGGTTATTATGCTTCGTCCTATAGGCTTACCTGTCCAGGTTCTGTCAAATATTACATTAATTATGCTCAATTCCATGGTTAAGAATATGTCATTATGGGCAGGTTTCACGATTTTCATACAAGAGCAAGGTAATAATGACTAACGTTGATAGAACTTTAATGAGATATAGATATATCATTCATATGCCTTATCCTAATGTTTGTTAAACATGAATTGTATTATTTCACATGGGATAATTACCAAAGATATAGTGTGGGTTATATGTCGATTCGTCACCTTTCGAGAGAGAGCCGAACACGTTGTATGAAAAATCTGTGGCACGAGTCGCATTCATTGTGCATTTAGAGTGTTATGTTGACACTCATACCTCCCTGCTGTCCACGTCTCAGTCATGGTACGTGACCCTAGTCGTGGCGCTTCACCACTGGAGCACCTGTTATGCGTACACCTGATGCACTCTCGTCATTTAATTCAGAACGGATTGTGATAAACTCAGGTTTTAAACACTTCGGCTGCCATTCGTGTTCGCCATTTTGAATGATGATGGCTCCGACTATGGTGAAATTACAGGGGTTTCGCTTATATTCAAATATGGCTTATCCTCTGTATTGTTTATTGTTGCTGAGTTTTGGTTCCAAGTGCTCTCGGTCCGCTCTTCTGTCGCTAATTCAGTGGTGGCAGGTTTGCTGTGCACATTGTTATATTGGAAAGCTGACAAGGATGGCTCCTGTCGTCAGAATCGAGCCTCATGAATTAACCCTCTTGGATTCAAATCCTGATCTTTTGCGAAATATTGAGGATGTGGGGTGGTTACAGTTTCTGGAGAAATTTTCTGATTCAAACCGAGAGGTCACTAGGGTTTTCGCCATGTCCTTGATAAATTACAACGCCGAAGTAGGTGATTTATGTTTTCGGGTCGACGAGAGGTCAATTGCGCATGCGACCGGTCTCCCTTTGTCCGAGTAGAAATGGTTTAAGTATCAGAGGATGGATATCACGGAATGGAGAAGTTTGCTGAAAAACCCGACACAAGAGGTCTCTTTTCGCGCTGGTGTTGCACGTAAGTATTTTCGTAAGGAATGGAGACCTGTTCTCGATTTAATTCATAGATATCTTACCTGCGAGGGTCGATTGTCGTCGGCTTATGTGTACCACCTTCGTTTGATGGCAGTTTTCATAGGGTTTCCAATTAATCTTCCTTATTACCTTCTCCACAGCTTGTTTAAAATGTCGAATGCTATAAAGAAAGGACCAAAATACTTAAGCCATAGTTTATTTCACCACGGGCTGGTCCATATTTTGATTGAAAATGAATTGATAAAAGCAGGTCGTTCTTGGGAACAATTTATAGAAGTTAATGGCTTTTCAAAATTTTGCCATTGTATGTTTGATAACCCCGACGACTGTAGTAAGCACAGGGTTATGGGTTCAGCTTCGTCGAATAAACCCGCATCAAACCCTAGTCCTAAGAATGTGGAACCCTCTCAAGTGCCAGTGGTTGATCCGGATAGTGTTCATTCTGTTTCTTTACGGCCTAGTCGTGGTAAAAAAGGCTCAAGTTTGTCACCTGTCACGCCATCAAACAATAATGACAGAGTTGGTAGTCGCCGGGGAAATTTACCCATGTCTAAGTTAAGTAGAAGACTGAATCGGAGTATGGCTAAGGCCAAAACCATAAAAAGTCCTGTGAATGATAAAATCCCTGTTGAAACAGTTGTAATCGACGATGAGGAGATTACAGTCCCTTCCCCTGTGAACGATAATGTAATTCATCATGATTTGATGACCGATCTAGTTGGGCAAAGTCACCCTGTGACTGTTGAGGAGATTTCTGAAAATCCCTCCTTATCTGTAGAAGTTCAGCCGATCCGGCCCAATGTTGATGTCGCGCCCGAGTCCGAAAGTCCACCAGCAGTGGATAAGAAGATCCCAGAGGTCCCTGTTGATTATATGACTGATTCAGTCGTCAATGAAAATTCTGTGAAAACGACTTCAGCTTCTTCACGTGGAATTGGGGAAACCATCCATCCCATGTTTGTTAATTGCCTGCTAGATAACGTTCGCAGGATGGAAGAAAAAATGAATGAAATAGTGGTGAGTAGAGATCTGCTAGCAATCGATAATCAAGGTTTGAAAGAAAAGATCGTTGCAAGCGATCAACATCTCTTGCGGTTAAGAAATCATAAAAATAAACTTATAAGACGTGTTCTTAAGTTGCAGAATGAAAATGAAAGAAACAAAGAAAAATTATGTTAGCTTAATGCTCAGATTGCCTTGATACAGTTTAAAGCACCTTCACCAAGTTAGTCTAGTGGAGTAAATATTCAAGTTTTCAATGCCCCGGTTAATCTATAGGATATGCTGATATGTTGTTTTGTGGATGAGATTCAGGTATTTCATGATTTCAAGATTATTTATTGACGATTCTATTTGATATTATTTTCATCGTATTCTGATTATAATTCTTGTTTATCGCAGGTAGTAATAAGAAGATCTTTTGCCCTGATTTTGAGGATGTCGGTTCTTTTTGTGATCCCTGTATTCCGGGAGGCAAATCGATGATTGGAGGAATGGTTTTACAGGTGCCTATGTTCTGTTTACGATCCTATATGCTAGATGAACGATTATGCGTTTAAGGAAAAACGACATGTTCCACTTGTCGTTTTTTTTTGACATTAGTTAGGGATCGTAATATTCAGTCTCGGTCTTTAATGTTGCTATTATGGGAAAATGAAAATGTATTTAAAAGACTGATAGTGAACATATGACAGGTTCGATACTTCGGGGATGCAAATACTGAACTGCTGGTTCGTACTGTTTGGGCTGCTAGGCAGTTATCTGTCAGTTGTCACAATGTCCTGGGCTGGTGATGTTTGAATCACATTTACAGTTTTAAAACTTATATGTGGTATATGATATCTTTCAGTTTTTGGTATTTGCTTTTCCTATATTACTATGTTTGTTTTAATCTCCTTTGATGGATTGTGCGAAGATAATCTATTAGGTATCGACTGTTCTTGTTTTTTAGCTATGCTGATATAACATATTCTGTAGTTGATAATCGATATTATTGTTACATTATATGGAATGATGCTTGTATGAATTTGCTACGGTTGAATTTCTTTAAAAGTTGCAAATGTTTATATACAGTTCATTTATCAGTATCAGTTGATAACAAGTTTGAATTAAATTGTGCTCCTGATCACGATAGGAAATAGATTAGGATAATTAGTTGTTCATTTTTTTTTGTCAATTATATTATTTGAAAATCCATTTGAATCAGATCCTTCTTTATCAATTACATTCAATTTATTTCTTTTGTAAATGATTGTACAAGGTGTATAAAGTGTGTTTGTATATAATATTAATTTGGTTTATATTATATCTTTTCTGCTTCTGTATTTATAACTTATTTGATTGAATCCGATAGTCTAACACCTTGTAACATATAACCTGAATTAACATTTGTAAATAATAAGGATAGGTTTGACAGAAAATCAGTAGCACTAATTAGTCTCTTAGGATCCCAGGCCAACAGAGCCTTTAAACCTGTAGGGAGCGACTACTTAAAATAGCTTGGAACCTGCTCTAAGGATCTCGGACTGGGTCGTTTTCCCCCGTTGCGGGCTTAGTCAAATACGCCCGTCAACAATGGCGCTAGAAGGAGTGCCAGCGTAAAATGGCTGATGACAACAACCCTGTTAACAAAACTAATTAGCCAACTACCCCTCAATTACAATCAAGTACTCAACCGCGCACTCGCCTCTCATCACGAGTGAATGAAACCCCAGTGAGCGACTCTGTTCGAAATCTGATCTCTCAATTCAACTCTCCTGTTCCTGAACAAATCGACCAGTACGAACAAGCCATAAACGAATCCCAAATAATATTAACAAGGGCTTATTTGAATCTCACTGGACGCCTTCCCATTGAATTACCCCTTCCACAGATTACTAGGCCTCGCGCTCATCACCCTGAACCTGTCTTGGAAGAACAAGGGCCATCTGTAACAGACATTAATCAGCCTTCATCTTCTGTAGGACCATCTGTTTCGGGAGGATCCGGTCGACCACCGTCACCACCTCATTCGTCTAGTATTCCTCAAAAACCACCCTCACCACCTCCGACTCCTAGGAACATGGCAGCTGCCAATCCGCCTAAACCTATGCCTTGGATGGCCCAGGACGTTGTTGCTGTCCCTGGTGTCCAGCATCCTTTGCCTAAACACCCTGAGAAGCTTCTGCCTAATTTCAACCTTGAGTCGAAGGAGCCAGCTGAAGATCACATCAAGAAGTTTATGCTGGCAGTCCGGATCCTAGACGTTGAACATGAAGATGTCGTATGCCGACTGTTTCCCTACACGTTTGAAGGAAAGGCTTCAACATGGTATTTTTCCTTGACAGCTGGATCCATCACCAGCTGGAATGAATTTGATATCGCATTTATCAACAAGTTTGGAGATGACAAGTCTCCGGTGGTCTTAGTGTCTGAACTATCTAAAATTCGCATAGAACCTAAAGAAAAGGTTAAAGACTTTAACCAACGCTTTTTGACCTTAAGGAATAGAATTCCCGCCACTTCAAGACCCACTGAGGATGTAACGATTGAATTTTACACTTCGGCCTTACCTGGAAAAATAGCCATGTTCGTCCGGCAAAAGGCCAAACTTACTTTAGCTGAAAGTTTTGAAGAAGCAATTAAGGTTGAAAAGGATGTGTTTGCCACAAAAGCGAATTCCGGAGTAGATACCGAGTCAACATCTTCTTCTCGTAAGAAGATCGACAGTCCTGCCAAAACTACAACTGGTTCTGACAAAAGAAGTCAAGATGCTTTAGATTTGGATAGTCTTCAACAAGTCATCAAAAAAATTTCTAATGAGATCATCGATTTAAAAAAGGGCACTTCTGATAATGCCTCAAATAAAGAACCACCCAGACAGTTATTTAGAAGACCTTTTTAGAATCCACCTGTAAAACAAAATTCGCCCTCTGAAGCTAATAACATTGAGGAAATTAACAGTTTTCTCAAAGCAATAGTTTCATATCTGGAAACAACTACTGAAACTGAAACTCAGTCTTCAGGACAGAGTTCTCAAGATAAACAAGACACCAATGATAACAGTGATAATAAACCACCCAATGTCATCAGTCATTTTTGGGACACCTCAAAATTAACTGATGACGAAGAGCTGGCTATTGTCAATGTGAATCAGCATCAGCATAACACCAGGAGTAAAAAAGATCAGCCTTCAACTGAACCGGCCACAACTGTTCCAGATAATAGCTCAGCTGCTAAAGACAAAGATCAGCCTGCGATTAGTAAATCTCCACTTTCCCTTGAGTTAGAATATGATTTGATTGAAGACTTAAAGAAGAGCAGGGCTAATATTTCACTATATGAACTCATAAAAATACCTATAATTCGTGAGAAAATGGTACAAGGGGTTTCCCCAATTAAAACTGGTAAGAATTCTTCCAATCAGAATAGTGCTGTTAGCAATAAACATAATTCCCAAAAGTCTTCAGTCAATGCATCATCAATAGGAAAAAAATCTGATTCTTCAACTCCACCCTTTTTACTTTCGTTTGAAATATTTAATCGCAAAGTACATAACTGTATGATTGACTCAGGGGTATCCAAAAATGTTATGCCTTACTCAGTGTGTAAAAGGATTAACGCCGTCCCCCAGCCTTGCGATACTAGTATTGTACAGCTAGATCGTTCAAACGTTAAGGTAATAGGTAAGCTGAAGGAAGTGCTGATAAGGCTAGCTTCCAATCCCCAAGTACATTTTGTTATTGATATTATTGTTGCTGATATACCAGAAGCATATGGTTTATTTCTGAGCAGGGATTGGTCACAGAAACTCAATGGATATTTTGAGACAGACTGGTCACACTTATGGATACCTTATAAGGGTCAGCCGAACAAAATCAGAATCGATAGAGAACGGTATATGAAGCATACCGTCACAGAAATTGATGATTCAAATGAACCTGTTCTATTTACCGATACCATATTGGGTAACTATATGGCTGACTCATTCTTTGGCAATTTAGATGCTAAAATTTCAGAAATTCCTGATTTAAATCAGCAGTCTGAAATCTGTCATTTTACACAAGTTCCAGCTGAAATCTCAATCTCGGATACATCGCATTTAGATCTCAATGACAGTTTGTGGTCTCTTTACTTTGACGGTTCCAAGTCAAAAGAAGGCACTGGTGCAGGATGTTTGCTGATTGACCCTTGTGGAAAAAGGTATTTCATTGCTTGCAGATTAGAGTTTGATTGCACAAACAACATCGCTGAGTATGAAGCCCTCAAACAAGGGCTGAAGAAAGCGATTGATTTGGGAGCCAAAGCCTTGGTAGTCTTAGGAGATTCCGAAATCATTGTTCGTCAGGTACATAATACAATACACTGCATAGCAGGACACTTGAGAAACTATCAAAATGAGGTATGGAATTTGTTGTTGGCATTTGAAGCATTTAATATAAGTTCCATTCCCCGCTATTTAAATCAGGAAGCTGATCTTTTGGCTAATGTAGCTTCAAGATTGATTCCCTCGGAGGGAATTCTTACTGATGCTTTCTCGGTTGAATTGCTATTCAGGCCTTCTATTCTTGACAACATTACAAATTGGAGAGTCTTTGATGAAGACTAGCAGTTAATCGACTTCTTGACTCTTAAGGATACCTTCAAGGATGCAGTTTGTGATGAAAGGACTCACGATGAGGATCTGCATAATTTTACGGTAATCCCCAAGCCTTGTTCAGTCCAAGAGTCCCTTGATCAGGTTAGTCCTCTTCCCAGATCAGTAATCAAGCTTGAGAAATTTTACGACTTAAGGGACAAATTCAAAGCTGCAAAAAATAGTAAAACTAATAGCTCCATCATGCAATCTGATATTGTTAATCTAGGAACAGAGAAAATCCCTCAATGTGTAAATTTGGGTAGCACATGTATTGCTCAAGAACGAACAGCCTTTATTAAACTCTTTAGGTAATTCAAAGACATATTCGCATGGACCTATGATGACTTGAAAACATTTGAGCCTAATATCATGCAACATGTCATTCCTATGAAACCAAAGGCTAAGCCTTTTCAACAAAAATTGAGGAAGATGCATCCCAGCCTAGAACCAGCTGTCAAGAAGGAGCTAAATAAACTCCTTGCCGCTAGGATAATTTTCCCTGTTCATCATGCCCAATGGGTAGCAAATATGGTACCTGTAAGGAAGAAAAACGGTGATATTAGATTGTGTGTCGACTTCCGAAACCTGAACAAGGTTTCTGATAAGGACAATTATCCTGTTTCTACAATGGAGAAAATCCTGCAACAAGTCTCTGGATCTGAGATGTTTTCGCTATTGGACGGCTTTTCAGGATACAACCAAGTGTTGGTATCCAAATCTGACCAATTGAAAACAACTTTTAGGATACCATGGGGAACCTACGCTTACAGAAAGATGCCTTTTGGTCTCATAAATGCTGGTGCAACATTCCATAGAGCGATGGATATCGCTTTCAGAGGGCTGATTGGTAATTTTGTTGTGATTTATCTTGATGATGTTATTGTCTTTTCTAAAGATAGGACTGATCATTTAACCCATCTCAGGCAAGTGTTCGAGCGCTGCAGGAAGTACGGGATTTCGCTAAATCCTAAGAAATCTATCTTTTCAATCACCGAAGGTAAGTTGCTGGGTTTTGTTGCGTCTAAACAGGGCATTAATATTGACCCGGAACGTACTCATGCCATATCTCTGATTCCGATGCCTCACTCGAAAAAGTCTATGCAGTCCTTTCTTGGAAAAATAAATTTTGTTTCTAGATTCATTCCTGGATACACGAAAATCGTTAGGCCATTACAGAAGATGATTAGAAAAGATGCTGAGTTCAAATGGAACGCTGATGAAAAACAATCTTTTCGTGACATTTTAAAAGCTATCGCTGAAGCCCCCACTCTCACTAGCCCAGATTTTTCAAAGCCATTCATTTTATATACTTTTGCTTCTGATTTGTCTTATGCTGTTGTGCTCACACAGAAAAATCACGAAAATAACAAGGCTCCTATTGCTTTTACGAGTTCTGGTCTAAACGGTGCAGAATTGAATTACCCAGAAGTGGACAAGCAAGCTTTTGTTGTTTTCAAATCTGTTAAACATTTCAGGCCTTACTTACTAAAGTCCCACACCAAAGTAGTTGTACCATATTCTGCAGTCAGAAACTTGCTGGTGCAGAAAGATCTTGGTGAGAAACGAGCACATTGGGTCACCGCACTTCAGGAATACGACCTGGAAATAAAACCATTGAAGATTGTCCGGGGACAGGGTCTCTGTAAGCTAGCATCTGGCCATGCAGATAGTGCTAAATCAGATCTGCATTTCTTCAGCAACCTCTCTTTGTTTGAAAGGGAAGTTTTTCCGATCTCTATTCCTCCTGATTCTTGGTATGAGGATATTAAGTTCTTTTTACTACATGGGACTGCTCCTGAACATCTAGACCCACGTCATAAAAGGGATTTAAGACTGAAATCTATACCTTATCATCTCATTGATAATATCTTGTTTAGAAAGAATTTTGAAGGGGTATTTCTTCGTTGCCTAGAAAAGGATGAGGTTAATAACGTGTTATCTCAATTGCATGCAGGTCCAGCAGGAGGACATTTCAGCGATGAAACTACTGCCCATAAAATACTTAAAGCAGGGTACTACTGGCCCACATTATTTAAAGATGCATATGCATTCGTTAGAAAGTGTCAGGAGTGTCAAAGGACAGGAGGCAGGTTGAAAAGGGCTGCATTACCCCTCCAACTAGTTATTATCGAGGTCCCATTTCAGCAATGGGGTCTGGATATTGTCGGCCCAATTTCTGCAGCCTCTTCGCAGCAGCATAAATATATTCTTACGGCTACGGACTACTTCACTCGATGGGTCGAAGCCATCCCATTACGAATAGTCAATTCAGATCAGGTGATAGCTTTCCTTGATTCCTTTATCATTACTAGATTCGGCGTGCCTGAGTCTTTAATATTTGATAATGCTTCTTATTTTTCTTCCCTTAAATTGACTGAGTACGCATTAGAAAAAGGAATAAAGTTAAAGTATTCTGCTAACTATTACCCCCAAGGTAACGGGCTGGCAGAATCGTCAAATAAAAATTTGATCAAGATCCTTAAACGTACGGTGGCTAACCATCATAGAGATTGGCATACCGCCTTGTCAAACGCTTTGTGGGCTGACAGGGTAACCCCTAAAGCTGCTATAGGAAATTCTCCATTTTTCCTAGTATATGGCAAGGAGGCCATTTTACCCCCTCATCTATTCATGCCTTCTTTACAACTTGCTCAATCAGTACAGGAAATACCCTGTTCTGCCATGGAGCATCGAATTAATACGTTACAGAAACTCGAAGAAGATATGGAAAAGGCTAGGAAAAAATTTGACAAACATCAGCAGACTGTGAAATGTTGGTTTGACCTTAAGAAATCAGTCAATCGAAAGCTGGAAGTGGGTGATTTAGTTTTGAGATGGGATAAGGAACATGAAGATAAGGGAAAACATACAAAGTTTCAGCGTTTGTGGCTAGGACCATTCATTATTACAGAAAAGCTTGGTCCCAGCACTTTCAGGCTGCAAACACTGGAAGGTGAGATTGATGACCTTCCAGTGAATGGTCACTTAATCAAGAGATACTTCTATTGATCCTCCTCAAGGGGTCATCCTATATATATTATTGGTGTGCAGTGCTTGTTTGAATGATTTTATTTGTTTTTGGTTTGTGTATATTTTTCTTTTTATTTTTCTGCTTTGCTTTTGTGATCCAAACTTGATATGTTCACCAAAACCCAAAGCTGATGACTGGATTTAATTTCTGAAATCGATCTGAAAATCATGCATCAAGGCATTATTTTTCTGAAAAAGGTCATTCTGTTTTACTTTTCACATAGAGAGGGAATTCCATAGTCCTGGATGTTACGAGTAATCTTTAATGCATATTAATTCCGCATATCAGTATCTGCAAAATTCTGCCTAAGGAGATTAAAGCAGTTTTTGGTAAGGTCATCTATTTAATCTCTTACGCCATACCCCCTCGTAGAGAGGAGCAGAATTGCCTCCCTACCTGCTAAGTAATATCCTTTGGAGATTAACTTTAATTACGTTCTGGGTAATGATAGACTGGAAAATTTTTAAAAGGTGTCTGAAGGACAGAAGGTCTCGTGACGAGCCGTTCTGTTCAGGCTCATAATTTTACATCTAGTAGCATTGTCGTCTCCGGTTACCAAGCCTGGGCAATGACCCTTAGTCATAAAACTCTGAGGGGTGAAAGGTCTCATCACGAGCCGGTTCATTTTACTGATATGTAGACGAGTGACTGACATGATTACCATCAGGTTACCAAGCCTGAATCATGGCCTTCATGACTGAAGAAATATACAAGAGACAAAAGAAAATAATTGTAACAGTTTATGTTGCCCAGAATGGTAAACTTTTCACTAGCAGGTTGGATACTGGTATTTTGTGGGTTTTGAAGTAACCCTGCCGTGGCTATGAACGCCGGCTGGCAGCAGGGCCATGCTTATGGTATTGAGAATTTATCTTTTAATACTGAATCATCCATTGTTCTTCTCTCCTGGACTGAATTTTGTTGGAAATCTGATGGTTGTCAAATAAATCTCTGAAATTATAATCTGCTGGTAATGTTTATGATTATGAAGTCTTTGAATCTGGTTGAGATGTTAAAGCAGTGTTGTTTATATAATGACTGATGTTAAGGACTGAATTGCTTTGCTCGCATGATTTCAAGTAAATAAGCAGAGATAACTGTTTCATCCAGCTAGTCGCCATTTGTTGTGCACCTGCTCAACAGCCTTCTAAAATCATTATTGCATCAAACAAAATCCCATTTTGTTTGATGAAATGTCTAAAGTTTAGAAGGGATAAACTTAGCTACTGAATGGTTGATTTTTCCTTAGCTACCGATTTATTGAAATGCCACATTTGTTTGAACAAGCTTCGCAAACTACTTTGGATCAATGATGTCAATTTTTGAGTTATTGGTTTGAATGCATTATCACTAGGGGCATTGATACATGAGGATTCGTGGTTATTATGCTTGGTCCTATAGGATTACCTGTGCAGGTTCTGTCAAATATTACATTAATTATGCTCAATTCCATGGTTAAGAATATGTCATTATGGGCAGGTTTCACGATTTTCATACAAGAGCAAGGTAATAATGACTAACGTTGATAGAAATTTAATGAGATATAGATATATCATTCATATGCCTTATCCTAATGTTTGTTAAACATGAATTGTATTATTTCACATGGGATAATTACCAAAGATATAGTGTGGGTTATATGTCGATTCGTCACCTTTCGAGAGAGAGCCAAACGCGTTGTATGAAAAATCTGTGGCACGAGTCGCATTCATTGTGGATTTAGAGTGTTATGTTGACACTCATACCTCCCTGCTGTCCACGTCTCAGTCATGGTACGTGACCCTAGTCGTGGCGCTTCCCCACTGGAGCACCTGTTATGCGTACACCTGATGCACTCTCGTCATTTAATTCAGAATGGATTGTGATAAACTCAGGTTTTAAACACTTCGGCCGTCATTCGTGTTCGCCATTTTGAATGATGATGGCTCCGACTATGGTGAAATTACAGGGGTTTCGCTTATATTCAAATATGGCTTATCCTCTATATTGTTTACTGTTGCTGAGTTTTGGTTCCAAGTGCTCTCGGTCCGCTCTTCTGTCGCTAATTCAGTGGTGGAAGGTTTGCTGTGCGCATTGTTATATTGGCAAGCTGACAAAGATGGCTCCTGTCATCAGAATCGAGCCTCATGAATTAACCCTCTTGGATTCAAATCCTGATCTTTTGCGAAAGATTGAGGATGTGGGGTGGTTACAGTTTCTGGAGAAATTTTCCGATTCAAACCCAGAGGTCACTAGGGTTTTCGCCATGTCCTTGATAAATTACCAGGCCGAAGTAGGTGATTTATGTTTTCGGGTCGACGAGAGGTCAATTGCGCATGCGACCGGTCTCCCTTTGTCCGGGTAGAAATGTATTAAGTATCAGAGGATGGATATCATGGAATGGAGAAGTTTGCTGAAAAACCCGACACAAGAGGTCTCTTTTCGCGCTGGTGTTGCACGTAAGTATTTTCATAAGGAATGGAGACCTGTTCTCGATTTAATTCATAGATATCTTACCTGCGAGGGTCGATTGTCGTCGGCTTATGTGTACCACCTTCGTTTGATGGCTGTTTTCATAGGGTTTCCAATTAATCTTCCTTATTACTTTCTCCACAGCTTGTTTAAAATGTCGAATGCTATAAATAAAGGACCAAAATACTTAAGCCATAGTTTATTTCACCACGGGCTGGTCCGTATTTTGATTGAAAATGAATTGATAAAAGCAGTTCGTTCTTGGGAACAATTTATAGAAGTTAATGGCTTTTCAAAATTTTTCCATTGTATGTTTGATAACCCCGACGACTGTAGTAAGCACAGGGTTATGGGTTCAGCTTCGTCGAATAAACCCGCATCAAACCCTAATCCTAAGAATGTGGAACCCTCTCAAGTGCCAATGGTTGATCCGGATAGTGTTCATTCTGTTTCTTTACGGCCTAGTCGTGATAAAAAGGGTTCAGGTTTGTCACTTGTCACGCCATCAAACAATAATGACAGAGTTGGTAGTCGCCAGGGAAATTTACCCATGTCTAAGTTAAGTAGAAGACTGACTCGGAGTATGGCTAAGGCCAGAACCATAAAAAGGCCTGTGAATGATAAAATCCCTGTTGAAACAGTTGTAATCGACGATGAGGAGATTACAGTCCCTTCCCGTGTGAACGATAATGTAATTCATCATGATTTGATGACTGATCCAGTTGGGCAAAGTCACCCTCTGACTGTTGAGGAGATTTCTGAAAATCCCTCCTTATCTGTAGAAGTTCATCCGATCCGTCCCAATGTTGATGTCGCGCCCGAGTTCGAAAGTCCACCAGCAGTGGATAAGAAGATCCCAGAGGTCCCTGTTGATTATATGACTGATTCAGTCGTTAATGAAAAGTCTGTGAAAACGACTTTAGCTTCTTCACGTGGAATCGGGGAAACCATCCATCCCATGTTTGTTAATTGCCTGCTAGATAAAGTTCGTAGGATGGAAGAAAAAATGAATGAAATAGTGGTGAGTAGAGATCTGCTAGCAATCGATAATCAAGGTTTGAAGGAAAAGATCGTTGGAAGCGATCAGCATCTCTTGCGGTTAAGAAATCATAAAAATAAACTTATAAGACGTGTTCTTAAGTTGTAGAATGAAAATGAAAGAAACGAAGAAAAATTACGTGAGCTTAATGCTCAAATTGCCTTGATACAGTTTAAGGCACCTTCACCAATTCAGTCTAGTGGAGTAAATATTCAAGTTTTCAACGCCCCGGTTAATCTATAGGATATGCTGATATGTTGTTTTGTGGATGAGATTCAGGTATTTCATGATTTCAAGATTATTTATTGATGATTCTATTTGATATTATTTTCATCGTATTCTGATTATAATTCTTGTTTATCGCAGGTAGTAATAAGAAGATCTTTTGCCCTGATTTTGAGGATGTCGGTTCTTTTTGTGATCCCTGTATTCCTGGAGGCAAATCGATGATTGGAGGAATGGTTTTACAGGTTCCTATGTTCTGTTTACGATCCTATATGCTAGATGAACGATTATGCGTTTAAGGAAAAACGACATGTTCCACTTGTCGTTTTTCTTTGACATTAGTTAGGGATCGTAATATTCAGTCTCGGTCTTTAATGTTGCTATTATGGGAAAATGAAAATGTATTTAAAAGACTGATAGTGAACATATGACGGGGTCGATACTTTGGGGATGCAAATACTGAACTGCTGGTTCGTACTGTTTGGGCTGCTAGGTAGTTATCTGTCAGTTGTCACAATGTCCTGGGATGGTGATGTTTGAATCACATTTACAGTTTTAAAACTTATATGTGGTATATGATATCTTTCAGTTTTTGGTATTTGCTTTTCCTATATTACTATGTTTGTTTTAATCTCCTTTTATGGATTGTGCGAAGATAATCTATTAGGTATCGACTGTTCTTGTTTTTTAGCTATGCTGATATAACATATTCTGTAGTTGATAATCGATATTATTGTTACATTATATGGAATGATGCTTGTATGAATTTTCTACGGTTGAATTTCTTTAAAAGTGGCAAATGTTTATATACAGTGCATTTATCAGTATCAGTTGATAACAAGTTTGAATTAAATTGTGCTCCTGATCAGGATAGGAAATAGATTAGGATAATTAGTTGTTCATTTTTTTTTGTCAATTATATTATTTGAAAATCCATTTGATTATTATTTGAAAATCCATTTGAATCAGATCCTTCTTTATCAATTACATTCAATTTATTTCTTTTGTAAATGATTGTACAAGGTGTATAAAGTGTGTTTGTATATAATATTAATTTTGTTTATATTATATCTTTTCTGCTTCTGTATTTATAACTTATTCGATTGAATCCGATAGTCTAACACCTTGTAACATATAACCTGAATTAACATTTGTAAATAATAAGGATAGGTTTGACAGACAATCAGTAGCACTAATTAGTCTCTTAGGATCCCACGCCAACAGAGCCTTTAAACCTGTAGGGAGCGACTACTTAAAACAGCTTGGAACCTGCTCTAAGGTCTCGGACTGGGTCGTTTTCCCCCGTTGCGGGCTTAGTCAAATACGCCCGTCAACATGAGCCTATCTCAAGAATAATATAGAAGGTACCTAATGAATACTTCAGGAGTAATAATATCCTAAAAGGGTTAATAGAATAATGGACCTGATATTACCTCACCGAGTATAAGGTAAGAATTTCAAGACACCCACCTGTTAGGGTAATTAAATGTTGTTCATCACGTGCCCAAAGGGGCTGTTAATAATTTCTTATATGAGCTGATTATAAGGGTCCTAAGTAGGGCTGTTGAGTTACCAGCTTCTCTTTGCATAGAGCCTGGAGGTAAGATAAAACCGGCCATGAATGAGCCGTGATTTTTTTTGTAAGCACTCCATTTTTTTTTATAAAGAAATAAAAAGAGCAAATAGGTTGGTGGATGTAGCCTCGTGGATGAGGTGAACCACGTGAAGATGGTTGTCTCATTTGTGTTGTTTTGATGTGCTGGTTTATGTCTTTGTTTTCATGATGGTTATGATTGCAATATAAATGTTTTAATTGGTGAAAGATTGCTAAAAAAATTTATTTACTCATGACTGATTGACAATTGTAGCATTAAGATAACAGAGGTATTTTACATATGGTATCAGAGCCAGCTACAACACTGGACCCTTAACAATGGGCTAACATGATAGTTTTGCAGGGTTACATTTGGAAGAAATTGCGGCATATTAGTACCTTTTCCTATGAGCAGTGTAGTAGTTTGGCTTATTATGAACAAAGACAATTAGATGCTATTTTGTGTGTATCTAGGCTGAAGATTCTGCTATTGCTTGATTTGAATGTGAGCTGTATCTTTGAGTAGGCAGTTTTATTACCTTATACCCCTCTGTGAATACTGAAAGCTGCTAGCTTATGTAGTGTAATCAATACTTGTCTATTATTTTCTTTTTATGAAGTCTTATTTCAGGACTGAATGATGTTATTCTCTTATACGGTACAATTTAAGAGGATTTTATGCCCTATGGTTGTTTTGGTTGTTGTTGGTTTGCCATTATGGTTATCGTCTTTTAAATTGAAGACTGGGAACACGTTTTGGAGTTTAAGTGGTTGGTTTTGGCTTATTTTCAGAGTAGGGTTAGGGTTTTTATGATTGGGGCTTACGCCCCAATGACTCCACGAGTACGGTTTGAATTTTGAGGGCCTGTATAATTAGTTCCATCTAGTCATGTAATAAGTGTATCAAAATATTTCGGTTCCTGAATTCCAGAGAATGAAGAACGTCTTTATTTATAGGTGCATATTTAGGATTGGTTTTTTTTCCTTTCCTTCTTAATATTCGCTTTAAAGTAGACTGAACAATTCTTCCGAATGTAGAGATGAGTTAAAACTGGTAAATCTCCTAACCCGGGGTGTTGTAAAGTAGAATCTACACAGATATATGAAAAGTGGCTTATTTGGAAGTGGGTATTTGGTTTGTTGCCATGTGTTCACTAATAGTAGGTTGAATCTGAATTAAGGTAATAGCAGTGATTTCTCAAGACAAATGATGAATATTCATGTTTGGTCATGCCATGCTTATGCCCTAATGAGCATAAAATTCCATTTGAAATTTACTATTTCATTTTTATTTAAAAGTATCATAAAAAAATCTTAGAAAGAAAACATTTTTTTATTTTTATATTTTTTATTTTTATTTTTATGCATGGGTGGGCATATAATATTTTTGGTAAATTGTATAGACAAAATATGTGGGAGAGATTGTATTGTTTAAAGACAAGTAGGTCGCATAGATAGAAAGACTAAATTCCTTTATGCATGACTAGTCATAAGAAGTTGTTCTTGACAAAGACAAAAAGTTCATATAAAGTTAATGTTGTTTTTATTCATGAGTAAGTAGGCGAGTTAGAGAAGTGGGACCTAAATATTGTCTGTCTGGCTTTGGCCTTCATTCCGAAAATATGGTTTGAAGTTTGAAATTGGAAACGGGTTGCATATGGAATATTTGGAAATTGTTTTCATAGACAAGGTTCTAGTGTCTTGTGGTTGCAGACAAGCGCTAGGCTCACCCTGCTTGAATTCAGAATTTCTGCCTTCGTTGTCAGCATTCGGCTATTTGTTGTACATGCTTGAGATTTGCAAAGTAGGGAATTTATATGCCTATACTGCAATTTCATATCTAAAAATGGATAAGGGTTGTATGTGCGTTTTCTTTTATTAGGGATGTAAATATACCCTAGGCTTGAAATTTCATATCAGGATCAACATATATAATTCCTGCGATTTTGTACAATATGGATTTTATATACATATGCTGTGATCTCATATCTGAAATCGATATGGGTTTTATTTGTGATTTTCTTCAAATTGTGTGGGGGTTGTGTCTGCACAACTGTGTTTTTGTTATTTATTATGCTTGGGTTCTCATTTGCTTAAGAATAAGTTGGGGTTGTTCTACCTTCTGAATCAATTTTGATTTTGTGTACATCTCCATTTGATTTATCATGCATGGGTTATTATAAATTGAGGAATGCAATTCAGGGTTTGACAACCTTTTAATGATATGCATTTTAACACAACGTTGAACTTGCCTTTAGGACTGTTTCTGTATAAGATCCATGTGACTTCTTATTATATAACTATATGTTTATCCATGCAGAAATAAATACATACAGATATAGAGATGCCTGCGATTGGTGAAAAAAAAAAAGAAAAAAAAAATATGTTTCTGTATAAGATCCATGTGACTTTTTTTAAAACACATACAGATATAGAGATGACTGAGATTGCCAAGGATCTGGAGTTATTAGATCGCTGCCAAAAATTTACCTTTTATTAATATCGCTTACAAATTTGATATTCTCTATCTATGGAATAATGCAAATCAATTCTCCTTAGATCCTGCTACACTATTTTATTCATAGGTTTGATTTAAAAGATCTAAGGTTCATGGTATGCTAGATTTGCATATCAGGAAATCTTCTTTTGTTGATGTTGAACTGGAGTTCAAGTCTATAACTCCTCTGCATTTGATATTCTTTGCAATTTACTTATTTATTACGGATCTGAAAAGAGAAGGATAGATGCATGGCATATGATTTTATTATGAATCTGAATTCGGAGTGCTGGAAGGATGCCTTCTGCCTATTTTCTTATATCAGATATATATATATTAGAATCTTCTCAGCATTGATCAACTTTGGTTGCAGATCATTATCTATGTTTGATTTTTTTTATCAGCATTGATTGATTTTGTGGCAGACCCATTCCTTCTATTCTGATAAATTCTTATAAAGATGAGGTATGCTAGATCCTTTCTCTGCTAATTGATTTTTGTAAATCCTTTATCGGTGGTTAGGAAGAAAGGGTATGCATCTTTTATTTTAATTAAACGTGTTGTGGATCTGGAGGTCCATAGCCTTTAGTTTGATAGTGAAGAATGTCTGCATGTTTTATATGCTATATGGATCTGGAGAAGAATAGTTTTCTCAATGTTATGACCACTGGTTAGACTAAATGTTAAGCTATTGTTAGCTAAATGACATATGTTTGGTTTAAAGTTGTGGTAGTAATTAGTAGGCAAATGTTTATTTATTCAAGGAGCAATACTGTATGTTTTATTTGAAAAATATAGCCTTTGGTGCAATTTGGTTTTGTTGATTTGAGCGGTTTACAGTATTATGGCTTCGGTATAGCTCTGTGAATTGCTCCCAGTTGAAGGTGTTGTGAATAGATAAGCACGTCAAACATTATGATGGAAATGGCTAATAGTATTACCAGACACCAACTTCATGAAGACAACTCTCCTGTTGAAGGGATGCCTACTATTATCTCAAGTTTTGTTTTGGAATTAATTATTTGCACGATGCCCATCTCAGTGGTTGAAATTATTATTATTATTTTTTTATGGATATTGTTGAAGGGACAGTTTTAGCTAAGGTAGTTGTAAATTGGTCCTTTTGATTGGGATTTTCTAACCTTATTATGGCGAGGCTGATTGCAGGCAATTTACTAGTTTAGAATTGCTAACAAATTTTGGATGATTGTCTTATGGCATTGACAAGCACTTTAAAAAGTTCAGATGTGGTATATATAAAAAAATTGCAACAGTAAGTGAATTTTCTATTGTAAATTGAAGTTGATAAGTGGTTGCATTGTCAAAATCTTCAGGTTTTATGTGTTTTCTTGCAATGGTGTTAGTATAAGAAATTGAAAGGAATTTTGTGGCTCCTTGCAAATGCCTTCTTGTCAATGTTGGTGATAAAAGGATCTTATCGGATGAATGAAAAATGAAGTAAGGCATGACTTATGCAATAATTTTGATGTTCTTTAAATTGATAATATGATATACTGACCACCTATAAAGTGTTTTGCAGGCATGGGGATTTATGGCCATGAAAGAAGCTAATGCTCCAGGACTATGATGAGCTAAATCCCATGTGTATAAAGTTATCACCAGAAGAGGGAGTGGTGATGGAGGTAGTGGTTAAAATCTACCTTGTTTTCCCCCGGGCCAGCGAGGGACCATTATGCATTCTGGGGACGCCCAGATGTAAGACATGTGGTTAAGACTCGTTCTGCACACATTAGAGGACTGTCACATGAGTTGGGGGACTCTGTGAAGAGAATAACCTCTAGGCGCTGTGGAGGTGTGCGAGAACGGAGTGCCTCAGCTTGGTGAAGCACCCTAAAGGAGATACCGCTAAGAGGGGTACAGGGTATCGTCCTTGTGTTGGGTGGCTTGAATGAAGAATAATGACAAGCACCCTAAATAGCACAGAGGAGATACACAAAGGGTTGGTATCGTCCTTGTGTTGGGTGGCTTGAGTTGGTACTTGGAGTACTGTTGGCACTTGATGTGCTGGGATGGAGGACATCCAAAGAGAAGGACAATGCGAAAAAGGGTATGTGCATTGCAGGTAAACTTGTATCAATGAGGTAACATGTTGATTGATTGACATTATTGATATAATGGGATTTCAATGCTTGTGGTCATGTTTTATTGATGTATCTGATATGTTGCAGAAAAAATTGGGCCAGACCCGAATTTGTTGCAGGAAAACTGCAGATTTATGATCATTAGCGACTCAAGAAGATACCGAATGATCGAAAAGGATCATGATGAAGGACGAGGATAAGAAAGCGACATAATGGAAGCATGAAAGTGCTTAAACATAAGAACACCGAGGACGGTGTTATTTTAAGGGGGAGAGGATGTAATGTACCTCTCGCACACTTAGTTATTTATGTCATAAAATGTTATTGTACTTGTCTCCGGTTGAGGTGCTCAAGGCCAAGGCCCCACCGGAAACAACACTTGCAAACTATGTAAGTAAAGGCATAGGAAGCATAAAGACAATGGCGTAACTTAACCATAAGGAACAAAAGATTGGAAAAATAATCCACCAAAAATATATATATATATATAACAAGAAGGAAAAACATAGTAACCAAACCCTTTTTATAAAAGGGGTTGTATATTGAACTAGTTGTCACTAAACATCCTTACCTAATTTATGTTAGGGGGAAGGGGGAAATGCTTATGAGGAAGAATGCCTTGAAGGTGTGATTGTTAACAGCGCCTCAGGAAACATAAAAATACATATGAGCACTATTCATGGTAATTTAACTCGATGCATGCCAGTATATTTATTCCCGGACAGTCGTCCTTACATCCAGCGGGAAAAGGGCCACCATCTCATGCCCTATTAGGGCCGATTCACTGGACAGAAAAATGGGACGGTTACATGCAAGACCGCATATCGAGATGGAAGGATTTTAGTTTTAACGTTTTCTAATTATGGGAGGACGATGGGTAGATCTCAGCATTGTTTTACCTCTGCGTTTCCGGAGGGTAGATTCTTGGGGGTTGAGGATTCATATCAAAGGGAGAGGCCGGGGAAAGGGTGCGATTATTTTTTTCCTTATGTTTTTCTCCCAGAAGAAGTCGATCTCTATAGGCGGCTCTGAGAGGGGATATCCCCCTGCAAAAAGAAGTCGAATGGGTGGTTTTCCATTGGGGCGTTCAGCAGGATTGGGGGTTTGGTGTTCTATGTGCTATTTTTTTAGGAAGTCTAGAGCTGCCTGCGATGGGAGCAGGAAGGGAGGCGGAGATGTATGTAAGGAACTATACGCCTCCAATATGATTTTCCCTTCCCATTTCTGTGGTCGTTTTCCAGGTTAATTGAGCTAAGACCGTGTCACACTCGTCACTGTCATGGTGTAGTTTTCAGCCTGAGACTAATGAGGTACGGTAGCTCATGCTGAAGATTTATTTTGCGCTTACTTCTTGTTTGTGTTTCCAAAGCCCTTATTGGGGTCTGTCATTAAGTTGGCATAATATTATTCATGTGCTGCCTCTGCCTTTGCCTCTCTCCAAAAACTGGATGGTCTCATGGATGGAGTAGCCGATAGGGTTTATGTATTGGGATGTTTACTGAAAGGCGTGGATGTCCTTGGGGCGTTACCCATGAAGTCAATGATCATTACGTGTTGCCCATGTTGGAGTTCTATTTTCTTCTGGACAATGTGCGTGGGGGCTCATCCGTGTCCTTTTGTTTGAAAGAGGTAGCATAGGCTTGCTGTTTGTTTTCTTAATACCAAGTGAGGGAGGCTAGATCTTTATATCCATGCACAAATGCTTGAATGAAGTATAATAGAGTTCTCTTATTGCCATGGAGCAAGGATAAGATTTCTGAACGGTGTTATTCAGGACATTTTGAGAAAGCATTTAAATATTGTGAAAGTTTTCCTAAAAAATAGGTCCTTTCTGTTTAAAAACATCTCAAACCTTCCAACGCGCCATTCACCAATTCAGCATTCGATCAGCAGCGATAGTTTTCATTCCTACATTATTTATTAATGTTTTGGATCTGTCTTTTGCTGCCCAATGCTGGTTAGAACTAACCTTGTGTGTTTTGGCCGATTTCTCATAGTTTTACGAGATCCTTTCCTAGATAGACCGGGAAGAAAATCGCTGGTAAGAACTTTGGTCTGGCATTGCTTGTTCAAGAAGTTCTGTAGATGAATCGCCGCTAGGGTTGTGTTTTTCTTTACAGTTACAGGTCTGATATTTGCTGTTTTTTTTTTTAGTTAAGTTGGTTTCCGTTTTGATTTTATTGATAGGGGAAACGTTTGAATCCGTGGATGGGATTTAGGGTGTAGACTGTGAATATTATAAAGAATGATGGTGAAACGCTTTACCTTAATTGTAGTTTATGAGCCTATCTCAAGAACAATATAGAAGGTACCTAATGAATACTTCAGGAGTAATAATATCCTAAAAGGGTTAATAGAATAATGGACCTGATATTACCTGACCGAGTATAAGGTAAGAATTTCGAGACACCCACCTGTTAGGGTAATTAAATGTTGTTCATCACGTGCCCAAAGGGGATGCTAATAATTTCTTATATGAGCTGATTATAAGGGTCCTAAGTAGGGCTGTTGAGTTACCAGCTTCTCTTTGCGTAGAGCCTGGAGGTAAGATAAAAACGGCCATGAATGAGCCGTGATTTTTTTTGTAAGCACTCCATTTTTTTTTATAAAGAAATAAAAAGAGCAAATAGGTTGGTGGATGTAGCCTCGTGGACGAGGTGAACCACGTGAAGATGGTTGTCTCATTTGTGTTGTTTTGATGTGCTGGTTTATGTCTTTGTTTTCATGATGGTTATGATTGTGGTATAAATGTTTTAATTGGTGAAAGATTGCTAAAAAAATTTATTTACTCATGACTGATTGACAATTGTAGCATTAAGATAACAGAGGTATTTTATAGCTCGACCCGTTTTGGCTTTCCTATTCTTATTTATACTACTTGTTCCAACATTCATATGCATGGTGATAAAATTTATTGTAGTAATGACATTTTATTTTTGACCTATTAAAACTGTGACCACTTGGATTACCGTTATATGTTTTTCCTCTACTAGAAACATTTACGGGATTGTTGTTGCATCCCCCTCTCGAAAAAATTCTTGCTCTACCTCTAGAGTTCTATGTTCCCCTTCCTCTTCCACGTCTTATGGATAACTATGTTGTAAATGCACCTTCTAATGATGTGTTTGATAAATTGATTCTATGTTCATGATTTATGAGTGAGGATTGTGACTCATAATGGTAAAATGAGATAGGTCTTTGTTTTCTTCCAAGGTTAGAACCAAGGATTCAAACTTCGAGCGAAGACTTACTAAGAATTTTCTTAACAATCCCTTTTTCTGCTATATTTTCTCCATGATATTTGAGTTGATTTATCAAACCAATGACTCTAATGTAAAATCATTCAACTGACTTTGTATCTTTCATTGAGAATGGCATTCAAACACTCTTCTAAGAATATGCAATCTATAATTCTTTACCTTTTCCAAGATTTGATAGGAGGTTTCCAATATATCCCATGCTTGCTTAGTGGTATTTGAATTTGCTACTCTTCGGAGTATGCTTTCATGCATGGCTTGGTGTATGTAGAACATAGGATTTCCATCTTTCTTCCTTTTTTCCCTCGGGGCATCCTTCTCATCTTGTGTGAGATTATTATATGTCGCTTGATCTTATGATTTTGTATATCCATTTTGCACTATTCCCCACAGATATTTACCTCTGAACAAATCCTTCATTGTTAGAGACCAACACTCATAATTTTTACCTGAGAAAATTGGAGTTTGTAAACTCAACATGTGCGCTCCACAAGTGGAAGCCAATTTTTTAATTTTTATTTTCCTTAGGTAATTACTTTTTTCCTTTTAGGACAAGTTCTCTTTATGATAGGATAATCAAAACCCATTCCCATACTTATGTAATAATATTTAATCATTTTGGTTAAATTCCTAGGCCCTACACTAACTAGTTATCCACTTGGTTCCTTATGGTCAAACATGCCAAAAATTCCTACATGAGTGCTTTAGAAATATTCTAGATACGATTTTGAAAACCCATCAAACTAACCAGTTTAGTAAGTTCACATTCTTTCCTTATCAAGAATTATACTTTTTTTTGGCAACTTTTAAGGCAAAAGGTAAGGCTAGGCTTAAGGAAATTGTGTTTTTTTTGTACAACTCACCCTCGATATTTTTATCTTCCAAAAGCATTAGTTTATCCAATTTACTTCACTTATAATCTAATACACTTTATTAACCCCATCATCGTGACCTTATTGACAGATTTGGAAAGTATTCTATGCACCTAAGGGGGAATTTGACTTTTTAGTAAGCCTGCTTTTGTGTTGATTCAAATATCCTCCTTATGAATTCAAATATATGATGTAATTAGATATTTGGATAGCCTATCACTTCATGAGTTTGGCTGAGATAAAATTATTCAATAGAAGTTTGTGTTATGCTCCATATACTCTCTCCAAATTGACTGAATCTATGCATGTTTTACAAGCAATTTTGTGATTTCAATTGAGCTATGATTGGAATACCATTTCCACATGCTATTAGATCCTTTGTAGATATTTTTTTGTCCTCTTATATTTATTTTACATGATCGATGACACTCTTAGGAAAAACATTCTGATTGTGCAAGGGCGCAGTTGCTGAATAAATGGATCAATCTCATGATATCATCTTGAATCCATTCAACTACTTCGAATGGAAGAAACAGATTGAGATTTTGATGAGAGGTAAGCGAATATTCAGAGATACCATGGAAATTGAGGCTGTTACCAAGGTAACAGAAGAGAAGATCAAGTGGCACAACAGGAGGGATGACGTGTATGTTCTCTTGTGTCTCATCATTTCAAGAGACCTTCTTTTCCATCTTGATGGATTGACATCACCAAATTAAGTATGGGAGAATATTAGAACTTTCTTTGCCTAGATATATGAAATGAGGGGAAATAAAATGAAAAATGATTTGATCTCACTCATTCCAAGCAATTTTGAGTCCTTACAAGTCTATTTCTGCAAGTTAAAAACCCTTGTTTTGCAGTTGAAATAGTGTGGTATTGAAAATAAAGATGAAAAACTGGTTTCAAAAATACTTTCAAAACTTGGCCCTCACTATTCAATATTGGTATCAACTTTCCATGCCTCTAAGTTGACTATTTGAACCTGGAATATGCCTTCACTAGCAGATTTCATGGAATCCTTGAATCATGAGTAAGATAAGTTGGTAATTATGGGCACCATCAAACCTTCCAAAGATCAATATTTGGTTTCTGAATATTCAAATGTGGATTCTAAAGGAAATAAGAAGCCTAAGAATCCTCTTGATCAAAAGCGAGACAAGTCCAAGTCTCATGAGGATTCCTCAAACTCCAAGAATAAGAAATCTCAAAAGAAGAAAGGTAAAGGTGAAATCAGCAAGTGCACATATTGTGGTAAGGGATTTAATCCTAAGAGATCTTGCATGAAGAAACAAAAAAATATGTTGACTCAGCTGCTGTAAAAGCACAAAATATCTATTCTTGAAGGCATAACGAAGAAGGAAGGAGGATCAAGTTCCTGAAGAAAAGTAGAGAGCTCATGCGCTTGCTACAAGCACTATGAAGTATCCCTCCTTTATCATTGATTCTAGAGCTTCAAGGCACATGGTTTCAATAAGGGAGGCCTTCTCCTCTCTTAATGATTGGAATGGTCCAAATATTTTGTTGGGAGATAACTATGAAACTAAAAGTGTAACATGCCCATGTACCCTAAATAGATATTTGGGGTACGTGCTACAAAAAAATATTTCATTGAATCAATTTGTCTTTCTCCTTGCTTAAGGACTCAGAAAAAGAATATAAGGAAGGAACCTTCCAATTAGGAAATACTTCCCGCTTGGAATGAAATATGGAAACAAATACACAATACTCAGGGCCTAGTTTGCTGAGTATGGAAAGGACATTCTGCTCATCCTTCCGCTCTATTCAACACTATCTGCATTGGATTACTAGAGACTTGAATTTAGTAAAGAATTTCTCAATGGTATCGAAACCGCTGGGATGTAAAGATACCAACTTATTCTCCAGAATGTGTCCCCGAAGCTCATCTTGTTTGTTAAACAAGATATCAAGCTTCTCCCATGATTCTCTGGGAGTCCTCAAGCTTTCTAGGTCCATCAGAATGATTCATAAACTTGTTCCGCTCTACCCGCTGATGAGGCTCAAGATCCCATCCATGTATGATCATGTGGTAGCCATGCTTGCGCAAAGCCAGCTGCATATTAATCCTCCTATCAAGATAATTGGAAGTTGTGAGGATCCATGGTTCAAGAGTTTGAGAACTCATAATTTCTTCGGTTGGAAGTACTACAAAACTTCACACAAGCTACATAGAACCTGTGAATTTCATTGCAATAACACACTAAAACATATGAACTATTAAAATCATGATTTTTCTCCCAACATGAACATGTTTTCAGGGTCCGTCACACCCTCTCCACTGCTCTCAATAAATCCAGAGCTATCAAATCATCATATGGGACTTATGTGGAAACCCAACTGCTTTTGGTGTTCGATGGGGAGAAACAAGCATGAAACCTGCCTAAGAAAGCTCTGATACCATATTATAATTTGAATTCTATTTAGATATTCAAGCAGAGAGTTCTAATCATGTTTGCAGTAAATGGAGAATGAAGATACAAAATGAACAAAATAAACCACATAGGAAACAAATGAGTATTGCTCAGGAATTTACAGTATCATTCACAATTGATAATATCTGGTGTTACAATAGTTTACATAGGAAAGAATTCGAATCCATGGGATATGAATTCGAATCTCCCAAGTGGATTTGACTATATCTAACTAAATCTCTAACTCATAATCTTTCAATCGATATTGGAGTCCAAAATCAACTCCTAGATGTCCAACCAACTCAAACAAACAGTGACAACTGTTGTGCCCACTATATGCCAGTTAATTAAAGCTTAACATGCAGAGTGCTAAACATAAATTATCAACTCGAGGATGTCTTTTATTTCAAAGCTATCGTGCAAGATATATGCAAGCACAATTTCTACCTGCCACTGTTGATCTATTGGTATGCAATCGAAACTATTTGTAAACTAGGTCACAACTTCTTGAAAGTAAATCAATACTCAAACCTATTCATAAATCCAAACTGTAAATCTAATCACACTTCAATAGAATCAATTCTTATGAAACAAGATCTAAGTACATAAACCTAGGAGCAATGTTAAGTTGGCCAACGATCTATCAAGATGAATTAACAAGAAAACAACTTATGATAAATCTAATGAAAGCATGAACTAAATAATAAAAACAACTATGATCAATCTAATGCATGAAAGCATGAATTAACAAATAACAAATCTACAAAATAAAACACCTACAATCAGTACTACCAGCATATGCTCAGGGAAGAGGGCCCTTCCTCCACTGAGCAGAGCTGGATCTCCACAATGAAAGTCTACAACTCCAGAATTAAGAAATTGCCAACATGTATTATCATAATGAAAGTATTACAATGGATCTCGATCAAATCCTACATCATAACATTGTTTTCTCTCCTATTCCTGAATCTCCCTTCTCAATGATATTTATTACATATTTATAAATAAAATTATCTCATGGAAATGAGGAACTGAACCCCCAACTTATGATCTATAATAGCTGAAACACAGCCGTAACTGCTGGCAACTTTGGAATCGACCGCAACAGTAAATGTCAAATATACCCTCTCGAAGAACCACTTGCATATCTCAAGTTGTGGCTTTGTTTGGATATTTCCTTGGGATTAAAGTAAATGAGGATGTTACGCACAAAACCCATGTCTCATAGTTTTGATATTCATTTCCATCTTCCTGAAAATCAAGACACGAATCAAGGTGTTCTTATGTGGCATGCATTTTCGGTTAAGGCTGTAACAGCTGGCTATGAGCAACTTGTATGTGACAAATCACTCCACAAACCATAATTAGTAATATTATGCATAATAGTCTTTAATTCATCAAAGTTAAAGGAAAATAATCATTATTAACAACTTAAAACATCAATGGAAGTAGCATGCTGTTTTGCGCATAGGTACAACAAATGGATGGAAAATGGAATGATAACTAGGCAATAATGGTAAGAAAATAGATGAAAGATATGTCGATAAGTGATGGAAAAATGGACAAGTCTAGGCCCAACATCTCCCTCAAACTGAACTTGTTGCATTTCTTCATGCAACCCAATACCTGTGTAAAATCTAACTAGAAAAACTCATTCACTTGTTCCTTCATTTTACCATTCACATAGCTACAGCTAGAAGAAATAGAGAGTTTAATAGAAGATGGTAGAGTCACTTAGCGGAGGATTTAGCAAAAAATTTGGCGGATTCACAGCTCTTTAGTAGAAATTTAGCGGAGTCACAGCTTATTTTAGTAGAGAATTTGGCGAAGGTTTTAGTGAATATTTTGGCAGAGTTGCAGCCCAAATAATGCTAAATTTAGTGGTGAATTTGGCGGATTCGCAGCTGAACGGAGTTGCCGCTGAATGAAACGAAAAATGGAGTTATAGCTGAATGGAACGAAAAATGAAGTTGCAGCTGAACGAAACGGGAAACATAGTTGTAGCTGATGGAGAAAAAAATGGAGTTGCAACTAATGGAACAGAAAACGAGAAATGGAGTTGCAGCTAATGGAACAGAAAACGGAGTTGCAGCTGAAAGGAACGAAAAACAAAGTTGCAGCTCACAAAACGGAAAATGGGAAACGGAGTTGTAGCTAACGGAACAAAAAATGGAGTCGCAGCTGAACGAAACGAGAAAATGACAATATTTTACGGTGTTGCATCCTTTTGAACAGAAAAATTCTAAAGTCATTTTCTCCCAAAAAACGAACTGGGTTGGGCTAAAATTTTGCAAGCGAGTAACTACCATTCTATTTCATCTCCATGCCAAAAATTAGACAAACCCACATCACGAATTTTGAGACAAATGAAAATTGGATGTAGGTGATTAAGGCCATTTTCTCAAAAACCGTACATTGGATTGGGATGAAAATTGTCAATATTGTTTATCTTGCTAGTATACACTTCCTGTACAGAAATCAAGATAATCCAACTGACCAATTGAAAGATATGCCCATTTCAATTTCTGCACTTTTGTAGAAACTTACTGAACCAATATTTCACAAACAACAAACTGGGTTGAGCTGAAATTTTGAAAGCAAGTAAATACCATTATAATGCATCTCCACACCAAAAATTAGATAAACTAACATCACGGATTTCAAGAAAAATGTGAATTGGCTGTAGGTGATGATGGTCATTTTCTCGAAAATCGTGCATTGGATTGAGCTGAAACGTGCGACATTTTTTTTTCATAATGTTATGCATTCTTTGTACAAATTTCATGAGGATCCAATGCATGTTTTGTGAGATATTCTCAATTCAAATTCAACATTTTATGTGGATGAAGATGAATAAGTGTGTTGCAGCTAAACTTCTTGAACCAATATTTCACAAATTACAAACTAGTTTGGGCTGCAACTTTGAGGCATTGTTCCTATTACCTGTAATATACCCTAATACCTTCAATAATATAAAGCATTCAAGAAGTCTGCAAAATAAAAATTTTAGTAGTCCCTTCACCAAATAAAAACATTTATACTGCATTCATAACCATCATGTAACAAGGAAATAAACCAGCACAACAAATAACATGAAATAGACAACCATATTCACGTGGTTCACCTCATCCATGAGGCTACATCCACCAACTTTTGCTATTTTCATTATTTTCTTTGATCTATCAAAGGTTTACAATTCTGCAGTACCCAAGATACAAATTATTTACACAGTCTCTCTCTCTCGTAGAGGTATTTCATAACAAATAAGCGCCTTACATCAAGGCCTACCAATTGAAAGGGCGGACATACCCACCCAGCAAGCACTCACAACTTAGATCAGATCATATCCATTTTCTACATTTTAAATACTCAGGTAGTATGGAATCCTCGCCACATTTGGGGAACATTTAAACACGGCACTAGAGCTCATCAAAGTGAGCAGCCAGCTGACATGTGATCAGCATTCCATTTTCTTTTTTAAAATATATAAAACACAATATATATTACCAGCGTTCCATTTCCATTTAAAATATATAAACATGTATATATTTACTAGCATATCATTTTCCTTTTAATATATATATAAACATATATATTTTAACAGCGTTCCATTTCCCTTTGTTTAAAATATATAAACATGTATATATTTACCAGCATATCATTTTTAATATATATATAAACATATATATTTTAACACCGTTCCATTTCCCTTTGTTTAAAATATATAAACATGTATATATTTACCAACATATCATATTTAATATATATATAAACATATATATATTTTACCAGCGTTCTATTTCCCTTTGCTTAAAATATATAAACCTGTATATTTACCAGCATATCATTTTCCCTTTTAAAATATATAAACATATATATTTAAACAGCATTCCATTTCCCTTTGTTTAAAATATATAAACATGTATATATTTACAGCATATCATTTTTAATATATATATCAACATATATATTTTACCAATGTTCCATTTCCCTTTGCTTAAAATATACAAACAAGTATATATTTACCAGCATATCATTTTCCTTTTAATATATATATAAACATATGTATTTTAACAGCGTTCCATTTCCCTTTGTTTAAAATATATAAACATGTATATATTTACCAGCATATCTTCTTTAATATATATATAAACATATATATATTTTACGAGTGTTCCATTTCCCTTTGCTTAAAATATATAAACGTATATATTTACGAGCATATCATTTTCCCTTTTAAAATATATAAACATATATATTTTAACAACGTTCCATTTCCCTTTGTTTAAAATATATAAACATGTATATATTTACCAGCATATCATTTTTAATATATATATCAACATATATATTTTACCAACGTTCCATTTCCCTTTGCTTAAAATATATAAACAAGTATATATTTACCAGCATATCATTTTCCTTTTAATACATATATAAACATATATATTTTAACAGCGTTCCATTTCCCTTTGCTTAAAATATATAAACATGTGTATATTTACCAACATATCATCTTTAATATATATATATAAACATATATATATTTTACCAGCGTTCCATTTCCCTTTGCTTAAAATATATAAACCTATATATATATTTACCAGCATATCATTTCCTAACACAGAGCTCCATATTTTTACCAGCTCCGACAAAGATTTCGAACTGAGAGCCTAAAATCAAAACAAAGGCAGGGTATTGCAACAATTTATGGGTCAAAGCTCCAATGGGCGATCCAATAACTTTATTGGTTGTGGATCCAAAATGAAGTCATACCCATTATTCATACAAAGACTTAGCAAAGATACCCAACTAAGCAACACAATTCCTAACGCAGGCATTCAAACAGATTCAAACGAAATCCTCAAAACCATCCAGTGTTGATTCCCAAGGTATTTACTACGGTCAGTAAAACTCTCATCCACGTTTTCTATGTGTGTAATGGAATCCGAAAAGGCAAATATGGATATGCTATATTCAGACTCGACAGAAAATATAGCCAAGTATAAATACTTCTAATGTAGTGAAAATCCAAAAGCAAACTTGGAGATGCTGGATCTTTATACTAAGCAGACGTAGAGGGTTGATCCCGATGTTTCCTGGGCCGCATGAATCCTTTAAAAAAATGTAGAAATCGCCAGTGTCACTTGATCCAGATCATTGATAGGTAAAAACGGGCTGGCTCCAAAATTAGATCTGAACACCATTCGATTGCATCGAGACACGTATGGAAGATTTTATCTCCAAAAGGCTGGATCGCCCACTCAGCAACCATGGGTAGGGAAGTACCACAAGGATTTCGTACAGATTTATTCTTCAAAAGCAAGGGCATAGAGATATCTATTACACGCAGCGATCTCTTAGAGAAGAACACCAAGAACATTTTACCTCTCGCTTTATAGGCAGAGCTTCTCTCCCATCAGAACGTAGAGAGAATTTTTGTTCTTTTAAAAATTCAGGTAGAACAAAAACGATTCCCCAAGCAACAACTCACCTGCCTTTCCCCCCACCAGTAATGAAGAGATTCCCCCCTTTGATCATATCCTAGCCTCCCTAAATAGCAGTGCATGTATGAGAAAAAGGCAATTAAAAACGCATAGGCTGAGCGTGCGCATTCCCTCTGTTCACGCAGCAGATAAAACGGTGTTCAAGTACGAAGCTAATTTTTCTGGGTTAAGAAATCTGTCATCCTTAATCTGTGGCAGATTTCTTGTTTTTTGATAGAGATTTAATTACCTTGAGGCATGCGCCCAACCCAGGATCGTTTCTTTATTTTTCCTTTTAATTAGCCTTAATAAGTGCCAGGAAGTTTCTTAACGCCTCTACAGTCAACGAAATTCATTAGGCGAGATACATCTAGGTAATTAAATAATGTACAATTTACGGCCATAACTCAATGAAATTCAATAACTATAAATCAACCTCAAAGTTCATCCCACTATGAATATATAGTGTTTTAAATAATATATATAGATATCTACCATTTCTTTCACTAATAGTTTTCATTGAAGTGTTCTACATATAATATATATATATATATATAATTCATTTTATCTTACAAGGATTCCACTATTTTATAGGATGTTTTACACATTATATATATTTATATATATAATCTCTTTCCATCACTATATAAATCTTCTTTTGTCGACATTTAAAAGATTTGCAACTTCTTCTATCATACTAGGATTGAGTACTAGGTAAGGCGTCTTAGTTGGGATATGTTTTTTTTTATCCGTTGTGGGTTTAGTTAGCTCTTTTGTTACATGGTGTCATTGCATTATCATCTTCTAAGTATTTCCACTTAGGTAGTTAAGTTTTATAAGTCACAAGGTGTTGTCTTGGTGGGGCCTTCGCCTTGAGCTCCTCACCGAGACAAGTACATTAATATGCGAAATCACAAACTATTTGAGGGCATATGAGAGGGATATTACATCCTCTCCCCCTAAAATTAACACCGTCCTCGGTGTTCTCTTTCTTCAATAACTTTTCATTTCCGTTTGAGTTATCCTTGTTTGTAATTCATGTCATGATCCTGCATTTAAAACCAGACATATGCATGCATACTAGCATCGAAATGTAAAACTCAGAAATACACTTTTCATAACATATCAATTCTATTGCCAATAACATATAGGTACCAGTTTACCTGTACCGCACATACCTTTTCCCTGGCATTGTTTTTTTCTTTGGATGTCCTCCATCCCAGCACGTCAAGTTCCAACAGTACTCCAAGTACCAATTCAAGCCACCCAACACAAGGGCGATACCAACCCTTCATGTATCTCCTCTGTGCTATTCAGGGTGCTTGTCATTGTTCTTTGTCTGGATGTTCCTTCATCCCAGCACACCAAGTGCCAATTCAAGCCACCCAACACAAGGACGATACCCTGTACCCCTCTTAGCAGTATCTCCTTTTTGTGCTCTTCAGGGTGCTTCACCAAGCTGAGGCACTTCGTTCTCGCACACCTCCACAATGCCTAGAGGTTATTCTCTTCACAGAGTCCCCCAACTCATGTGACAGCCCTCTAATGTGTGCGGAACGAGTCTTAACCACATGTCTTACATCTAGGCGTCCCTAGAATGCATAATGGTCCCTCGCTGGCCCGGGGGAAAACAAGGTAGATTTTAACCACTACCTCCATCACCGCTCCCTCTTGTGGTGATAACTTTATACACATGAGATTTAACTCATCATAGTCCTAGAGCTTTATCCTTTTTCATGGCCATAAATCCCCATTCCTGCAAGCACTCTATGGGTGTTAGCTTTTCATCTTATTAATTCAAAGAACATCAAAATTTTTGTACAAGTCCTGCCTTACTTCATTTTTCATTCATCCGATAAGAGCCTTTTATCACCAGAATTGACAAGCGGGCATTTACAAGAAGCTACAAAATCCTTTCAATTTCTTATACCAACACCATTTGCAAGAAAACACATAAAACCTGAAGATTTTGACAATTCAACCACTTATCAACTTCAATTTACAACAGAAAAATTCACTCATTGTTGCAATTTTATAGATACTACATCTGAACTTTTAAAGTGCTTGTCAATGCCATAAGACCAACATCCAAAATTTGTTAGAAATTCTAAACAAAGTAAATTGCCTGCAATTAGCCTCGCCATAATAAGGCCAGAAAATCTCAATCGAAGGGATCAATTTAAACAACTACCATTAGCTTGCATCATAATATCAACGCCATCAAGCCTTTCATCAAAATTCAATATAAAGTACAAGCTCCTACTAATTTATATTCCATGCACTTAAGTCATTAACAAATAAAGATAGATCTCCCAATATTCCATGAGAGGTGTAACATGAGAAAAATAGAACGGCATCAAATCAGTAATTAAGGTGGTCTTAATAAACATATTTGTCAAGCAAAGGACGTCTAATCGCTGAAATGAGAAACAAACTCATTTAGCCCTAATCTTTACTGTATGACTCATTGAATATTGCTTTCAAAACAACCCTGCAGAAAAATTATGCAACTCTAAAATAAAAAAAATCCTTTAATGCTGAATGAATAATTACTTGTAGTGCACAGTAATTAAAATAGTATTCATTTTCAAGAAAACATTTAATGAAGAGGTTGCGGCTTTTACAAATGGATTTATTTCATAAATAGACAAATGTTTTCATTCTCTTCTAGTATACAACTTTCTCATTTCAACAACAAATCATATATATATATATATATATATTTTTCTGCACTTAAAAGATATAATTTTCAATATGAACTTACAATACCTAGTCTATCAGTGTCTCTTTGTCCAAGGACAAAATCATCTCAAGGTCATAAAATTCAAACATTGGGAAATAAGGAAAATGAATTCTAAAGTTTCCCTTTGAGAGCAAGCCATAGAAGCACTGTGTAAACAGATCATCTCCCAGGATAGGCATACAAGCAAAATCGTGATGGGCAGCTATAATCTAATGTAATGTTATTGAACACTTTATCGTTAATATTTTGATAGGTGGAGTATAATTTGCACTGACCACAGTGGCTATACACTACCATATATCCACTTCTGTCATTGCCATTCTCTCATGATGTTAGAAATTACGGTTTACACTTTTAGAGATGCAAAAGAGCAAGAAATGCCCATGCCGATAATCTCATCCATCACCATTTTAACTGCCAAAAATCGTAGGAAAACAACGTTACCTGCTACTATAAAGTTATAAACCAAGACAAGACAATGGTACTCCATATAATAGTCATCCTTACTGGGTTTGATTTGCCCACAATTACTAACACCAGTAAGACCGAACAGGTTATTTCCTAAATAAATGAGATGCATACTAGAACAAACGTTTAATAGGCAAGTTATTGATTATCTGCATATTCCAGACCACATCCAGATGAGGTGTATACCCACCAAGATTTGAACCTGGGTCATTGACACAATAGTCTAATATAAGAAAAAATTTAAGGATTTGTGGAGCACAAGAACAAAATTTAAGGATTTGTGGAGCACAAGTGTAATATCCCTCCCGTATGCCCTGGGATATTTGTAATTTAATGTATGAGGGTTTCTGGGTGAGGAGCTCAAGTGCCAAGGCCCCATCCGCAGAAAACCTAAAGGTTAGGTAAAATTTTATTCACACCAAAGACATAATGATATAAATCACATCATAAGAACAAGAAAAATTTAAAAGACAAATATTATTATTAATTGGGAAAACGTAGAGTATCATGATAGAACAAAGGAAAAGTATAATATTAAATCCTCCTTATGTTTCGGGCCTTAACCATGACATAATTAAAAGGGAGTTTCAGCTTGAATGAGGGAAATAAAACCTTCCCTGAACCTTGACAGTCGTGACCATTTAGTGGCTGAAACACTCGCTTGAATTCATGCCTTAATCTTGGCATGAATTAAGGGGAGGTTCGGAAAAGAAGTAATGGCCAACAACCTTGATAGTTGTGACCTTTTACTGACTAAACGATCGTTTTGACCGAGGCCTTATTTATTAATTGACTGGATAGGAGAAAGGGGGGATGGCTTGAACGCCTATTGGGAAAATGTTTTGACAAGGTTCCCTTGGGGAGGAAAAGATCTATGTGCTCTCTATGAGCCACAAGGTTACAAGAAAATGACTGTTTCCTATCTGTGTCTTGGGAAATGGGGAGAACCAGCTTTCCATTTTGTTGCTGTCTATGTTTGAGTAGAGCTTGATGTGCCTGTACGTTGGGGTTTCGTTCGGATCTGTATCAAAACAAAGAGCCAATCCTGATTTCATCCTGTCGCCGTGTTTTGATTGTTCCGGTAGTAGGAGAGGAGTCGTTGCGTAGATAATTAAAGAATGAACCTACCATTGAGTAATATCAGTGTGCAAATACTTACAGTGTCCGATCCAGGTATTTTCGAAAATCCTTTTTGGTGGCAGTCGATGTGTATCCAAATTAAAAAGAATGAATCCATGTTTTTTGGGAAATAGGGTTGATCTTAGTTTATTTTTTATGCAAGAGAGATTGTTTATAACCCCCCCGCTGCTTGTGTCTGTATTGACATGAATCAATTGAATACGATGTGTGTGATTATGACCTGGAATGTATTATTTTCTTTTCCTTATCTGCATACACTAGCGATCCGAAAGAATCCACCTCTTAAAAATTACCAGCATCTGTGCCCACGTCGGGATCTGAATTTTTTTTCGTTTTGGTTACCAACATTATGCTCATGATGGTAGTAGATCCATATTCGAGGGTTACCGCCTGTTAGCTCGCAATGGATTTAGATCCACCCGAGGGTTGCCGCATGCTAGTTCATGAAAGAAATGAACCCAGTTTTTTTGCTTTATTAACCCGATCATGCTCACGATATAAAGGATCTGCTTCTCCTGAGTACCGATGTATGTACTCTTGAACCGGATAGTTTCCCCTTCGAGTTTCTGCCATCAATTTCACTCTCAGTACGAGAATATGCACCTTTGATTGTCTACGCTGTGCCTCTATGCTATTAGAGTTAATACGTGGCCAAGCCTTTTGTTCGAATTGTAAGAACATCTATCACGATTTTGAATATATATATATCCTTACAGCTGCTAAATCGATTTCATAGAGAGTGGTTCATTTATGTGGTTGTTAAAGGGTGACGATACCAGGCTCTTGACAGTTATGATAATAATTACATCCACGATCTTATTGAGCATGGTAAGCTCATAGTCCTTGAGGATTTTGATAGCAGCTATAACTACAAAGATTTGCCCTTAATGTAGCAAGTTGGTAGGGGAAAGGTGTTTAAGATTTTGTTGTTCACAGTAAATAAACCCACGCTCAGACCACAATGATACTCGTATGGGAGGCACGAAGTGCTTACACTTACTCTGAATGGGCTTTCCAGGTAAGGTAGAAGCTTGTTGCGTAAATAAAACACTAGGGTTTTTCACTCATAAGAATTAATTTAAAGGAACCTCTCTCACTTCGCGGATTGAACTTTATAACCTATGAACATGAGAGCTTGTTTGCGGGTAATGGTCTGTTCGAAGGAAACCCACTTTGAATCACAGGAACACTCCCGGTGATAGAGGGCCCTTACCGGTCATATGAACAAAGACGATAAGGGATTGATCACGTAAGATTTAAAGATCAGGTATTTTTCATTGCTGGTGAGTGTCCATATCTTGAATGGAATCAACACAATATCATAAACAGTGCTCTGGTGGTTAGCAACTTGCTTGAAAGGCTGATTATTATTCTTTGGAATTTTATGGGTACATCTATGTGTCTTCTCATTGTGAGAATGTAGGAATAATCTCTATGCCTTATTATTGAACATTGTGTGCATTACTGTATGAAATGAAGGATTTAAGGTAACAATTATAATGTCCCCGAAAATGCCACGCCTTCTATTACAAAAGATCTAACGATAGGGCTGTTAAATCCCTTTTATGTGCTGGAGTCCAAAATTAATGAAAGGCGTTGTTCTGTTTAGTTACAAGAGGTTCTCTGCCAAAAGATTTATGTTAAGTAAACCGGCCATGGATGATCCGTGACTTGTAAGTACTCTATTTTTATAAAGAAATGAAAAGAATGACTGACATGGTGGATGTAGCCTCGTGGACGAGGTGAACCACGTGAAGATGGCTGTCTCATTTGTGTTATTTTGATGTGTTGGTTTTTATTTCTTGGTTTACATGATGGTTATGAACGCAACTTAAATGTTTTAAATGGTGAAAAGATTACTAAAATTCTGTTTTGCAGACTTGTTGAAATTTTTATAGCCTAAGGTATCAGCGGTACATTACATATGGTATCAGAGCCAGCTACAACACTGGACCCTTAAGAATGGCCTAACATGAGAGTTTTGCACGATTACATCTCGAAGAAAACAAGAGACAATGGGACCCAAGCCTAACATGAGAGTTTTGCAGGATTACATCTCAAAGAAAACATGAGACAATGGGACCCAAGTTATGGCTGGTGGTAGCTATTTCACACAACAGTAGAATTTGGCACAATCAGATTGGAATTTATCATTAGGATTGGTAATAAATATGCTCACTCTGTCTGATAGGTTCATGACTTAAATCAGGAATCTTTTTGTACCTTTGTTTATTTTAAGTCATATTTGTAGATATCTGAGCTCTGGAATTTTTGAATATTGTGCTTATTTTGGATTCATATTTATAGGTAGCAAACCTCTACAGTTTGATCGTTGGCATTTTTCCATTCAGATCTATCTATGGATCTCAACTCCTTTATGTTCCTCTTATAAATGTTTAGATCCTACAGATCAAAACCTAGTTGGATCTACATAATCCAATCCGGAGATGGATTTCATCCTTGCCTGCAATGGGGTTGACGTATTTAGATTTGGATATCTTTGTTTCCAACGTTTGTACCAAGCATAGATCTGTGTGTTTGATTTGGAAATAAATAAGTGATGCAATCCTCCCAGCTATATACATGGTCCGATCCGGAGATGGATTTCCTCCTCTGCGTTGAGGTTTAATTTTTTTTTTATTGGATAGCTATTGGCAATGTTTTAAAAAAAAAACAGATTAGACCCTCAGATTGTTCTTTCTTTTTATTTTTACTTTTCCTGCGTTTTGAATTATTCCCAGCTGGTCATTTCCTTGATTGCAATTTGATCCACTCAGTTAAAAGCATTAGATCGATGTTTGGCTCTGAATTTCTCTGCCTGCAATACTCTATTGGGTTATGCTTCAATTAGATTTTACCTTGGTTTTTGTGTTGACTTGCAAGCTCGGGATTTCTTATACTTCCTATAGAATTTCCTCAAACTAGAGAGTTTATCCAACACCAGCGCTAACTCTGAAGGTGATTGAGCATGATTCTTAAGCAGAGCCTTATTCACCACTAGAGCCGTAAGCATTTTGTTGTATAGTTTGGTATTAACATCTCTCTTTATGATAGAAGGAGGCACACTCTCTATTCGTATGTTTTGGCTATTTGGTAGTTAGTGGTTGCGATTGTACCAATCAATCAAACAGTGCAAGAGAGTTATGGACTTTATAGGAATGATCCTTCATGTGGATGCACTCCATGTCAACATAATTTAAATTGATGAGTAAACACATAATTAAAAGGATCCACTATACCTTAACTAGATTTTAAAGTAAACATATATTAATACATTTACAGTAGCTTTACCTTTTATGTCTAAGGTAATATGTATTAATATATTTATGGTGACCTTCATATGGATGCGCTCCATATTAATAATAGTTTAAATTGAGGAGTAAATGTATCCACTCCACCTTAAATATATTTTAAATTAAAAATATATTAATACATTTATGGTAGCTTTACCTTTTATGTCTAAGGTGATATGTATTAATATTTATGGTGACCTTCATATGGATGCACTCCATATTTATGGTAGTTTAAAATGATGAGTAAACGGATCCATTCCACCTTAACTATATTCTAAAGTAACAGATCCACTCCACTTTGAACATTTTGTACTTTGTTTTTAACTAACTAAGGCACAATTGTAGCCTCAATAAAGTAAGTTATCTCTCTTGGCTCTATGCTTGAGAGAGGAAGTCTTTTATGGAAATACCAAATGTGGCTGAAATATTTGTTGCTAACTATTGATCCCAAAAGCTGAGATAACATCCTAATGAAACAGGTAAGCATCCTCATAAAAACTCCATTGCATTGCCTTTTTCCATAAAAGAGAGATGCTTGTCAGCTGATGGTGTTCAAAACGCTTTTTGCTAAGCTTGTCCAACAGGTCATCCATTCTTCCATGCTTTTGCTTGTTTCCAATTGAGTTTACATTTTGGCCTTCATTTGAAGAATCACATTCACAATGCTTGAAAAATTCATGTTCCAATGGCAGTTTTCATAGTACAATTTATCAATGAGTTGTACAGTAAAGATTAGAACTAAAGGATTTAGTATATAATTTTGATCCAGATATCAGCTATTGGACATCCTTTGCTTGACAAAGATATTTATTACAACCCCCTTAGTTATTGATTTTGATGTCATTCTATTGTGCTCATTTTACACCTCTCATGGAATATTGGGAGTTCTANTACAACCCTCTTAGTTATTGATTTTGATGTCATTCTATTGTGCTCATTTTACACCTCTCATGGAATATTGGGAGTTCTATCTTTATTTGTGAATGATTTAAGTGCGTGGGATATAAGTTAGTAGGAAATTGTACATTATATTGAAGTTTGATGAAGGGCTTGATGGTATTGATATTATGGTATTAGTATGCAAGCTAATGGTAGTAATTAATGTTTGATGCAAGGGGTTATCTATTTGGTTTAAAGTTGTAGCAGTATTAGTATGCAAGGATGTATTTATTCAAGAATCAATACTCTATGTTTAAACATTGCAAGGAGTATTATTTGAATACTACAGTTTCATTTGTGCAACTCAGTTTGTTGATTGAGTGGTTTAAGGTTTCAGTATTACTCTCTAACTTGCTCTTAAGTTGAAGAAGGTTTGAATAGCTGAGCACGCCAGCCATTAGGATGGCACGGTAGGAAATGTCCAATAGCACTTCCGGAGACCAACTTCACTGGGGACAGCCCTACTGTCGAGTTGTCTTTTAGCTGGTGATGACCATGATTATCTCAGGTTGTGTTTTTTATTATTTATCTGCAGGATGCCCATCTCAGTGATTGAAATTATGTTTTATGTAGAAGGTAAGATAGTCATTAAATTGGTCTTTTGATTGGGACTTTCTGACCTTATTATGGCAAGGCAAATTGCAGGCAATTTACCTTGTTTAGAATTGCTAACAGATTTTGGATGTTGGTCTTATGGCATTGACAAAGTGCTTAAAGGTTCAAATGTAGTATATATAAAATTGCAGCTGTGAATGAATTTTTCTATTTTAATACTTGGAAGTTAATGAGTAATTGCACTGTCAAAATTTTCAAAGTTTTATGTGTTTTCTTGCACGTGGTGTTAGTATAAGAAAATGAAAAGATTTTGTGGCTTCTTGAAATTGCCTACTTGTCAAATTCTGATGATAAAAGGGCTCTTATCGGATGAATGAGAAATGGGGTAAGGCATGGTTTATGCTAAAAGTTTGATGTTCTTTGAATTGATAATATGATAAACTGACCACCTATAAGTGCTTGCAGGCATGGGGATTTATGGCCATGGAAAAGGCTAAAGCTCCAGGGCTATCTCATGTGTATAAAGTTATCACCAGAAGAGGGAGTGGTGATGGAGGTAGTGGTTAAAATCTACCTTGTTTTCCCCTGGGCCAGTGAGGGACCATTATGCATTCTGGGGACGCCCAGATGTAAGACATGTGGTTAAGACTCGTTCCGCACACATTAGAGGACTGTCACATGAGTTGGGGGACTCTTTGAAGAGAATAACCTCTAGGCGCTGTGGAGGTGTGCGAGAAAGGAGTGCCTCAACTTGGTGAAGCACCCTGAAGGAGATACCGCTAAGAGGGGTACAAGGTATCATCCTTGCGTTGGGTGGCTTGAATAATGACAAGCACCCTGAATAGCACAGAGGAGATACAAGAAGGGTTGGTATCGTCCTTGTGTTGGGTGGCTTGAATTGGTACTTGGAGTACTGTTGGCACTTGATGTGCTGGGATGGAGGACATCCAAAGAAAGGAACAATGCGGAAACAGGTATGTGCATTGCAGGTAAACTTGTTTCGATGAGGTAATATGTTGATTAATTGTCAGATAGAACTGACAGGTAATCTGTTGATTATGTGGATTTCTAGCATTGACATTATTGGTATAATGGGATTTCAATGTTTGTAGTCATGTTTTGTTAATGTATAAATTGCATTATGGAGAATAATTGGGTAATATGACACCCATGAACATTTGAAAATTGCAGATTGCAAGAGAATCTATGACTTTTGTTTAAGTTGCATTGTAATTTGGACATGGACTATTGGAAAGGACTAAATGGTAGTTATAATGCTACAAATGACCTGCTAATTATGTTTCATGATGAATTGACTCTTACCTATGAAAATGGGGTAGAACTGATTTTATGTTACAGGAAAAATGCAGGTCCTACAAACCTACAAAGATCAGAAAATAAAATCAATAGATTCGAGCAAGGCGAAGCAAGACGAGATGACTCCAGAGAAGAATAAAAATATTTTGTCGAAGAAACAAGAAACGCCGAGGACGATGTTCTTTCTTTTAGGGGGGAAGGATGTAATATCCCTCCTGTATGCCCTGGGATATTTGTAATTTAATGTATGAGGGTTTCTGGGTGAGGAGCTCAAGTGCCAAGGCCCCATCCGCAGAAAACTTGAAGGTTAGGTAAAAGTTTATTCACACCAAAGAAATAATGATATAAATCACATCATAAGAACAAGAAAAATTTAAAAGACAAATATTATTATTAATTGGGAAAATGTAGAGTATCATGACAGAACAAAGGAAAAGTATAATATTAAAACCTCCTTATGTTTCGGGCCTTAACCCTGACATAATTAAAAGGGAGGTTCAGCTTGAATGAGGGAAATAAAACCTTCCCTGAACCTTGACAGTCGTGACCATTTAGTGGCTGAAACAGTCTCTTGAATTCATGCCTTAATCTTGGCATGAATTAAGGGGAGGTTTGGAAAAGAAGTAATGGCCAACAACCTTGACAGTTGTGACCTTTTACTACCTGAACGGTCGTTTTGACCGAGGTCTTATTTATTAATTGACTGGATAGGAGAAAGGGGGGATGGCTTGAACGCCTATTGGGAAAACGTTTTTACAAGGTTCCCTTGGGGAGGAAAAGATCTATGTGCTCTCTATGAGCCACAAGGTTACAAGAAAATGACTATTTCCTATCTGTGTCTTGGGAAATGGGGAGAACCAGCTTTCCATTTTGTTGCTGTCTATGTTTGAGTAGATCTTGATGCGCCTGTACGTTGGGGTTTCGTTCGGATCTGTATCAAAACAAAGAGCCAATTCCTGATTTCATCCTGTCGCCATGTTTTGATTGTTCTGGTAGTAGCAGAGGAGTTGTTGCGTAGATAATTAAAGAATCAACCTACCGTTGAGTAATATCAGTGTGAAGATACTTACAGTGTCCGATCCAGGTATTTTCGAAAAGCCTTTTTGGTGGCAGTCGATGTGTATCCAAATTAGAAAGAATGAATCCATGTTTTTTGGGAAATAGGGTTGATCTTAGTTTATTTTTTATGCAAGAGAGATTGTTTATAACCCCCCCCCTTCCTGTGTCTGTATTGACATGAATCAATTGAATACGATGGGTGTGATTATGACCTGGAATGTATTATTTTCTTTTCCTTATCTGCATACACTAGCGATCCGAAAGAATCCACCTCTTAAAAATTACCAGCATCTGTGCCCACGTCGGGATCTGAATTTTTTTGCCTTTTGGTTACCAGCATTATGCTCATGATGGCAGTAGATCCATATTTGAGGGTTACCGCCTGTTAGCTCACAATGGAATTAGATCCACCCGAGGGTTGCCGCATGCTAGTTCATGAAAGAAATAAACCCAGCTTTTTTGCTTTATTAACCCGGTCATGCTCACGATATAAAGGATCCGCTTCTCCTAAGTACCAATGTATGTACTCTTGAACAGGATAGTTTCCCCTTCGAGTTTCTGCCATCAATTTCACTCTCAGTACGAGAATATGCACCTTTGATTGTCTACGCTGTGCCTCTATGCTATTAGAGTTAATACG
>LPNX010765461.1:93993-117666 GCA_001517045.1 Pseudotsuga menziesii
TCGACATTTAAAAGATTTGCAACTTCTTCTATCATACTAGGATTGAGTACTAGGTAAGGCGTCTTAGTTGGGATATGTTTTTTTTTATTCATGGTGGGTTTAGTTATCTCTTTTGTTACGTGGTGTCATTGCATTATCATCTTCTAAGTATTTCCACTTAGGTAGTTAACTTTTATATGTCACAAGGTGTTGTCTTGGTGGGGCCTTGGCCTTGAGCTCCTCACCGAGACAAGTCCATTAATATGCAAAATCACAAACTATTCGAGGGCATATGAGAGGGATATTACATTACCTTGGTGCATCTACTCACCAAATTTCATGAAGACCCAGATCACCTTTTGGGCGATATGCCGACTTCAATTTCCGCCCTTTTGCAAGCTGTAAATGAGTAAAACTTAGTATGCACAAACAATGTCAAAAACGACTCCCCCAAACTGAATATGTTGCATGTCCTCATGCAAAAGAAGAGTTGTAATCTTAATTGTAAACAACCATCTCCCCCAAACTGAGTATATACATCATGTACTCATGCTTTGATGAGACTCTTCAAGGTAGAGAACAAGTTTTGATCTGCACATCAATCCTCCAAACTGTTATAAAATTTATTACTGATAAACATGACCATTTTTCAATTGTTGTGTATGGTAGGACTTCTTAAAAGTAGTTCAAGAGATCCTCTCAATCGTTTCCATGCTCATAAAAATAGTAATGACAACATATAGCACCAAAAAGCCAATTGCATCAAGCACCTTGTAATCATGAAATCTCATGTCCCCCCAAAAAAACTTGGTTTGCTGCCATGTAAATATAAGCATGTTTTCCCAAAGGCAAGTCTGTCTTTCATTATTCTCGAAATATTTTCATAGTGACAACAACATCTCTCTTCCAGGGATGATTTTAAGGAACCATACTTATTTAAAAGTGTATAAATGTTGGCGAATATTACCAATTCTTAAAATGCCAACTATAAAATGTTTGACGATATTTTTTGAAAAATATTTTAATTCGCAAGGATTTCATACTATTTATATAATAATTTGGCGATTTTTAGGGTGAAAAACGGTTAACCCATCAAAATTGGGCGAAACAGGGCTTCAAAAAATGCAAAATGGTGAATCTTTTCTTGGAGAAAAACCCCTACAAATAGCCCATGGGCTAAATTTCGCCCCTAAAATTATCCTTGCTCTCTTCCATTATGAATCATAATATCAAATATGCAAGGACCATGATAACAATTGTAAGCTAATGTGGGCATTACTGGACAATGAAACTCATACCTCTGAATGTATTCTCTGTTATATGGAAGCATAGAATTCTACCACTGTAAGTTCTCGAGAAGCAACAACAACGCCTTGTGTTCCTACAGCTGGTTCTTGTGTGACATCAGCAGATCATTTTTTCAATGGTTTTATAGGCTTCTTGAGATAAATAATGAATTCATAAAACTCCCCAATCATTTTTGCGTGTACTTCAAGAGAACATTTTTAATGGGAAAACAATTTGCAATCCTTGAATCTGGTCATGAACTTGCTGCAAATTATTACAGTACTACCTTTTAAACTCAATGCAAAGCATGCCCTCATGCATCATTTCTTCAATTTGCATCCATAGAGGATTTGTAGTTCCCACATGCATAAAAAAAAATCCCAAAGCTGGAAAGAACAACCTTCAAGCAACTGATTTATTTCTTCTCATTGTTGGTTTTTATGTGGCAGTAGCAATGATTCTTTTCTTACTGTTGGTTCTTGTGTGGTAGCAGCAAAACTTCTTATTGCTGGTTCTTGTGTGACAACAATAAGGTATCCTTTGATTATTTTCATGCTTGGTCAGTTGGGTTGGTGAGATATTGTGTAGGACTTTGAAGTGGATGTGCATGAATGATGAAGTGTTAGAATTGAGTGGGAAATGATGAAAATGGATGGACATAAAATGCTATATAGATTATGGAAATGGCTAAGGATTAGTGGTTCTTCATGACATTTCCCTAAATCTTTAATAAATTAATAACTCATGCTATTTTACCTCAAGTTTTACCTCCATGGAATCCTTGGTTGACATGAATGGACTAGTGTATGCTAGAGCTATGTAGGTCGATATAATGTTGAGACATATGTATATGAGAGCTGAAACTGGATGAGACTAAATTTGATCCATGATGTTGTGCTAGTTGCATGTAAGACTACTGCTCAGACAATTGATGAGGTGAAATTCTACCATAGAAGCAGAAAGCTCATTCTTTTATTCTGAAAACCAATTACTGAAATGAAAATGGAAAGGAGTTGCAAAACTACTGAGAAAATGTTGTTACAAGTCATTGTTGAAACCATTAGATCACATAATCTTCAACTGCTACAAACTAAGGTACATTTCTTACCATGCGAATGAATGTGCTGAAGTCGAGCATGGAAAGAAATCATTGGATTACCATCCATTAATGTATGCCATTAACCAATGTGAAGCAACTCACCTTTGATGACAGTGAGATCTAAAGTACCTTAGTGCATCTTGACAGGTACGAATGGATGTGCTGGAGTCGAGTCACCTGCAAGATTTGTCAATCAAGAGCTATTAATGAATCCCCATGATGAACAGCAAGAAAATATGCCATTGATTCATGCAGATACCAGGGCACTATAAAACTCTAATCTTGATCCCAGATGATGTGTCGGAGTCGATGGGACAAGACCATTGGAAGGTGGACCTTAATGAATTCCACATCATCCAATACGAGGACAAAATAAATGATCGTGAAGAATCATAGTGAAAAATAGAACCAACATGAAACTCAGGAGTGGAAAGTATATGTGAAGTCATGATGTAGTAGTGATGAGAAATAAAATGGTTATGGTGACTACATAAGCAATGGAAAATGGGACTTAGACATGAATGAATTTTTAGAGTTTTGAAATGAGGAGGGTGAATGAATTCTACCATAGGGCAATTGGATTCTTGAAGGGTTTTTTTTCAGCAACAATTGGTATGACAGGTGTCTAAAAATGATTCTTGGCATGTAGCAATGGGACTTGAATTACTAAACATTGGTATGGTTTGCACATAAATCTATCCATTTTTTTTATGTGCTCAATCCATTTACAAATTGATAAAAATTCTTCAAGAGTTACTCATGCATGCATTGACCTTCTTCTTCCATGGACCTGCAAAAACCTAGCACTTGCCTGCAACAAAACATGAGATGATGGAAGAAGAGAGATGATTGGTCTCTCTTCATCAAACAATTATGAAAAAAACAACAATCAATTACTTATAAAAAAAAATCCAAAGAAAAATGAACAAATCAAAATGCATTTTATACCTGCACGGGAGCAATGTCCATCTAGACTCACCAACAATATTCTGATCATAGCTTCTTCGTTCCTTGTCCAATTTGAGCGATTACAAAGCCAAATGAAAGTAAATTCATAGTTCTATTTCCATTATAAATAAGTTTTTAAATCTCTATGTAATTATGTTCCAAATCACTCAGTAACAACCTGCATGACAAGGTATTTTTTCGAATCCTGGACGTGACCAGCAGTCACGGTTTTAGACTTTACGTTTTCGTTTGATAAAGGATTGATGTGATTCCAATTGGAGATGAAATTAGATTAATGTAGGTATCTCAATTAGAAATATTTTTTTAATCCAACAACAACTTATGGGTCAAATAAGCCAATGAACAGTCTAGAAAATAGAGTTTTAGGAATGCAGATTTGTGATAGGCAATCAGTATTTTGGTCATAACATTTGCATACAATATCAGAATGGAGTGATTCAAATTGAGTTGTAAACTAAATTTATAGAGGAATATACCAATGAAACAAGTTTTCAAGATATGTCCAATAAGGCATATAAAATTGACTGTCCCAGCTATGTTCCTAACCTGTCAGCTTGACACCCTGTTAGTATTTTGGCCATAAAATATTCGTTTGACACCGAATTGTAAAAATTCAAATTGTTTGGAAACTAGATTCGAAGGGCTACTTGGGATGTAAATAGGTTTTAAAAATAAGTCCATTTGGTATCCCAAAAATGGATTGTCCTGACTGTGTTCTAGTAAAATTTTCAAGCCAAAATGTCACCAAAAATTTAATACATGAAATTTGACCACAAAAGTGATCGAAATAGGTGTGAATATTTTTAATGATGTAAATTTAAATATAACACACATCCATACCAAAAATTTCAAACATTGAGCACCTAGATTGACTTACACGGTCTGTTGTAGCCGCAACTACAACTCTTAAAAAAATGACATAATGTTGAAATAAAGCATGTGTATTTTTATGGAAAATAAAAACTAAATACATATCATGATGTGCAACACACACATATCTCAAACTCATAAATTTTTACCTGTAGCACAGTCACACCTAGGTGTTGCAGCTAACAAATTCATGCCAAATTTCAAGCTTGAAGGGTTCCATAATCATTGACTCATTTTCCTGTCATTAGAGGAAATTTCAAGTCAAAATGGGCCTCCTAAAATGAACTAATAAAATAATAGTTAAAATAATAAAATAATATTTATTAATTTTGGAGGAAGAAAAGAAAAAAACTACTTTTTTGTTTGTATTTTTGACATATCTCCCTGTGTTTTTACTCAAATTTTGATCGGGAGAGCTTGTTGGATGCGGAATTAAATTCCACATCCAACGAGTTCCCACTCGGCATACTTTTGACGGACCCCACTACCCCAAAAACAAGAAATACCTGAAAAAACAAAATGATGATGTCATCATTCCATTTTTTCAGGTATTTCTTGTTTTTGGGCTAGAGGGGTCCATAAAAAGTATGCCGAGTGGGTACTCGTTGGATGCAAAATTTAATTCTGCATCCAACGAGCTCTCGTGATCGAAATTTGAGTAAAAACACAGGAAGATATGTCAAAAATACAAACAAAAAAGTAGTTTTTTTTATGATACCTATCCACAAATTTATATTAAAAATGTGTTTAAGACCTATACAGTATTTCAAATTTAAATCAATTTCATTGGCTAACACATGATGACATGAAATTTGAATAAAAGTTAAAAGGCCAATTTTGAATTGAAATTTCCTCTAATGGGATCCTTCATTCGCCTTCCCTAATTACTGTAATTTTGTTTTCATGATATTTTTATTTTTATTTGTAACAAATAGAGACATATTGAAATTGGGAAATTGATGACAAAAAAAAATGACTTAGGCATTTTGTTCAAATAGTCAACAATTCCAAAGCGTTCATGAAAACATCTCATACCCATTCCTTATCTTTCTACTTTTTGATCTTCCAGATCATAACAAGGCGCAAGAAGAGAGCATACTTATTCAAAAATAAAAAAACTTAAAAAAAACGAAAGCATGGTTTTATTCTATTATTCTATCCTACCCTATTCTACTTGAAAATATAAAAATTGTTCAAGTGTATGCATATTTCCAATGGAGCCATTTTCGAAAAAGTGACTCAAGTATGGTCATACTCCCAACAGAAAAATATAACTTTATGAATGCTATGGTATGAGAGATCAAATTCCATTGAAATGATGGTGCCAATATTTGGTGAAGTATGGAATGATGCTGTAGACCAATGACAGATTTAAACCAAGCTTCAATATTGTCTTTGTTCCCTTGATTGCTCATGGATGTTACACCGTGAAGATCCTTATTAAACTGATCTTCCTCAATGCATAAGAATTTTAGATCTAATGATGTGAATGATGCTTTTGGTTCCAATGGTTGTTCTCCATCGAATATTACATGTGTCTTGTTGATCTTGTCTGCTTGCTTATAAGGACTAGAAGAAACTCCATCTACAAAATTTGGTTTTAAAACATGTTCAGGGCTTGTATGGATTTGCTGCAACAACGCATATCCTTTTTTCAGTGATGTAGGTGAGGTAGAACAAGAGGGAAATGTAGGAACATTTTGCAGTTCATCACTGTAAGCATACTGTATTTCTTTATTATGGTTACGGTGGAGGGTGGATTGGAGAGGAAATTGTGTTGGATACCAAGGAGTTTGATGAGAAAATAGATGTGGGTGATGTATATGATTGATTTGTGAGGTTGATATTGAAGGACCAACTTGTGTTGTAACATGAGGGAGAGTGGCCATATGATCATAAGATAGGCCATTCCAACCTTTTGGGTAAGGTAGGAAAGAGTTAAATTGAGGCTGCAATAGCTGCCATGGTGGAAGAGTATTCAATGATTGAGTATGAGAGTAAGGAAATGGAGGGATAGAATTTTGAACCATACATGCAGGCCATGGTTGACATGACTGTTGTAATGAGTTGGCTGCAGCTCCTAGATATTTTTGATATGTTCCTTTCATCCAAGGTATGGAGGGGCAGCAATCAATGGAATGTTTCAAGTCACATATACCACAACTTTCAAGACTATCCAAAGGGAAATCCCTTGATTCTCTTATTTTCTCCTGCTTTTTCTTATTCTGCAAAATAACCAATTCTGAATTTAGTGAATTATTGATATCACCATTAGAATTTTCAAATAAATTACTGATTTTAGCTCGTAAAACTCTTGTTTTTGCAGCAGATTTAAAAAATAGAGATAAAAGTTCCTTAGAATTCTTACCAGTCTTGAAGTTTGCTCTTGAATACATTCTACATAAATCACAAATATCATCATATGCTAACTTAAATACATTACCTGTTCCCATCAGATTCAATATTTCTAAACATTCAGCTTGGATTCCCTTGAGTAGAAGTGTTTTTAAGATTTCCTTCCCCAGTTTCCTCTATTTGGATCCTTGGAGATTATATTGAAATCATTCTATGTATTCCTCAAGACTCTCTTCTTCTCCTTGTGTCATTTCGAAAATGTCTTTATTAACCATGCAATAATCTTGGTACCTTTTGAAGAATACATGTTTCATGTCTTCGCAAGTTTGTATACAATTCCCAGTGAGGCTCATGAACCATCGGAGGGATGTTCCTTTTAGAGTAAAGGGAAACACATTCAACTTTCGATCATTAGCACAATAACCATATCCTCTACAAAGTACTTCAAATTGAAATAAAAATACATCAGGGTCTCTGTTTTCCAAACTGTGAAAATTTGGTAGAGCATGTGGGGGAATTTTTTTTGTTGGTGCCACTCCTCTCGAATCTCTGATGGGAAATTTGAAGGTAACAACTTCTGCATCTTTCTTACCTGCCATCTCTTCGTTAGATTCTTTATGTGCTATCTTGAGGCTCCTCCTTCGAATGTTCCTGTCAACTTGTTAGTAGAATGGGTGGTGGTTACAACACCACTAAGAGGAATGATAAGATTTATGCTCCAGAAATTGAAAATGAAATAAAACTAAATGTAAAGGAAAAAAAATTCACCCTCAAAATAAATTCAATAAACTGAAATGTAATCATGCAACCTACATGCCCTACTTTAACAATGCATCTACAAAACAATGTCAGATGTACTTTTGCACAATTAATAACTTCCCGAGAAACAACGCCAAAATGTTGTGCCCACTATATGCTAGTTAATTAAAACTTAACATGTAGAGTGCTAAACTTAAATTATCAACTCGAGGAAGTCTTTTATTTCAAATCTATCGTGCAATATATATGCAAGCACAATTTCTACCTGCCACTGTTGATCTATTGGTATGCAATCAAAACTATTTGTAAACTAGGTCACAACTTCTTGAAAGTAAATCCAAACTGTAAATCTAATCACACTTCAACATAATTAATTCTTATGAAACAATATCTAAGTACATAAACCTAGAAGCAATGTTAAGTTGTCCAACGATCTATCAATATGAATTAACAAGAAAACAACCTATGATAAATCTAATGAAAGCATGAACTAAATAATAAAAACAACTATGATCAATCTAATGCATGAAAGCATGAATTAACAAATAACAGATCTACAAAATAAAACACCTACAATCAACACTTCCAGCATCTGCTCAGGGAAGAGGGCCCTTCCTCCACTGAGAAGAGTTGGATCTCCACAATGAAAGTCTACAACTCCAGAATTAAAAAACTACCAGCATGTATTATCAGAATGAAAGCATTACAATGGATCTGGATCAAATCCTACATCATAACATTGTTTTCTCTCCTAATCCTGAATCTCCCTTCTCACTGATATTGATTACATATTTATAAATAAAATTATCTCATGGAAATGAGGAACTGAACCCCCAACTTGTGATCTATAACAGCTGAAATACAACCATAACTGCTGGCAACTTTGGAACCGGCCGCAACAACAAATCTGGAAAATACCCTCTCGAATAACCTCCTGCATGTCGCAAACTGTGGCTTTGTTTGGATATTTCCACACAATTTAGGTAAACGAGGATGCTACGCACAAAACCCATGTCTCGAATTTTTGAGATTCATTTCCATCTACCCACAAATCAAGACACAAATCAAGGTGTTCTTATGTGGCATGCATTTTTTGTTAAGGCTGTAACAGTTGGCTATGAGAATCTTGTACATGACAAATCACTCCACAAACCATCATTAGTAAAATTATGCATAATAGTCTTTAATTCATCAAAGATACAGGAAAATAATCATTATTAACCCCTTAAAACATCAATGAAAGTAACATGCTATTTTACGCACAGCTACAACAAATGGATGGAAAATGGAATGATAAATGGGCAAAAATTGTAAGAAAATGGATGAAAGATATGTCGATAAGCGATGGAAAAATGGACAATTCTAGGGCTCAACAACAACTAGTTAACTCAGAGCAACTGAGTGTGGTAGGTGGGAAAATGCACCTACTTCAAATGCATCCATGCATTATCCACGCACGACATGTGCTATCTAACTGTTTGCGAACTAATTGAAAGTAACTGGGGGATAAATGAGACTAAATAGTACTAACTCCAACTAACTGAAGTAGGTTGGTGACAGGACTCCTATTGGATCCTAAAATGTAGGGATTGGTCTAGGAGGTGCCCAAACTGATGCATGCACAAGAAGTAAGTGTTAGTTAACCTCTAACACTATTCCCCACACTCAAGTGACTAGTACATGTGGCCCCATTATGTCAAGTGGGCCCAATTGTACTAATCGACCCAATTAATTAATTAAGGTTCCTAAGTTAGGAAAAATTAATCTAATAGACAATATGATCAAAGGAGTATTAATAATCCTAACACTATGTTCAACCCATATAGGTCACAAGTGTTGTAACATGGGCTCTGATACCATATGTAACATAACCATGTACCCTGGATAGATATTTGAGGTACGTGGTACAAAAAAATTATTTCATTGAACATTCATGTATACCAATTATGTTAGTAACATTGATTAATTGACTTTACTATCACTTCCAAGAGTACAAGTTTATAAATACAATCATTCCTACACAATATGTAAATGGAGTCTTCTAATGTTTAATAATCAGTGGTTCAATACTTCAATAAAATGGAGGCCTTTCACTCCCCATGTACAACCTATGTTTCTTCAATAGTTATATATATATTTTTTCAATTTGAACCCCTATTTATTAAGAATAGTTCAATATTGACCAAGTCATAGCTAACCTAAGCAAAGTCATTAAATCTCACTGCCACAAATACCATCAAGTCTCTTTCGGTATAAGATGTCATACTCTTGGTTACTGGATTCTATTATATACAAGAAACCATTCCCTTTTCTAAACTAACTGCACTAATAATGTATACATTAAAGTATATGATCATTTAATCACACCTAAATTTACCTTATGCTCACGCACCTATTTTAGACTTCCCATACATGAGTATTCATGTTTATATATATATATATATGCTTGAAATAATAATCAATCTTTAATCAACTGGAGCTCCAAAGATGCATTAGAAGGTTTTTCTTTATTAAAATAGGTATATTCTAAAACTTATGGCTATATTCATAGTTTAGACATATGAAAATATAATAGTGGCGTGACGGTCCCTTGTGTATAACGATCACTCCTAGACATAAATGTAGGAGATGAAGTATGTGTCTCCTAATTCACTTGTTGAGAAATAAAAAAGGTTAGTTAGATATATTACTTCTGAAAATGAAATAAACTTTAACTTATAAAACATGTACATGCATAATATCATTTCACCATATTGTCTTTAGAGAATTGGTCTAATTCCTTCCCACCATTAGAATAGACACCTTGTAGATACAACTTGTCAAACATGTTAATTCAATATATACACTACACTATAAAACAATTATTATCTTTAATAGCATATGCTAAATAATAAGTCTGAAACCTGATCAAGTAATTCCATAACCAAAAGTTAAGCAATACAATTTACCATTTAAATATACAAGGATTAAGGAATTGAAAGCTCGACTTCAACTTTCCTCCCAACCATTGGTGCTATTTCCCATATGTTTTTTCTCCTAGAACCACCCCTGAGCTGGTCGAAGAATCCACTAAGGCACAATTATTGTGCATATTCTTCACGAATCATAAGATGATTTAAAAAAGATCACATTCCCAACCAAAATTGACAGGGATAGGTTTCACTTTATTAATACCCTCTAATGACATTCCCACCCAACTTGACAAGGTAGGTTTTAATTTTATTATTCCATTTTAAAGAACATCTATTTTGAAACAATATAGGATTAATCATGAACCCATAAAATCATTAGTAGTCCTTACACATAACTAGACATCCCCATTCAACATACATTGGGTATATATAAACACGTGCAATGAAATATATACAATCCCATGCATTTGAATCTATGGATCTATATATTGAATCATATAAATAGGCACTAAAATTACAGTCAATGCACAACCATTTAAATCATTGAAACACATGCAATGATCTATGGATCGATACATGTTCAGAATTGTACATAAATGCAAACACATGCTTACTTTCATTCAGATCTAATCAAACGAGGCAGAGTCTTGTTAATGCAAACTCTCAGATTCCTATCTACAGATATTCAAAACTATTTGCAAATGCAAAAACAACATCATGTGCATTCGGAACTACTCAATGCATGAAGAGTTTTATTAATGCAAAATATCAGATCTCGATCTATACATGTTCAAAAATATTCACAAATTCAAAAAGATGCATGTTCACATGTATTAAGATATATTCAACACGGGAAGAGTTTTATTTAAAAATTAACAAATCATATATCTTAGATCCCAATATACATAGGTTCAGAACTATTCACTAATGCAACCCACAAACATAGTTTTATTAACATATTAATGCAAAATCATATATTTCAGATCCTGATCTATAGATGTTCAGAACTGTTCACCCTTACAAAACGCAGTCCTGGTTTTATTAACATATTAATGCAACTCATATATCTCAGATATAGAGCTACCCATGTTAATAACTATTCACCATAACATAGGCTCACATGTATTCATATATACTTTACGCATGAAGGGTTTTATTTACATATTAATGCTGATTCATATATCTCAGATCTCGATCTACAGATGTTCAAAACTGTTCACCAATGCAAAATACATGTATATTTTTTTAACATGTTAATGAAAAATTATATATATCTCAAATCCCTATCTACAGATGTCTAGGAATATTCACCAATGCAAAACATAGGCATAGTTTTTAAAATATTAATGCAAAATTATATATCTCTTAGATCCTGATCTACAACTGTCTAGGATTGTTCACCAATGCAAAACACAAGCAGAGTTTTTAACATATTAATGAAAAATTATATATATCTCAGATCTTGATTTACATATGTCCAAGACTATTAACCAATGCAAAACGGAGGAAGAGTTTTCAACATATTAATGCAAACTTATATATATTGTAGATCCAGATCTATAGATGTCCAGGACTGTTTACAAATGGAAAACACATGCTCATCTGTATTGAGATCAATTCAACACATGTAGAGTTTCAAACCCAACACATTCAATGTAAAACTTCTACAAGATCATTGATCTATGCAACACATATCTAAAACGAATAACATCGAGTATCATGTATACAATGTTATCTTGCCACTTTTGAAAAATTGATAAGGATTAAAATACGTACCTGTCCTATATCAGTCCCATATCTATGTAGATCCTTAGTACGTAGGAAGTTAATGTGTATCGAACAAAAAAATATTAGCTCTTGCTCCATATTTTTCCATTCGATTACACATCCTCCTCTAGTGTCAGTGGAAAACTTAAAACATAACCAATCTTTCTTTATTTCTTCTTTCATAATGCTTTAGAGACCAACATTGACCATGTAAATACTACCATCGACATTCAACAAAAAAGAGAGGATTCTAACTTGCTTCCTTTCGGTACCCTATAGGAAATATGATGATGATTGGTTGCCATGAATAAATTCCCAAGGATTCACTCATCTTTAACCCCTTCCCTAGTGGATTCGTCCCCAAGCGTTCTTTAGTAATTGCAAGATTTAAACCCTCTAACCCCATCAATTTCATCTCTAAAATTTATGAAGTTAGAATTGGTACTTCCAGTGGGTTTTACTTACACTTTGTATTTTAGGCCGAGCTTGTAAGGGGATGTTACATAAAGTAAGGGAAAGGGTAGAATAGATATTGACCATGGTTCCTTCAATAATGTTTTGTATGTCCCAGGTCTTACTGCTAATATCTTGTAAATCTATCAGATGAACCACACCGGGTCTCCTAAAAAGTTTATATTTACTCTCAATGTTGTGGAAATATCTGATATTTTGAATAGTAGACTCATTACTAAAGGATTTGTGGATCACAGTTCGAAAGTGTAAAAGTTATCACATTACATTCCCTTCTCAAACTCCTATGCTCTCCTCACTCATGCTAATTAATCCATCAAGATCTCGCATGATAGGTTTAGCCATCTAAATTACATATTCCTTTCATCTTTGTGTGACAGAGATATGGTCATAGGGCTTCCCAAGATCATTTTTTCCAAAGGAGTCTGTCAAGGATACACTCTAGGAAAACAAACCGAGAATAAATATGAGAGATTCAGCCATGAGAGAACATTTGCATGCCTTGAAATTATTCATAGTGACATTTATTTTCCTTTTAATCATATTCCCATGAGTGAATGAAAGTATGTCCTAACCTTCATAGATGAATTTTCTAGATACTATTGGCTTTACTTCCTCAAGCATAAGTCAGAAGTTTTTGACTCTCTTCAAGGGTTTTAAGGCCCAAGTTGAGAACCGGTCTCGAAGAAATTCCAAGATCCTTAGATATGATAATGATGGTGTGTATTTCAAGCATGATTTTATTCAATATTGTGAAGATGCATGTATCGATATGCAACACTCTATTCCCTACATACCTCAATAGAATGGTGTTGCCGAGAGGAATAATAGATCTCTGAAGCAGATGGCCACTTGCATGATGGAGTCTAATACTTTGCCACCAAAGTTTTGAGATGAATCTATAAAATATGCACCATACATCGAAAATAGGGTACCCCACAAGCATATTTATTGAATAATTTGTTTCAAATCTTGAAGTGGGAACAATCGTGATATGTCTCATTTAAGGATTTTTGGTTCTAGAGCTTGGGCTAGAATTCCACCGAAAAGGAGGAGGCATTTGGAATCCAAAATTAAAGAGTGCATATTTGTTGGTTATTCTAAATATTCCAAAGGGTATAAGATGATCAACATGAGCACTCAATGAGTCTTTATTGAAAGGAGTGTTCAGTTTGAAGAAGAGAATATGCCAACAACAGAAATTACAGAGTCCTATTTACCACCACCAACTCTCAATGTGGAACAAGAGAATAAGAAGGATTATGATTATCATATATCTGATAGTTATTATTTAATTTCAGATCCTAACACACCTACAATACCAAATTCGGCAGCAAAGACCATTCATGCAGCTGGGAAACTAGATGGGAATCCTAGTGATCCTAAAAGAACTACATCTTAATTCGAGAGTGCCCTTTCTGTCAAAGATGCCTTATTTTATGAGAAGTGTTATATAATTGTTGAATCATATCCACAAACATATTCATAATAATAATAATAATATCCAATATGGAAAACAACCATGGAAGAGGAATACCATTCTCTCCTGAAGAATGAAACATGGGAGCTAGTCAATCTTCCACTAGGGAGAAACCTAGTCAAGTGAAAATGGGTATTCAAGAAAAAGTTTGTTGTTTATGGATCTCCTCTGAAGTATATGGAAATTTTAGTGGCCAATTTCTTCTAATAATTCCAAGGCATTGACTATAATTATAAATTTGCACCAATGACAAAGATGGACTCTATAAGACTAGTTTTGGCCTTTGCAGCTTCCAAGCAATGGAGGATGTGAAGAGTGAATTTGTACATGCATATTTCAAAGAAGAGATATATATGAATCATTCATAAGGTTTTTTAATCATCCATATCTTGTGTGTAGGTTGAAAAAATTACTATATGGGATAAAACAAGCTACCAAATCCTGGAATGCCAAGATTGACGACCTTTTGTTATCAGAGAACTATAGTAGATGCAAGTATGATACAAATTTATATTTGAAGATGATTCATGGCTCAATAACAATAATTTTTTTTATGTGTATGACCTTTTGATCATAGGAAGTTGCATGAAAGAAGTTTCATTTTTTAACTATGCAATGAACCATGCTTTCTCCATGACATATTTGGGATTGTTGAGCCAATTGTTGGGGCTTCAGATTTCTCAAAAATATTTTGGAATGAAATTACATCAGTCCAAGCATGCTTAATACATGCTAAAAAAATTCAACATGAAGGATTACAAGCCAAGCAAGATTCCTTTCCTTTTAGGAGTTAAGCTTGAAGGATCACATTCCAATCCATTGGTAAACAACACTTTGTACAGGAAACTAGCTAGTTGTCTTATTTATTTGACTCATACTCAACCTGGTATGTCTCATGTAGTGAGTGTGGAATCTAGACATATGGATGAAACTCATGGCATCCATTATAGGGTAGAAAAAATAATCTTTCACTTTGTGTAGGGAACAAGGACACATGGGATTCACTATGTTACAAAATATGACTTAGAGTTATTTGGTTTTACTAATTCTGATTGGGAGGGTGATAACGTTGATCGAAAATGAACTCTTGGATATGATTTTTTGCTTTCATATGGGGCAATCAACTATTAATGTGAAATTAAGAGTTCCATTGCAGTTTCATCTACTGAGGGAGAATATAGCGGAGTTGTGAATGAAGCTACTCAATGTTTGTGGTTGTAGGATATAATTGGAGAGTTTTGAATTGAATCTTAGAATTCCATAGTCATATATTGTGACAACCAACGTACCATTCAAATATCAACTGAGCCAGTATAGAGGTAGTCAACCAAACCCATAGAGATCCATATGCACTACATTAGAGGGCTTGTGAATGATGGAATCATTGCTCTGCTTTATTGTGCATCATCTGAGAAAGTAAAAAACATATTCACCAAGGATTTCTATGAGAAGGAAATTGGAAATATCAAATCACTGATGGGGATAGTTTATCATATTATGAATACTAATTGAAGACAATATTTCACAAAATTTTGTTCATTTCCATGTTTAAGGGAGGATTTTCCCCTTTGTCATTTTGTCTCTTTCCTTTTTTGTATGGACATGCAGTATGTAAAGGGTGACTAATTGTTGTTTCTAGGACCTATATATATGATATATTTCTGATATTTCACATAATTCAGGCTTAAGAGTGGGTTTTAGATTAATCAAAACCTATTACCATACTTAGGATATATTATTTAATCATTTTGGTTAAATTCCTAGGTCCTACACTAGCTAGTTGACATCCACTTGGTTCCTTATGGACAAACTTGCTAAAAATGACTACAGGAGTGCTTTGCAAATATTTTGGATAATATTTTGAAAAACCATCAGAATTCTTATTTTAGTAAGTGCACATTCCTACCTTATCCAAAATTAGATGCCTTTTCAACATCTTTTAAGGCAAAAGGTAAAGCTAGTCTTAATGCAACTGACATGTTTTTTGTACAACTCACCCTCCATATTTATCTCTTCCAAAAGAATTATTTTACCCAATTTAATTCACTTATACATTGACACAATTCATTCACCCCATATGTGACTTTCTTGACATATTTGGAAAGTGTTTTATGCACCTAGAGGGGGATTTTTACTTTTTAGTAAGCTTGCTTTTGTGATGATTCAAATAACCTCCTTATGCATTTGAATCTATGATGTAATTATATATTTGGAAAACCTATGACTTCATGATTTTTGCTGAGATAAACTTATTCAATAGAAGTTATTTTTATGCTCCATGTAATGTCTCCAATTTGAGTGAATCTATGCATGTTTTACAAGCAATTTTGTAAGTTCAATTGATCTAAGCTTGGGATACAATTTCCACACTTTCCTAAACTTGCTCTCATACCAGATCTTGGGTGACACACATACCGTGATAATTAATTGAGTTACTGTGCAGTAAGAATTTTTTTTTAACTTTTGGAGTTGCGACACAATGCCTTTGGGAAACCCCAATTTTTACTTCGACGGGGTAAACTTGACAAAAATACATGTGATGATATTTTACTGTGATAGACAAGACTGCAATAGGAATATAATTTCAATTTTTGGTCGACACACTTTTTATGGAATTTTAACCTGACACACTTTTACCTCGAAAGACACCCACTTCACTTCGATGGGATTTTACGGTGATAGGATTTATCTGCAAACAACTATTGGTTGTGACCAATTCCCACTTTGACAAGACCAATTTAGGTGGAACTTTATTAAATGATATTTCTTATTCTATGTACTTATAATCTGAAAAGCACTTTTTACCAACTTGTATCCTAGGATAACCCTCGACACAACTATATTGCGACAAGCTCACAATATCATATAATAAAAGTATTTAATTAAGACATGTGTCGATCACTTTGAGGTAAAATCTCACACTTTTCCGTAGTGAAATATTTTTGGATTCTTTGTGTCTTTCACAAATGGTAAATGTAAACAAAATTCACACAAGTAAATTTGGAGAAGATGTGCGGCATAGATAAGACATGCAGTCAAGCATAAACTATGGAATTATATATTATCATGACACAACAAAAGAACTACAGTCGTAATTACAAACTTGGAAATTTACAAGGATGTTTCACCTTTTACAGAGCTTCAACTCTCAACACATTCCAAACAAAGGAGCTTGAGATTGCAAACTCTTCTAAGAGTTTTTCTTATTCTTCTCCACTACTTCGCACTTTCTCGCTTCTCTTCTCCTCTATGTTTAACAATTTTATTCTTGTTCATTTACAAAGAATAAATTTTTCTTCTCTTACAAATGATACCAACTAACATTAAAGACTGCAATAAATATATACCTAAAAACATAACTTCAGAAATACAATTGGACTACTTAATTATTGAGAGATTCGAACTCTTCATCATGTCAGACAGACTAGAAACAATATACTTCTACAGACTTTGTCTATGTCGAATGAGACGTGATGTATATCTGCGAGTAATTAATATTTCGAACAAGAATTTGACAACATTTTCAATTCATGAGTCATTTTATGTGCAAAAATAATGTTAAAAACTCCAATAAACTGTCTCAAAGAACTAGCAAACACTTTTCTAGGGTGAAGTTTAGAGGGTTAACTATTTTTCAAAACATCATATTTTTTTATTAATAGGCTTGTTAAGATATGTATATGCCTATATAAGTGGCATGGCTGTTATTATATATGTAATAACATAAAATTAAACTTTCTCATTTGATTCAAGAGTATGTAGGTGAGTTTTCCTTCAATGGAGATGGTTTTCCTTTTATTTATTTTCTTCCTTATTTATTAAATTGGCCTAGTGTTGTCCCAATACAGGTCATTTCCCTTCCTTTCAATTCCTTTCCTTGACCTTTGTTCCCTTCCCTTAGAGGATAAATCAATTTTCAAGTAATTAAGGAATTAACCAGCCAGCCACCAAGCATCAACAATTTATTAGCTAAGGAATTTACCAAGCATCAACAATTAATCTGATACTGAATTTACCTAGCATCACCTATGTAATTTCATACATGCTTTCCTTTTGGTTATGAGCCTAAGAAGTTAAAGTTTTGAATTTCGAAACCCATTTGTACAGTTTGAAAGTGTTCTCTTCTTGCTACCACAGACTTGGAACTACTAATTTTGGATGATATTATTTTCATTTTTTTTTATAAATTTGATAATAATCTAAAAGCAAATTTTAATGAATTTCTTCTATGTTTTTTTCTTAAGCATGAATTTTTTTTTGCTATTTTTATATTGAGCTCGGTAAACACTTGTGACCCACAAAGGCATGTGTTAATACTTGTCATTAAAAAAGGCATGTAAACAAAGTGTAATGTACCTCTTGCGCACCCTTGGTATTTCAAAAATTTGATTGTATATTGTACTTGTCTTTTGGTGTGGAGCTCAAGCCCAAGGCCCCACCAGAGAGACTATGAAATAAATATGATCTAAGTTGAGGTCTTAGGAAGCTTAAGATAGGGACATCATGTCTCGACTGGAAAACTAAACCCTAAGGGAGTAAAGAGAATGGTTAGGGAGTGTGGATTTCGATGCCGTAATCTTAGAATCATCCTAACCATGGCATCCTATAGAGATCCTTATTCCTGCCATAAATAGCTAATCAAATATGATAGCCTAATTATTTAAATTCTAACATAAAACAAGCCATGGCATAAGAGGTTTCATCCTTGTTAACCTCGGCAAAACGGTCAAGTTAGAAGATCAAAATATTTTTACAATGTTTTATTATGCACGGACTAAAGGTTATAGTCACCTTAAAATGCAACCACATACCTCCATTAAAACATTGGGACATGTATGGGGTATTATATGAATTTGTTGACTATATATATATATATATATATACATATTGAAGGGAGGGTTTTTATACATGATGTGTGACACACTCCCTTTAAAAGGATGTTAGTAAATGTTTAAGTTAAGCCATCGAAGGATAGGGTTTGATTTTTCCTCCCAAAGAGACATCTAGCAGTTTTTAGAAACTCGACCTTGTTTAGTTTTTTCCCAAAAAAAAAAAATTAGTAAGGAACCAAAAAACACAGGCGGGAGGAATATCCTCATCATGGAGTGTTTTGAGGCATGAGATCCACATGGAGGGAGAAATGGCATCCTCTGCCTTTTGACGCTATTGAAGGAGGAAAAATCGGGGAAACATTTTTCTCCTGCAATGGTTAAAAAGGGAAGACTGTTTTAGAAAAGGGGGACTATCTCTCTCTCGCTCTGGGAAAAATTTGAGGGAATAGATCTCTTAAACAAGAAGGGTGGGAGATTTTCTGGATACATTCTCCTTTAGATGGGAGCTCGGCTTTGGAAACCTGCTCTCTGCATTTGAAGGAGGAATGGATTGTGCATGTTTCATAAGCCATGAGCTTGGGCTTTCTGTATGTGCTGGAGCAGCGCATGGGTCTGATGGCAGGCTATAAAGATGGTAAGTAACTCTGCGATAATATATGTTGAACAACTTTTAATGTTTATGGAAAACAGGATAAATATTGTCAAGCATTTTTCATTATTGTTCAAAGCTAAAAATGAAAACCCTTGATTTCAATGTTTAGAGCATGAACATTGCTATGCCGTCTCCTGGACATCCTATGGGCTTGAGTACACAGTAATTTAGATTTCTTTTAAGTTTTCATGAAAAACCTTGGGTCAGTAGCGCATAAATTCTAAGAATTTCGGATAGCCGATTTGAACACTTTTTGTACAAAGTGATATTATTATAGTAGGGTTTTTATTTGAACAGAAAAATCTGCTTTAGATTTCAAACTAGCCAAGGTGCCGCAAGGGGATTTCGATATGATTATCTTGCTACTATGAAGTTTGGATATAACCGAACAGCTTTACAACTCATTACGATAGTGCAGGTCACTAACTGTAACAATACACAAGGACATAGAAAACTATAAACCATGCATTATCGCCTGTATGTTCCCAGCAATCGTGGTCCAAATTTTGGTCGTTGTCCATGGCTCTAACCATCTTATTCTTACCCTTACCGGGCTATCTGCCTGTACCAAAATTGTGTTGTCTACTGCCGAGATCTTTAGGTCATGGAAAATGCTCATGTGCCTCGTTGTTTAATTTCGTTTGAAGCCTTTCGGCAATGCACAGACCCGAATGGCTATTCCCTTGTCCTATGGTTGGTAAACTCATGACGCATGAGAGGGTTTAGCTTTATCAATGACAATGTTTAGAATTTCGGATCTCTTAGGTACAATAACCTGATCACAGCAATAAGGGTGCTGCTCATCACGCCATTACATACATCTCATGTTTTAAATTAGTGTAAGAGCTTCCAGTTTGCGGCCTTCTACACTTTTTCAGATTCCTAAAACCCTATCAATGGAAATTATAATCACACAGACAGTGACTCTATGATTTCTCAGCCTAATAAAATACCCCTTCTGCAGTAGTACTTAGAAGTTGCAGCTGACGGCCAGGGTAAAGAAATTGTAATAACTCTAGAAGCACCTTACCTTATCCTGTGGATTGAGGAAAACCATAAAACATTATTGATATAATTGTATTCTACAAAATAAAAGAATATAATAATCAAAAGAAAGAAAAAGCCACGTAGAAGTAGATCGTGGTGTATATGCAATGCAGTTTTGCGCTTATGTATTCTCCTTATGCGAGTAGTTGAGTTTAGGCGCCCTGTATCAAGTCTCCACTTCCACATTTTGGGTATGTCTAGTTATACAAACTTATGGAGTAAATCCTAGCCTGAATTAGGAAAGGTTCAGAAGAACAAATGATAGAAGTTCATAAGGGTAGCAATAGTGTAGGAAACTGGATGGAACTTGTTCGGAATTTGATGAAATTCTTGTTGTAGTTTGATCTTAGAAATGGATAAAATTTATACTCTCGGGTGAGAGAGTCCAGGTGAGAATATTGAAAGAAAGTGTGGCAATGATGTATTGCTGATTTGTAATTTTTTAATAAAATAAATGTCGCCTGATTGCGACCGTTTCATGGACGTAACCCCAAGTTTGGGGTGAACCACGTACATGGGTGTCTCTTTTGGTTTTGTGCCTAAACGTTCATCTTGCTTGTATTGTTGGGTGTATTTATGGATTTTCATGCGAATTCATTTTGTTGGTATTATAATAATTTTGGCTCAGCACCTTAGTAATGCTTATGTAAGGATATGAATGATATTAGAATATGGAGAACCATCAATAAATTACACACAGACACTATTTTGACAAATTGTTATATCATGGATTATAAATTGGTAAAAATTATGCTATGGTTAGAATCGAAGTGCTAAGTCTCACATTTTCTTAAGTGAATGATAAATTACAAATGCTCATCTGAAAGAGCACCTCCCATTAAGGAGAGAATAATTTTATAACTTTGTACCAATGCAGATAAATTGTTATAAAGATTTACTATGGATACAATAACCACCTAGAGATCCACGTTTTAGTTAAGAGGTTCTCAAGTCATGATGATTGTATTTTAAGAATGGGTACGGTTATTCTTGTGTGAGAAGACACATGGATATTCAAATAGGGATATATCATATAGTTTATGATTTTTGTCATGGCCAGCATAAGTAAGAATGTCATGTTTCTCAAGAAAGGCTAAACCCCCAAAAAAATGATGATAAAAGGGATTTGTATAAAAGTTCTGTGTAATGTCCCTCTTATACGCCCCAAGAAATTTGGATTTCTGAATGTATGATGTACTCAATTCTTCTGGTGAGGAGCTCAAGGCCAAGGCCCCGCCAGAAGAAAAATGATAAAATTAATATAGTCTAAAGTTCCAAATTATAGGCCTAGGAGCTGGTCGCAGCTTTATGATGGGATAATTGAGCCTATGAAGGCAAAAGAGGGAGATTAGGGATCTCCTATTTAATTCTGTAGTCAACCCAAACTAAACTACCATAGCCTATCCTTTAGTTATAGGCATGATTGAGCGAGGATGGAAGAGATTTATGCTCTTATTTGAATTCGACATGGAAGGGTTGATTAGTCATAAAGTGTAATAGAAAGAACCGCCAAGGGACTTAGCCAACTTCAAGTTAAGGTATATAGATGAGGGCGGGGCATTATTTTATGCATGTACAGTATATCTATAAATTTATATGAGGAGTATGATAAGCAAAGAAAAGAGCTCCATATATAGGTATATATATATAAAAGATATACAACATTATATATATATATATATATATATATACGGGAGTATTATATATATTAAAGTGAGCCCCGCTATAATCTATAGAAAGGTAAAAGAAAAAAGAAAAATACTTGTATGATGGGGTTGAAAATCATACTCTGGATATACATAACAATTACTATATATATATATATATATATATATCATTAGCATAGAATAAATACTAAAATACACAAGGGGAAACTTTAAGCAAAATACACTATCAAAAAGGAAAGAAATAAGTAATGTCTTTGCCCTGGTGTCTCTTGGGGAAAAACCCAAGGGTTCTTATTTAAGATGTTAATATTCTTGAAATGAGGACACATGCATGAAATGAGGAGAAATGCTTGGGCCGGAGTGCTTTTTCGTCTGCATTTCCGCATGCAATGGGCGTGGACCCATTTTGGACGAATGCATGAATGTGGAGGGTTGCATGCCTCCTCGTGGTAATTTGACCACCGAAATTTAGGAAGAAAAAAAGGCTGCCTCTTTAAAGGAAAGACCTACCTTGAGTCGTAGAAGAAACTCGGGGGGTTTCTTGGAAGAGGAATCTAGTTTGGGTTTGGAGCAGGAGTCTTTCGAAGGGCAACGTTTTCACCTCCGACTGGCGTTTCTCTCTATCCACGATGGCGTGCTTTGATGTGAGGGGTTGTAGATCCAGTCTGGTATGCATTCAGGCAAGTAGGGTTTTAGTTTTATAAAACTATGTAAGACCGTATGGATGTATGTTCTTGTCTGCATTTTTACCACTGTTAGCTTTATTTGGAAACAGATAAACGTATGTGTATGCTCTTAACTATTTGCCTATCGAAGGGATTTAAATCCATATGTCTCGGAGCTTAACTTCTACGACTGTAGTTTGAAATTGTTGTGTTTTGTTTGGAGCACGATCTAAAGAGTCTGGAGTGGATAGGCGACCTTTCTCTCCTTCATATGAAAGGTTGCGCCTGCACTTCCTGTAGAAATGAGACTGTGCTCTCTCACAAGATCCGATTTCTTCCACCATTTTTCTTCAGACCCAAAGTGCCTGCGTTTTATCAGTGACCGGCAATCTGCCTTTTTATGGTGGATGGATTCTGATCAGAATCGCCGTTATAGATTGCCCAGCTATTTGTGCTTTGCTTGTTAGGGATCTGTTGGGTCATGACCCCATCATTTATTTTCCAAGCCGTGGATTCCTTTTTATGTGTTACAGATCATAGGAACCTAACTTCCTCGAGCTCTTTCCAATTTCTGCAAGTGCCTTTTATGGACCGTGTATATTTAAACTCTATCGATTTGCGCTAACGCGAGATTGCGGGGTGGGGGTTCATGTGAACTACCTTGAGGCTCCTCGGTTTATTTTGAATCTGGACGTTAAAAATTTTCCAAGTCTGCGATTACTGTTAAGGCAGATTGTATCCTCCACTGCCTGTGTGCATTTTCCTTTTAAAGCAAACCTGAAGGAACCATTCATGGATTCTGGCTGCTTGCAATAGCTAGATCCGAGGTATTCATAACCCTCTGATAATCGTTCTATCATTA
>LPNX010765461.1:120757-177583 GCA_001517045.1 Pseudotsuga menziesii
TGAATGGAAAAATGTATCACATCATTGTCTCTATATTTGTTTTTTTCAAAAGAAAAAAAATTCTTCTTGTTATTCTTATAGAGTCAAAGAAAAAGATAACAACTACATATTTATTCATGTGATCCAACTCTAACATTCAACTTTCAACTCTCAAATATATAACTTAAATGCCTCTTCATACATCCTCTACTATAACTCCACTACCATATTTAGCAAAAAAACATTCACGAACAAAACAATAGCATAAAAACAATATCCTCTAGACCTCAAGCTACAAGAGAATGTGAAACAAAAAATTCTATATCAATTGTATTGGTACTAAAAAAAAAAAAAAAAACTACGAAGTTAAACCAATAATTTTCATTTTATAACTTATTACTGAGCCTTTCGCAAATTCATGATAATGCATAAAAACTTCCTCTTGAAGAATAATGCATTTTGACAATTGATCATCTTCCATGTTGAAACCTCTAGAAGTATGTTATAAGAAAATCTGTTGAAATGAACTGATAAAAAATTTAACTCTCATAAACTAATGTTTAAGATCAAGGAGCTGTAAGTTGTAACTTCATTTTTCCCATTCAATTACAACTTTTGAGTCACCATAAATATAAAAATACTCAATACCATTAAGTGAAGCAAAACTTAAAATTCCCCATAGACCAAGCAATTAAATAGTGGTGTTGTTTCCCTTGCCACCTCCTTTCGATAACCTGAATGATCACTATTTAACATAATAATCATACTACAACCACATTCACCGTTAATAGATGCACCATCAAAAATACCAAGAGATGATGAGAAATTGTGAATAGGACAATACAAATTATTTGTATTATTTTTCTTGGCCATGACTTGATATTCTTTAAAAAATAAAATTTATTTTACACAACACTAATAAACATTTGGAAATGCATCTTCAAATATAACCTTATTTCTCATGTTCCATACATCCCAACTAATGAAAATAGGAAGCAATTTACAAATACCTTTTTCCTAATACCAGATCCTGAATTTTTACTCAAAATTGGAATCTCCCCAACTTGTGCAAACTTTTAAATCTTCACAAGACAAATTACACACATTTTTACTAAAGGAAAAATGAATGAAAATATTATCTACAATATCAAAATTCGTCTCGCACAAATCACAACAACTAGGACCCATCCACCCCCTATTCATCAAATTTTTCCAAGTCAGAAGTCTGTGTTTCAATAATATCCATAAAGAAACGTTTGATATTTTGTGGAATATGCCAACTACATAATTAAAATACCACCATTTAATTTCATAATGAAATTGAGCATTGATAAGAGTATCATAAGCATCTTTTTCTGTGACATTTCATGATTTTTTATTCCAAACCCAAAAATTTGTCCCCTGAATCTCCCATACTAATACCTGCACTTTTAAAAGACTTTATATAATTATCCCATAAAGAGTCCCATTTTCCAAATAACCTAATATATCTAGACTTAAACCAGTATCCACCTTTAATATTAGGTGGCCATGGCCTTTGGATTTGATTGTGAGTATTTAATCCAATTTCCTCCAAGTGTTCAAGAGTTTCCACTGGCAGCTCATAGCTCCCATTGTCACCAATATAAGGATAAATTCTTATGTAAACATTTTTACCATTCCCTATATTCCAATATGTCCACTTCCTGATGAAAATGTTGAAAAAATAGTTTTTACCATAACAATTTTTATATATTCAAATTACTATGTCAAATTATATAAGTATACACTATTTTTATAAAAATAAATAAAAAAATGAGTTACCTATATTAAAAAACGAAATTCTTTCATTTGTGAATGAAGAAAAAAAAATTATTTGATCAAATTCTCATTAAAGTGCATCATGGATAATACATAGAAAAATCCACTTCCATGAAAGGTTTGATGTAGTTTGGTATGTGCGATGTAATATCTCTCATACCTCATTTTTGTCACTGTAATCAAATGTGAAATGTAAGTTCATAATGTACTAGTTCCTAGTGTGGAGCTCAAGGCCAAGGCCTCTCCAACGAATGTTTTAATACTTTGATTTCTTATTCAAACCATGCATTAGCTAAAGCATGTCAACATCTCATGTATGATGTAAATGGAAAATGATGTAATATGAATATGTACTTGGGGAATGAATGTGCAAGGAAATGGAAATGGAAATGGAAACAATTCCACTATGAAGAGAGAGGGTTAATTGTAAGTGAATCCTAATGATGATTGGGTGTCATTGTAATGTCCCTCTCGCACACCTAGTTAATTCTGTCATAGAATGTTGTTGTACTTGTCTCCGATTGAGGAGCTCAAGGCCAAGGCCCCAATGGAAACAAATATTGCAACCTATGTAAGTTAAAGACGTAGGAGGCATAAAGACAATGAAGTAACTCAACCACAAGAGATAAGGAACAAACGACTGGAAAAATAATCCAGCAGGAAAGCATAAACAATAGAGGAAAACATGGAGGTCAATTACAGGTTGCTTCCACCTAACCTTACCGCACTTGACCAAGGATATTGGCAGGAAACATATATGTTTATTATATATAAAAACATGTGTATATATATATAATAACCAAGCATAGTGAGAAGAATTTCATGTACTATATATATATAATTATATATATAATAATGGAGTATTATTTTATAGTGTATATATAAGAACACTATATTATATATATATATGATTAGCGAAGCATTCATAATGAACAGAATTTCATGAGCTATGTAGATATATATGTAAAGAATATATATAGGGGAGCATTATTGTTGCATGAGTACATTATATACATAAGAGTACTATATATATATAATATCAAAGCATATAATAGGAACTTCTTATATTAAATATATATAAGAAGGACATGCACATAACGGTGAAGCATTATTTTATGCAGGTATGTATATATAAGAGTATTATATATATTAAAAAGGGAATCTCTTGAATAATACATATAAAGAACCTTACATACACGAGAGGAGATTATGTTGAAAAGTAGTTACATATATGGATGTATATATTATTCCCAATTTGATATATCATTTATCGAATTTCCTCTGATTGTGGAAGTAGGCGAGAGGTGTGGAAAACCATTACTTGAAGTACGACAACTAATTATGTAGGCATTAATTTCTTTCCAAGTTTTACTTTGACCTTGGAGAGACGTTGAGTATCGGGGTTTTATTTGTATCCTAATTTATAGTTGTCTACTATGGAGGCGTTATGAGAGATTCATAATCAAGGGTTTTAAAAGACCTGTTACCTGATTGCATAAATAAATCAAGGAGGCATTACTAATTTTAGTATTGAGAAGCATGGGTTGAGGAGGGATTGATTTTTTCACTCATAGCCACCGACAATGGAGGGATTAATTCACCTCACTCAGAGCCACCAATGGTGGGACGTTGTCGGATTTCATGACCTTTGATTTCAGATGCGTTGAGGGTTACCCTATTGTTTAAGATGGCTGTGGAAAACCCATGGAGAAGGGGAATTCATAGCATGAGGAGAATGCTTACTCACTACTCACCCTCATCCAAATTCTACACTAAGTATTGGTTTGAAGGCGAAGTCATGGCTTTCCATGGGCGTGTGGAGAGCTCCTGGTAGGTTTTAGCATGCATCTAGTAAGAAAAGATCCTTTTTGCTATTTAGGTTTTATGAAAACGTTTTCAGTGGCTGGTAATTGAGTAGAGATAGGGAAGGCTAGGGAAAATGGCATTTAGAATCATACTTTGGGTATTTCCTTGCTAGAATGAACGCGCTCTCCCAGAATTTTAAAATGTACTGGAAATTGCCCGTTTCGTAGTTACAAGTTAATTTTGTTGATGCGTCTAGCCATAAAATTGTTGTTTATTTTTCATGGCATCCCTTGACTTCGTTTGATCTTTAGCTGAGTTTGTGTTTGGTTATAACTTTCTCCTTATGCCTTTTTGCTGCCAATGGATGAGAGAGATCGGAGCAAGATCTAAGCTGCTTTACTTTAGTGTATTTCTTTTTTCCGTTTGACATATGTTCATGTTCATATTATATTGGGCCTTGATGGAATGTATCTCCAACTCCCAATTTCCAAGGAAGAAGCGAAGAAAAATAAAAGGAGGACGGTAGCTTCAGAAAAAGGCAGGTATCCATTGGAAAACATGGGAGTATTAAAAAGGATGAATATTGAAAATTGAAATCGCTAGACGTTTCGAAAACGACAGAAAGGTATATTGAAGAGATGGGTTTTATTTTTAATTTTAAAAGCAACCAGACATATGGGATTTTTTGTGGTTGATAATTTCTGCGTGAGACAGGTTGTTCAGTCGTCGATATCACTGAAATTTCTTCTAAAGAAAAGTCTGTTTTTTTTTATGGTTGTGTTGTCTAGTCCTGGTATTTTCCCCCACCTGCAATTTTTTGTCTTATTAAGGACCGCCGACTGAGACATGCACCTGTATTGATAAAGAATTCCCTGTGAGATATGCATTTTGTCTTGTTAAAGATGCCTAGGCTGACTGCGGATTGGAAGCAATCACTGTGTGTCATCTTACCTCCTGGTCGTGAACAAATCAACCCTTCCATTAAGGCACTTAGTGCAGGAAGGAAGTGAATGGGTTATGTTACCACTCGCTCTTTTGTAGAGACATGATTGTCCTTCCCTTGTGTTTTGATTCCATGTATTAATCTTGATATATACAAAGAAAACGAAATGAGGCATAACAGTTGAATCTTGTTGTATGTTTAGGTGCCTGTCCTGTACTTGTTAGTGCATATCTTGAGCGAGAGTGTCTTAAACAATGGGAAGGAATTATCAAGCTTAAATTGCAATAGGAATAGGCATTATTATACAAACATTACTATCACAGACATAAAAGTAGCTCGAACGTCATGGATAAATCTTAAAGAAAGTTTATGTTGAAGATATTCTCTGAGCCTACGCTAACGCCGCCTTTCACTTTAAAACTATGGGTTTTCTCAAGCGTCCCAATTCTGCAAATTTTTGTTTATATATATATATAAATATATATATCTAGTAGCTAGGTGATTGGAGCTGGAAATGCCCAGGGTTTCCTTTGGTTCCATTAATGATATCTTGTTAAATGAACCTAAGACACTAGAATGGTTGTTGCATTCAAACGTTTTTGCATAGGGTCTGGGAACCAAATTTACCCTTGCTTAGAACATGTGCAGTTGGCATAGTTCAGAGAATGGGACTCCTTTAGCTACCTATGACTTCGGTTTGAATGTCTCCTACTTTGATTGACTTTTATGGTAGGGTAATTATGATGTGCATACAATTTTTTTACCATTCCTTTGACCAGGCCTTGCCGAGAACAGGAGGATTGGATGCCAAAAGATGTTAACAGGAAGAATGATACTTTTGTAACTTTGATAAATTCGTATGATACTTTGTTTTTAAGAATGAACAGTTTATAATTTCCCTTGGAAAAATGGCTTATGAGAGGCAACAATATCTGTTGTAGAATGTAACCGCTTTAATACAATAATTGTCACAGGATGTGACCATTTGGTGGATATAGCCCAGGGATATGGGTGAACAACGTACATAGTGTCTTACTTTTTATGTGGTAATGTTTGATGTTTGTGTACTGGAATTATTATTATGTACCCTCATAACTGGATTAAATGCTTTAATGTTTGTGTACTGGAATTATTATTCTGTACCCTTATAACTGGATTAAATGCTTTAATGTTTGTGTACTGGAATTATTATTTTGTACCCTCATAATTGGATTAAATGCTTTAATGTTTGTGTACTGGAATTATTGTTCTGTAGCCTCATAATTTGATTGAATTCTTTAATTTTTGTGTACGTAGATTATTGATTAAATAATTGGCTTGATCACATTGGTCTGATTTGCACCCTGGCAATCGCTCAAAAGCACTATGAAGTTGAAATTATATGCATAATAACTGATTGGGAAATTACAAGAAGATGATGTAAAGTATGCTAAGGATTCTGTCTTACTTACGAATTGTTGCTTTGTGGCTGGACATAAGAATATTTACCACATCTTTCATATGCTACCTCGAGGTAATTAGGGTCTGTTACATCCAATTTCTATCCCTTGAGTATTTTATTCAGTTACTTACTTCCTTTAATGGTAAGGGTAAAAGTGTGATGCATGAACCGCATTAGATACAATTACCATTATGAGACGGTTACAACATGAAGGATAAATAACATAATAATAAGTTTGGTTGGACATGTTCCATTTAACGCCATGATATTAAAAAGAAATCTGCCACTACCATGTTGACTCCCATATGGTAATAGAAAAACAAAACTATTTTACCACTTTTCACACATAGCAGCATTGGATTATGAGAGTTACGTCATAGTCATCATGGTTCCTTCAAGTGCACATTCTTCCCTTATCCATAATTAGACTATTTTTCAGCAACTTTTAAGGCAAAAGGTAAAGCTAGTGTTAAGGCAACTGTGTTTTTTTGTACAACTCACCCTCCATCTTTTTGTCTTCCAAAAGAAGGCATTTATCCACTTTCCTTCACTTATTAACTCATACAATTCATTCATCGCATTCATGACATTCTTGACAAATTTGGAAAGTGTTTTATGCATTTAGGGGTGTTTGACTGTTCAGTAAGCCTGCTTTTGTGCTGATTTGAATAGCCTCATTATGCATTTGAATCTATGATGTAGTTATATATTTTGACAACCTATGAATTGATGAGGTTCAATCATATAAACTTATTCAATAGAAGTTTGTGCTATGTTACATATATTGCCTTCAAACTGAGTGAATCTATGCATGTTTTACAAACAATTTTGTAAGTTCGATTGATCTAAGCTTGGGATTCAATTTCCACATGGTATCATATCCTTTGTAGCTCATTTGTTCTCCTGTTCTATTGCTTTTGCATTATCAACATCACTCCCAAGGAGCGCATTATGACTATTCAAGGGCACAATGGCTGAATAAATGGATCAATGTAATGATATCATCTTGACTCCATTCAACTACTTCGAATGGAAGGCATAAATAAATATTTTGATGAGGAGTAAGGGAATCTTCAGAGCAGCCATGGAAATTGATGTTGATCCCAATGTAGTAGCAGAGAATATCATGTGGCACAGCAGGAGGGATGAGGCATATTGTCTCTTATGTCTCAGTATTTCCAGAGACCTTCTTTTCCACCTTGATGGATTGACATCACCAAATCATGTATGGGAGAATTTTAAAAATTTATTTGGAAATAAAAATGAAATGAGAGGACTTCAACTTGAAAATGAGTTGATCTCACTAAGTCCAAGAAATTTTGAGTCCTTACAAGTCTATTTATCAAAGTTCAAAGCCCTTGTTTTATAGTTGAAACATTGTGTTATCGAAAAGAAAGATGAACAACTAGTTTTGGCCATACTTTTGAACCTTGGTCCTCACTATTCAATATTTGTATCGACTGTCCATGCCTCTAACTCAACTATTCAAACTTGGAAGATTCCTTCACTGGCATATTTCATGGAATCCTTGAATCAGGAGTAAGATAAGTTGGTAATGATGGGCACCATCAAACCTTCCAAATATCAATCATTGGTTGTTGGAGATTCAAATATGCATTCCAAAGAAAATAAGAAGGATAATAAGCCTCCTGATCAAAAGGGAGACAATTCCAAGTTTCATGAGGTGTCTTCAAACTCCAAGAAGAAGAAATACCAGAGAAGAAAGGTAAAGGTGAAACGAGCAAGTGTGCATACTATGGTAAGGGATTTCATCCTGATAGCTCTTACATGAAGAAAAAAATCAATATCTTGACTCAACTCCTATAAAAGAACCAAATCTCTCTTCCTGAAGGTGCAAAGAAGAAGGAAGGAGGATCAAGTTCTGAAGAAAAGAAGAGAATTCATTCCCTCGTTACAAGCACTAGAAGATCTCCTTCTTTTATAATTGATTCTAGAGCTTCAAGGAACATGGTTTCAACAAGGGAGGCCTTATCCTCTCTTGATGATTTGAATGGTCCAAATATCTTGTTGGGATATAACTCTGACACCGAAATTAAGGGAAAGGGTAGAATAGATATTGACCAGGGTTCCTTCAATAATGTTTTTTATGTCCTAGGTCTTGTTGCTAATATATTTTCAATATATTAGATGACCCACAATGGATATCCTAAGAAGGTTGTGTTTACTCTCAATGATGTTGAAATATCTCAGATTTTGAATCGTGGAGTCATTGCTAAAGGTTTTGTGGATCACAGTTCGAACGTGTACAAGTTCACACATTTCATGTCCTTATTAATCCCCTCTTCTCTCCTAACTCATGCTAATAAATCCTTCAAGCTTTGTCATCAAAGTTTTATCCATATAAATTACAAATACGTTTCTATTTGTGTGAGATAGATATGGTCATAGGGCTTCCCACACGCTTCCCAAGATCAACTTTTCCAAAGGATTCTGTTAGGATGCATTCTATGAAAACAACTACCATGAGTGAATCTTTGCACCCCTTGAACTTATTCATAGTGACATTGTTGTTCCTTTTAGTGATATCTCTATGAGTCAATACAAGTATGTCCTAACCATCATAGATGACTTTTCTATATTCTTGTTGGGTTTACATCCTCAAGCATAAGTCATAATTTTTTGTCCTCTTCAAGAGTTTTAAGGACCTAGCTGAGAACCAGTCCGGAAGAAAACTCAAGATCCTTAGATATGATAATGATGGTGAGTATGTCATGGATGAGATTATTCAATATTTTGAATATGAAGGTATACAAATGCAACACTCTATTCCCTAGAAAACTTAGCAGAATGGTGTTGCTAAGAGGAAGAATAGATCTCTCATGGAGATGGCCACTTTCATGATGGAGTCTACGAATTTGCCACAAATGTTTTCGACTAAAGCTATAAAATGTGCACCCTACATCCAGAATAGGTACCTCACAATCATCTTGATGGAATCACTTGTTTCGAATCTTGGAGTGAGAACAAGCATGATATGTCTCATTTCAGGTTTTTTGGCTTTAAAGTTTGGGCTAGAATTCCACGAAAAAAGAGGAGGGATTTGGAACCCTAAAGTCAAGAGTGTGTATTTGTTGGGTATTCTTAATATTCCAAAGGGTATTTAAGGAATCCAATAGCATTTAGAGGGGGTAATTTTCTTTTGAGATGGAGAGGACAATCTTCTCTTGGTTCTCTTTGTGAGTTTCAAAGGGGGGGTTATTTTTGCATGAAGAGGGTTTTACAGTTTACTAGTACAAAGGGGCAAGGATGAGCTCCTGGAGGAGAGCTGAGTAACTTTTAAGGTAGTGAATTACCTCTTTAATAGATAATATCTCAATAAAATTAATATTTCTTATCTCCCTCTCAAATTATGAGTTCCTCTGAATGAAGAAGAAGAGGAATATCATGTTGGAGGAGGTCTAATCAAATAGTTTATTCTAGTTCTGAAAATTCTTTATATATTTTTTGTGTTATTTATAAAGAGAAGCGCTCTCTCCCAACCAAGAACCAAATCCATGATCCCCTTTCATCGTTTGTGGATGCAACATTTTCTTTCTAATGCATGTGTTTGGTACTGTGAGTATTTTAATAGGGAATAAGGAGGTAATATTAGCTGATAGAGATTCATCTCCTAGTTTTTGTTTATTTTTTCTTTTCTACTAGATGGAGCACTCTCTTAGATGAGAGAGAGAGAGCTAGAGTTCAATTCTGTGGTAGTTGGTAACAATTGAATGTTGCTTCGAGCTCAAGAGGGTGGTTCCCCCTCCTCACCTTGTTATTGGAATGGTTGTAATTGTTGTTGGTGGGTGGTATCACTCTATGAGAAATCTACCTTAGTAGTAAAGTGATATTAGTATATTAATGTATCATGTATTGAATTAATTGAATAAAAGGTGGGGAATATGGGAGATCTTCCCGAAATAAATTGACCCTTATACTCTTGCTTTCCTTATTGATCCTATGCGATTTTGAACAACAATATCTTCTACAGGAAGAAGTGGTTCTTATCCTTTATATATATGTGTGTTCTGGTTGTGTGAAAAAGAATGAAGTTAATCCTCCTATTTTTTGTCTCTTTGAATGGCACATTATTCCTGCGCCTTAGTATTTGTGTCTAAGAAAACCGCATTATATATATATATGATATCACTCTTCATTGTGGAAGGAAGAGGGGTGAGTCCTTATGTAGGGATTGACCCTTTTAAATATTTAACGCTTTGGTTGTATTCAACACTCAAGGTACTTATTGATTGGATATTTAATACACTCAATCAAATACTAGGTGATGTCTTATGAAGATAAACTCCTAGTTCCTTTAGATAATGATTGGGGAATCGACCCAATTTGTTTCATTTATAGACAATGATCTTCATTCTATGTATTTATGAGGTTGTGTATTTATTTTGTCAAAGATTAGGCCTTGCTCCTCATATTTTCACTCGGAGGGCGATCTCCTTGATAAATTGATCCATGAAATTTTTTCACTTTTATGTATATTATATTTTTGAGAGGGGAAATTTCTTGTGGGGAATTGACCCATATATGCGAGTTAACTGTATTAAATGAATTCATTAACTAGAAGTCAGCTTCTTATTTGAAGGTCGATCCTATGTACTTAACCGAATCCTTTTATTTTTATTGAAGACAAATGTGAGGTAGACTTCGCCGAGATATCTTATGATGAACTCTAATTTTCCAAGTGTCCTAGTCTATTTTTTTTCCTACCTCACGGGTGAGATTTATATAAAGCACCTACAGTTGGTGGATCGAGGAAGCTGCATGTTCGATCCCCAAGTCTACTAATTAAGCTATGTATTCTTTTATTATGAGTTTCTAATTATTTGATTGATATGATGTTAGTACATGTTGGTAGATTGTATTTAAAAAATTATGATGTAGGTGCAATTAATATGTTTATGCAACTTTGAATAAAAGCAAAAATACTATATAATAGTATGTGTTTGAAGGGATGCATATCTATGTAAGCACTAGTATTTCAGACGGTATGGAATGAATGATTATGTGAACTTCTATATCATTAAAAAGATCATAATTTTTTAATTTTCATGTTAACACTACTCAACACATAATTCAACTATAAATATGACATTGAACTAATTGTTGTACTAGAAATGATAGGAATCATGCTGTGTCATGTACATGTTTTTATATTAGATTAAGGGTTACCTGCACCGTGAAATCAAGGAATGTTGGTTAGGATTTTTTATTGGTATTTTCATTGGTGGAGGGGAGAAATAAAATATTAATGGTGTTGGAATGATTCTTTATTGAAGGTATCATATGGGTTTCAAATCAACCATGAGTTATAGTCTTGGTATAATATTAATCAATCTCGACTTTCATTATTAAAAACAAATGTCTTAATGCTACGATTATACCCTTCTTAATGTTCATCACTATTCTTTAGAATATGGTTGGATGATTATATTGTTGCATAAGATCTAATATTGTTAAAATGAAAACAAGTATTTTCTATTTTGTTTCGAATAGGCATTGTAAATCTTATAGCAACTCTAGCATGGTTCCAAATGACTATGTTATAGTGGATAAATAACCTTTATCAACTAAGACTAAGATATGGTAATTGTAATGTTGGGACTTTTGAAAATCTTGGTTAGAAATGGTATTACATATTTTGTTTTAAAGAGAAGATTTATACCCTACAACCTAGTTAGATAGTTGAGGATATAAAATTTGCTACATGCAAGTTCACATGAAATTATAGTTGAAGTATCCAAAACAGTCCATACCTTAGAAAAACAACCTTATTAAACTTCTTTTGACAAAGGAAGGAGATTACATCATAGTACAATCTCAATTGCAATTTGTTTTTTTAATGAATCACCTCTACAAAGGGCATATCATATTTATCTGGGCTTTTAACTGAAGTACTTTGGAATAAAATGTCACAATTTCAATTACACCAATATCATTGATGCAACATGTTAACCTTGAAATTTTGGTATGTTGCAGTACATGTGGCCTAACATTAACCTTTGGAAATTATTATAGGTTCCACCTTTTGTTTGTTTCCTAAGTTTATCACTTAATGTACTTTAGATGCATAATGCTAGAACATGTTACTATTGAGCTGTGTGTGTCATTGTTAGTATGTTGTTTTATTCAAGCCCCACTTTTTAGAGCATATGGTCAACAAAAAAACATGGGTAAATGAGTATTGTTATATTTTAATTTGGAATTAATCTCAATAAAAACATATCTTTTCATTGAAAAAAATAAAATCTCACAATTTCAAGTACAGGTCATTAATGCAACATGTTAACCTTGAAAACTTTTGTATGCTACATAACATGTTACCTGACATTAACCTTCGAAAAGGATTTTAGGTTCCGCATTTGATTTGATTTTTAATAATTTTCGCGCTTAATGTACTTCAAATGCATAATACTAGAACAAGTTATGTTTGAGTTGTATATGTCACTGTTAGTAGGTTATTTTGTTCAACCCTTAAATTTTAAAGAACATGATCAATTAAAAAAACATGGGTCAATGTGGCTATTGTTATCTTTTAATTGGAAATTAAACTCCTCAATAAAAATATATATTTTAAATGAAAATTAAGTTCTTTAATAAAAACATTATTATTGATGGGTATTATAAAACTTGATTGTTGAAGGGTTAATTTTTCACTAAAACAATGTGTGAGAGGAAAGATAAAAGTTCAATATGTCAAAAAAAAACATTAGTTGGAAGGACAAGGATGAATTAAAATAAAAAACCAAATACAACATTGACACCAATAAAGGAAAAAACAAAAAATCCATTGGATTATCTAAAACCTAAAGTGTTCCTTTTATTTTGTTGGGAATGATTATTCCTCCAACACAATATTAGTTAGATAAAATTAATCTAGCCCAATTAATTATTTTTAACTTGCATGGCTCGGAGTTTCTTCATCTGGAACAAAGATAAATGTGGTAGCTAATGTCGCAATCCATATTGATGAAAATATCAATTTGGGAGCATGGTGTTTCACCCATCATTATGTTTAGGTGGTCAGGAGGTTGATACTGACATTAAAGGAATTTGGAAGATAGTAGTAATGGAACTGCATCATTCATGTCAATAATTAATTTTGCATCCACTGAGTTGAAAGGAGTTGCATGAGGTTTCCTAGTAGAAAGCATGGAGAAAAGATGAAAAATTGTCTAAGTGTTGAGGAGTGTAGAAGGTCGAATGATATAAGATCAACGATGAATTGGAAGTTCACAGATCGAAACAAAAAAGAGATGTCAATAATTTTATAGCAGAGGTGTTGAGAAGAGTGTTTGTGAGGAGTTATGATAAATTTGGTATGATAACTAGTTAGATGTTAAAACTTCAGAGTTGTAAGTTTCTGCATACAGGCCTGGGACCCGATGTGCTATAAGAAAAATTGAGAAAAATAAAGCATGTTTGAAAAATAATATTTGATGCTACACATCAATGTCTGTGTATTAAAAAATTAGGACTCTTATTTTAACGTTCATTCGTCTACACCACTCATCATAAATGTCAGTACATGTAAACATATCACTTGGCAAGTTAGCACAGTGACTATACAACTAGAGGGAGTTTGATCGAATGTGCCATGAGACTTCGTATGATGATATGGTACGACTTGGTAATGTTTTGAAACTCAAGGAGATGATGTAGTTAAGGATAGTGTCATAGCATTAATGTAATTAATTTCTAGGGGATTTGGACCTTGGTAGTTGGTAGCTAGAAATTGTAGCCCATGACTCATTTTGTTTAAGCTTTGATGCTTTTCCTTATACATCACTTAGTAATTTCCTTTTTCCATTTGAGGGTGATTTCCCTTCAATAATGTCTTCTTGTACAATCAAATAAATAAATTCTCTTTGATACAAGGATCCCAAGAACAAGATAATATAGAAAAACATAGCATAAGATGTATTCACAATTGCAGCTTCTCTTCCTTCCAAGCAAACTTATTGCTCTTAGACTCTCTAACAAATATGATAGCTTATTTGATGTGTCCAAATGGGAAGGGCACCTCCCCTATTTATAATTATTTTCCAAGTTACTTTTCCACTAACTAAGCCGACTTGACTAGGGTAGATTTACCCAATGCTGGGGTATTTTTCTCAATGAGTAGGACATTTTTACCCAGTGGTTTCTAGGGGTCAAAATTGACTCTTTTCACTTAGAATTGTTTCAGGATTATTTATATTGTTGTTACAATAATACTATCATGAAAGTTTGTAGAATAATAGAACACCATGTCACATCAATAATACAATAAGAATATACTATGAAGTTACACAATATTCAACACCTCACTCTACCAGTAATCACCTACACCTTCCCTCCATCCTACCTCTCTCTCTCTCTCACCCATACCTAGACTTCTCCACCTACCCATATCCACCATCCCTCTCTCTCATTCCCGCCCCCCTAATAACCTCACTCTCTCACACACACACCCTCATAACCCTTTCTATATAAGTAACCCCATCCTTTATCCCTCTCTCCATATCAATTACTAACCCACTCTCTCACTTCATAACTCCCCTATAGCCACCGCTACATTTAACCCCCCTCCTCATATTTATCTCTCTTTCCCCTATCCCCCCTAAACCTTAATAGCACCATCTCTCACTCTTCCCCCCCTACCACTACACCTACACTTTACTCCCGTCCCTGTATCACTCCCCCAACCCCTTAACACCTTCTTCTCTCTCTTTCTATAACTTCTCATAACCCCCTATTTCTCCCTAAAAACCCTCCTACTCTAACTTCCCATAACCACCCCCTCTACCCCTCTCTTTTTCTCTCCTACTCCACATATGCCTATCCCTCTCTCTATATATATATATATCTTGGTCCACCTACCCCTACCCCTCTAAATATATGTCTCTCATAATCCCTTTATCCATATAACTTACCCCCCACCCATCTCCTTCTTTTCCCCAATCCTATAGACCATCTTCCCAATAACCACCATAATCTTTATTAAACCCCTACCTCGCCAACCTCGATCTCTGTATGTTTATCTCTCTTAACCCCCTTCAGCACATTATACAACTTGGTGATAACTCTAAATAGTTCTGTTTTTTTTTATAGTCTCCATTTAGTGGCTTTTTACCTTGAAATTGAAAAATAGTGCTACGAGTAGTACACCATTTTTTTGGGGAATAAAATCCCAAAATTTTGGAAACCCGTCAAGTTATTTTTTTTAATTACGTAAAAGAATCGTTTTTAAAAATAAAATAAATTAATAAATTTTATTTTGTAATTTTGTATTAATATTTGAAAAAAGAATAAGAATTTTAAAAATTCAAATGCAAAATTAATAAATTAAAAACAACACTAACTAAAATAATAAAAAAATAAACTGTATACAAACTAAAAAGATATAAAAAAAAATTATATAAATAACATAGTAATTTAAAAAACTTATTACAATAAATGTTTTACTAAAAATTTTGTAATTTTTATTAAAAATAATTATTTATTTTAAAAAATAAAATTTTATTAGTAAATTCATATAAAAAATATTATAAAAAATTAGATAAAACACTAAAAAAAACTTTATTTAAAAAAATATCTATTCAAAAACAAAATATAAAAATAAACCAATTAAAAAAATAGAAAAAAACAGTTAAAATTTAAAAACAAAAACAATTATAAATTAAAAACAAAAACAAAAACCTACCTCTTGCACTTTCTCATCCCCTCTACTCCTTACCACCCCAAGCTCTCCCCCTTTCGCTCGCTGACCACCGCATACTCTCTCCCATCCCCTTTCCACCTCACCCACTTCCCTACTGTGCCATTGGCCTTCCTTGTCCCTTTCCTCCCTTCCCTCACCCCTTCCCTCCCCTCGCCTCCCCTCCCCGGCCTCCTCCCCCTTCGAGTTGCCCCCCTCCGCTCTCTGTATTCGACCCTTACCCACTCCTCCCTACCCCATGAGCAACCATCAAGACATAGCTTGATGTCGGGCATCGATTCGTTGCTCGATGGGTGTCACGTAGGGCTTCGCACCGTGCCCATTGAGCAATGGCTAGATGCCCCCATCGAGCAAAGACTTGATGCACAGAATCAAGTCGTTGCTCGATGGGAGCATTGGGGAGCCCCATGCTACACCAATCGATAAACGACTCGATGTCTAAGATCAAGTTGTGGCTCGATACCCACCTACAGATTGGGAATGAGGGGGGAAGGGGCGGTGACGACGAGCGAAGCGGGGAAATGGGGAGTGGGAGGAGGTTGGGGAGGGGAGGGGAGGGAAGGAGTAAGGGGATGGATGGGTAGGGAAATGGGAGGATAGGAGAGGGGATGTAATAGGGGGTGGGGTAGTCGGGGAGTAGAGCGGAAGAGGGGCCTGGTTACGTAGGGGTTTTTCTTTTTCTTTTATTTTAATATATATATTTTAAATTTTAATTGTTTTTTTTAATGTTTTAATTTTTAATATATTTTTGAAATTTTAATGCTTTTTTAAATTTTTTGTTTTATCTTTTTAATATTTTTTTTTAAATTTTGTTTTAATAGTTCTTTATTTTATTTTTTTTTAATTTTAATTGTTTTTAAATGTTTTTTGTAAGATTTACAATTTTTTTAGGACTTTTTAATATGTTTCTCTTTTTAATTTTTTTTGATAAAATTTATATTTTTTAATAAAAATTTCTAATATCTTTATTTGTTTAATAAAGTTTAATTATTTAGTATTTTTTTATTAGATTTTACTTTTTTTTATATAAAAGTTTTAAAAAAATAAAAAATAAAAATAAAAAATGGGGAGGGGGAAATGATGGCCACAAAGGCGGGACACTTTATTTTTCAAGGCCGTGATTTGAAAAACAATGGAATGTTTGCACTACATTTCATTTTAGAGGTTGAGTGTAATATTTTTCTTCACATAAAACTTATTGTTAAGTCCATACTTTCAAACAAGTTATACTTTTTGAATTTGAAAAAACCAATGTGCTTCTAGTAGCATTAGTTTTCTATTCAGTGGTTGATTTGAAGGCTATTGTTAGCAACAATATGATTTTTCAAGGAAATTTTTATATTTTTAACCTTGAAACAAAAAGAATGCTACTAGTGGGATCACTTTTCAAGTTGAAGCTTGATTTTAGTGTTTTTGACACAAGAAAATGAATTTTGAGGGTTAGAGTTCTCGTTGTGAGTATATAGTTCTCGTCAGGTTGTATAATGTGTTCCTCCTTCCCCTTTCCCATAAGGTAAATGCAATTTTTTCCAAAATGAGTACACGTTTTAGCTCTACAAAATATCCACATGTTTTGTAGAGATAAAATCTGTACATGTTTTGTAGAGATAAAACACACATATGTTTTGGTTTTCATGGCAACCAGATATGTGGGAAAGGAAAAATTAAAATTAAAAGAAACATGCTCACATTTCTTAGCACTAAATTCAAACCTTGTCATGTGTTAGGGTGTCATCTCTCTTATTATTTGTCTACTTCAAAGTTAGCTTAGGGTTAAGCAAACATGTGCTATGGAATATGGTAAAATATAGCTAATTTGGCATATGACCCATTTTATAAATTTGCATGTGTTTTACCACTCATTACAGACTTATGCTGTTAGTCAATATAGTTTCTTATTAATTAATAAACATAGTGCTCAATATTGATTGTCAAAAAAGGGAAGTCTCGTTATTTCAAAGGTAATCAAGTGAAATATATGTATAAACATTTAGTAACTAATCAATCAAATAAAATTTATCCAATCTTCCTAATCATTAAGTATGTTCCCTGCTTCTCTACTCAATCCAACTTCAAATACTAATTCAATTGCCGAAAGATCAAAGAGCTCTCAATCCTTCTACTATGTCAATTCTGGAAATGACCGTGTTAAAAATAAACGAGTTTAATTGCTTTTACAAGAATTTAAATCCTGAACTATCACCATAAGAAGACCCAATCTACGATTTCAATATTCAATCATAGAGGAAATCAACTTCTGATTGTATAAATTCACATGCAATCTACAAATTTAGAAGCTCTAAAAGGAAATAATTAATGAGAAAACGCAGCAGCAAAGCACAGATGTAAGAACAATAATCAATCACACACTTGCAAAAATAAACTATGCATTATTCAATAAACTGTTTCAACAAACAAAAAAGGTTGTAATAAAAGAGTCCCACACTTAATACTGACACTATTTCAAGAACTCAAAAGGAAATATAATTTCAATTTCACACAAAATAAAATAAAAGAAGTAAGCAACTACAATTAACTCGATAACTTTGAGAGAAGGTGGGCCCTTTCCTTTTAACGGATATGTTGCTAGACACTATAAAAAACTAGTACATATTAGATTAAGGAAATATTGCCACTTATTTAATAAAATGAGTGCTTAAGTACATAATATTTCAACTAATGTTACAACTTTCCTTCGAAAACAAGCCTAACCTTGTGAACCATCCCGTCTTCCTATAAATACTAGGCATGACAATTCAGGTCATCTTAATTCAGGAAGCCATGAATATCAAAGATATTCAGGCTATCGAATCACCACTTCCATAAACAAAAAAAAATTCCTTCATTATTACATGAAGATGAAATATGTTTCATAAACATTAACGCTCTCAATGATCTGAACTGTGCTAGCACCTCATGAGTTTCACCTGGCCGCATGAAAAATAACTCAAGATTCTTCCAAAACTACCTGAACCAACTCCCTAGAGAGTGTAAGAGATTTCAATTGACTACTTGATCTACGTGTACAAAAAATCCTATACACCGAGATTCCTTGTGGTTTCAGTTTCTTCCATAAGTTCATCAAAATTCATTTTAATTAGTAAGCAAAATTCACATTCAGAGGAAAAATTTAGGCATTAATAAAACAAAGAAATAATAGATTAGACATGCTTGAGAAAATCTTTTTCCTTAGAAAACATAGCGACTTGGTTACATTAAGAAGGGAAAACATGGAACAAGAATAAAGAAATAGGTGATAAAAAAGGGAATTTCTGGCACCCAACATCTTGCCCCAACTATCAAGTTGCATGTCCTCATGCAACAACTTGCTGTGAATTTGAATCCATATTGATTTTTTTCTTATGGAAGTTGATGAGGTTGAAGGAAGATTCAGGATTCTCTCTCAATTTTACATACCCTTGAAAGCAACTAAATTTTCCCAACATTTCTTCTCTTCCTTCTTGGTCAACTTATATACACTCATGTATTTCTTCTTTTGCAGCCATATAAGTGTGAATATAAACCTTAATCCGAGCCAGCTCAACCCACATTTATGAATACAATTAATGTACTCAAAAACTCAAGACAAATCAGATATTTGAAATTTTCAAAACAATACAACTCTCTTGTTCTTATGGACTTTGAAGAAGCTTCCCACCTGCACTTGCTTCCTTCTATTCCATAGGGTTCTTGTTGTGATATAATTTTTACATAGGTAGATATACAATCTTACTGAAGTGTTTTTATTTGATTATTTGACATAGGGAGTGTAGATATATAATTATATCCTCAAGGGACCTTGGTTCACCTAGAATCCAGAGGGTAGAAGTATCCTCATTCCTTCGAATAGTCTAAGAGGAATTCCACCAGTTCATGTAATTGGCAACGAAGGAGAGGAATGGCCTCATATGTATATCTCCTATGAGAGGAAAATGATTGGATGAATGGTCCAAGCAGCATTCCAATTACTGTAAGTATAATTCGCAGAGGAAATTTTTCTCAGGGAAATGAGTCTCAACAAAACCAGCCAAAAAATGAGAATATGTAATGAACTGGTAAGGTATCCCTTTCATAAGAGATTTTATCTTAAATAGAGTTATTTTACCATAAAGGAAAATTGAGTAATATGGTTATGGGGCTCTACAACTTAATAATTCATGAATTATATTATACATTTGCTTTTTTCCTTCTTCATAGACGTAAGTTTTCTTAATTCCTTCAATTCTTCTTGCAAATTTTCCTAGAGAATTTTTTGAAAAGTCAGTTCCTCGACCCATCTCTCCTTGAGCTCTTTAATTTCCTTTCTATGTAAACGAAGGGGAATCATCCCGTCCTCACACAAGGTAGCTTGATACTTCCATTTTTTTAATTCAAATTTCAACAACGAAATGTCTTCTTCCTCCTCCTGAACTTTTTCATCCTCTACATCCAAGTCAATAATCTACAGGGATTCCTAAATCATGTACTTATCGTCATTTTCTCTTGGTAGAGGTTGGTCCTGAGTTGCTAGATCTATATTTTCAGCAGCCAAATTTTATGTTTCAACATTCACATGTCTCAGCAGCTGGTTCTTGTGTTTCAATAGCTTGTTCATGTGTTTCAACAACTGGTTATTGTCTTTTAGTAGTTCATTCTTGACCCAGTGGATATACCCATGTTCTGATTCTACACATCATCTTCCACTAATTATACCGGTGTCATCCCATTCTTTTCTTTCCTTAATTGTCAAAGTGTCTATGTTGAAAATTCCATGAGAGCAACCTTATATCCCGCATTTTTGAAGATGTCCCCACATTTTGGGCACATTAAATCGTCATGCTCAATATTTCCTGAAACGAAAGGTAGATACTCCATGTGATTAGTCATTTATGCTAATGCGATAAATCTATGAACCCTTGTAGTTCTCCCTTAAGCACCTGCACCTCCTGTTTCAGTAGGTCATTCTCCAAGAGTAAATTTTCCACTTAAATTTATCCTTTGGTTGTAGTAGGTTCTTCTGGGTTGATAAGTCTTACATTTAAATATGGACTATCCCTTGGTTGTTGTGCTTCAATGAGTTATCATGGTTTTAGGATAGGAATCTCAATATCTTCCTAGGTCATTTGTGTTGCCTCTACTGCAACAGAAGTTTGGGTCCTCATTCTCGTTAATGGACTGGGTGGTTGATTTTGGGTCCACAATTCCCTCTTATTCCTTTGTGGCACATGGGGAGTGAAACCCTCTATAATTATTTCAACATCCGATGACACACAAAAAAAGGAGTCATCCTTTTGTAATAATTCCACGCTTGACTCACTATCTTCCCCTGGGTTAGTAGGAGATCCAATCTCTTGAATTGTTCTTTTCTGATTTTTACTACCCTCCCTCATTTCTTCTACATTAGTTTATGTCTGTTGGACTGATATTCCAACATGATCCTAGGGGTAAATGTTTTATAGTTGTTTTGAAGTCACAAATTCCTCCAAATTCCTTTCTTCATTATTTTCTACTTCTCCAGATTCCCTATCCCTTCTCCCCCCGACTATATCTAACATGATCTATTCATCTTCCTCCTCATTTTCATTTTACTTTTCTTCCATGGCCACCTAGTCTACCACAGTCCTAGCAACAAATTATCCCTATTATAGGTGTCTTAACTCAATGAATAAATGATTCAGTACCTACCTTCGTAGGTGACGTAATTCTTCAAAAATACCACAACCTGGTCCCATGGGGCAGAGGTTTTATGGTTGTTCCTTGTCCCTTATATTAAACATTTTCTCCTTCTACAAGGAAATATGTTTTTCTTTTAGGTTTGGAGCTTTCCGATCGAACCATCTCTTCCCGATCCTAGAAAATCCTATCACCTTTTCTAATATATGTTCAATGACTTCAACTCTTAGTCCACCAACCTCATAATGGTATCCTTCCAAATTCTGGGAAAACTATAATGCCATTCCTCCATTAAACCCATTTAGTATTTCTAAGTATGTCATCCAGCCTGCTTCTTAAAAAATCCTAAATACCTCTATATTCTGATGTATAGCATCCATTATTGCAGGTTCATGTCGGACTATAGAACCCGCCATAATGTCTTTCCCTATTAATATTTGAACAAGGAACATAAATTTCCCAATTCGGATGTTGAAACTGTAGTATGAAAAGACAATAATGAACAGTGGGGAGTTTGTTGGCTATTTTTGTAAAGGTAGTGTAATCATGGAATAGGATTGTGTGAACAATTATTGCATGGATTAGGAAATATGGTGACAGTAAATAAATATGGGAAAAGGTGGTGATGTATTGCTTTGATTGGAAATATTGGCTAAAAATTGTTGACAAGAATAGGAAAATAGACTCTAATCATATTTACTTTTGACAATTTATGCCTAGTTGTACTCGTGGTTAGAATTTGTATCTTTCTGTTTATCGTGACAAGTTGTCATCACTAGGAGGTGGACCATTTTTTATTGTCAAATCGATTGATGAAGGAATACCTTATCACATGACTTAATACTATTGGTAATCCTCCATCCAGTTAGAGGATCAAATACATCCAAGTCATAGTTACTTATACTCATGAGTGGAGGTTTTGTCATACTTTCAGCTTATTTTCTTTTTGAAAAAGTATAGCAAAAATACTAAAAAATGGCAGGGTGACATTATTGCCAATCCTGCCAAAATTTTACTTGGATCATCTTGCACGACATATTTTAATCGATTACGAGGAAAGCCAATGAATTCCATGAATGATGCAGGATGAACAATTGGAAAGATGGTGGTGGTTCAGTGGATAGCGGAGGGATTGATAGTGTTTTAGCTAAGAATAATGGAGTTTCAACAAAATGTTGGGAGGATTTCGACAAAAATAAGAAATATTCACAGAGTTTTGGCAGAAAATATGGCGGAGTTTTGACAAAAAAATGAAAATATTAGCAGAGTTTCAATGGAAAAGCTCGCAGAGTTTTGGAAAAAAGCATAAATATTAGCATAGTTTCAGTGGAAAAGATGGGAGAGTTTCAACAAAAAGTGGAAATATTGGTGGAGTATCGGTGAAAAAGTTGGCATAGTTTTGGAAAAAAGCAAAAAGATTACTAGATTTTCCATGAAAAGGCTAGAGGAATTTTAGTAAAATACGAAAAGATTGGTGAATTTTAGCGGAAAAGCTAGCGGAGTTTAAGAAAAAAGTGGAATATTGTTGGAGTTTAGGCCTAAAATAGAATTCAACAGAGACCGGATAAATTTTAATGGTCTTATAGAAACTCAACAATTCCCATTCACTAATCTTTTTGAGCAACTTGGAAAGGACCACCCATATTTCTGCAATTGATTGTCCCATTACAACTGCTTCTTTTCTTCTTGGATCCTCCTAGTCTATCTCTACACAAAGTTCCTTAAATTAACCCATCAAGATGAACTATAAAAAAATTTATTAAACAAAATATCAAAACTATGAAATCAAAGCAGAAAAAAATGTTTATTTATATCGATTTTTCTTGTGTAAAATGCACAAAATTTTAAATATTTTTAGAAACAAGAGGAGACCCTTATTCTTGTACCAAATGACAGTTTGGATCAGAAGAAACACGAGAAGAAAATGCATCCTTCAAGATTGGATTATGGTAGAGTCATACCCAATGACCATTGGTAAATAACGATGTTTTTTGTTCATCAATTGTGGTTAATCAAACAATCCTATTATCAAATATTGTGTCCACTTTGTATGGTTCCAACCATCTGGTACGCAACTTCCCTTTAAAATCTCACTTGAACTGTGAATTGTACAATAAGGACCAATCTCATTCTTGGAACATCTTTATCTAAATAAAGCTATCATTCCACTTAGAGCGTTTCCACTCAATCACAAAAGTATGATGTACAAAAGCTGCATGTTTCTCATTAAGCTCGTTTAACTGATTCAGGTGGTCCTTTTGGGATTATGTTAAATCCAGGTTTTCTTCTATAGATGTGCTCAAAGTTTTAATTTTGAATTCAACAGGGAAGACAACATTTTTTCCATATACAAATTCGTAAGGAGATGACACTCTAGTTCTAACCCATGTAGTCTGATATGCCCATAAATATTTAGGAATTATTTCATCCCAATCCCTACGATGACTCTTTAGAGTCTTTGTGAGAATACCCTAAATAAATTTATGTGTACTTTCTACTTGACCATTATCCTTTGGATGATCTGGTGAAGTTATGCTACATATGATATTTTTGAAAGAGGGATTCAACTTTATATGATACAAAATTTGCCCCCCCATCTATGAATATCTCCTTAGGTACCCCAAAGTGAGTGAATATTTATTCAAACAATAAATCTACAAAAACTTGATCAGTATCTCTCACCAAGGCTGTGGCCTCCACCCATTTAGTCATATAGTCTGTACAAACCAGAATATAACCTTTTTTTTTTAAGGATGGTTGATAATCCCTACAAAGTTCAGGGCCCTTCTATCAAAAGGTTCAACCACCAACTGTGGTTGAAGTGGAATTTCATCCAATCTATTCAGATGACCCATCCTTTGGCATCTACTATAGACTTGCACATACTTTTTTTCATCCCAAAATAGAGTTGGTCAGAAGTAGCCCATTGTTAACACCTTCTGTCCAGTTCTTTTATTAACAAAGTCCCCTCCATAAGGATCTTCATGAAAATCCCTTATGATACTGTGGATTTTATCTTCCCTTACACATATGCTAATTTCAAAGTCTAGCTCTATGTAAAGAGATATGCTTGTATCCAACAATACCTAACACTCTGTTGTACAATCTTTCTCCTTTCCCTTTTTTTATAGATGCAATGGAAGCATCGCTATAACAAGATAATTAGCAATGTCTACATACCAAGGTGAGTGAATTGAAACTCCAAATAGATGTTCATCATGAAAATAATCCTCAACTGGTAAATTATTATCATTATTAGTTAATCAAGAAAGAAAATCAATAACAACATTTTATTTTCCTGGTCTATTAATTATAGTAATATCAAACTCTTGTAGTAAAATCAACCACATAGTCACTTGAGAATTAGTAATAGGTTTATTCTTTAAATATCCACTGGCCGAGTGATCTATATGCACATGTAGGGTACCTGGTAATATAGTGCCTACATTTTTTGATGGAGTAAATGACACCAAGGAATTATTTTTTAGTTACCTTGTAATGGATTTCAACAACCATATTCTTACTGATATAGTAGATATAATACAAATTGTGGTCTTCATGTTGTCCAAGCACAACCCTAATAGAAGTATCTGAAGCATTTGAAAAAATGTGGAAAGGTAAGGCCCAATTAGGCGCACGCGGGATGGGTATTGTGGATAACCTTTTCTTCAATTCTGCAAGTGTTGTCTGACATGCATTTGTCCAATTGAATTCATCATCCTTTATTAGTAAGGTAAATATAGGGGATGATAGATTGGATTTTTTTTCAATAAAGTGTCTATAATAACCAACATGTCCAAGAAAATGATGTACCTCTTTTTGTATTTGAGGAATAAGGATGTTTAGAATAACCTTTATTTTTGCAGGGTTCACTTGTATTCCTACAATAGATATGAAATTCCCAAGAACTATACCTTCGCTCATCATCATATGACCCTTTTTAGTGTTGAAGAACAAGTGAGTATGTTCACAACATTTTATTACTTTTTCCATATTTTCTAAATCCTCATCAAAACTACTACCCTAAGGGGTGAAATAATCCATGAAATTTTCCATACAATCATTAACCATGTCAGAAAAGATTCCAATCACAGTTGGTTGAAATGTAGATGGTTAGTTACATAATCCAAAAGGGAGCACCCAATATGCGAATTTTCCCCAAGGACATATGAAAGTGGTATTGTATTGATATTCAGGGGCAATCTAAATATAATTATACCCACTAAATCCATCTAATAAAGAAAAGAATATATTCATAGGTAGGGTATCTAAAACTCGATAATTAGTGGCAAAGGAAAATGGTATTTTTTTGTATCTTTATTCAGCTCTCGGTAATCCACATAGATGCACCATTTACCATTTTTCTTAGGCACAATTTCTAAAGGAGAAAACCATTCACTATGTGAAATGGGATAAATAAATGCTACCTTTTAAAGTTTCAGAATTTCCTCTTTCTCTCTTAGAATTGGATTCATTCTGCACTGGGGTGGACATATGTTCTTGTAGTCATTTTTAATGTATATGTGGTGAGTAAACAGCTTAGAGGGAATACCTCTCATGTCTGTGTATTCCTACACAAAGGCCCCCTTATGTATTTTCAGCAGTATAGTCAAACATTCCAACTCATGAAGTACTAGATTGGGATTAACATTCTAGGTTCTTCCAGTCTCAATCCCTATTGGGGCACTCTTCAAATTCTCAATATGGGAATATTTTTCAACATTTTTAACTAGGAAATCCTCTGTAAGTTCTTCTTTCTCAAGTTTACTCATGTTACATTCTAGGTAATGATATGCATGTTGGGTAGCCGCCCATTGGCTCACTAATGAAATTGCTAATAGTATCATCTTCATTTTCATTTTTAAAAGTCAAGGACCTTCCTATAGTTAGAAGAGACTGAGTACTTTCTTCTACTTCCGAGTCTACCAACAATGGAGTTTCAACATCTAACCTCGGTTTAATAGGATGGTAAAGGGTCACACTTTTCTTGTCAGTCCATCAGATATGGTCATAGATCATGATCTACAACTAATATATGGATTTGTAGTGGCCAACCACGGTCTTCAAAAAATGAGTGGATCCCCCCCCAACTGAGATTTAGGCCATAAAACAAGAAATTCCATGAGATATTCCCATGAACCAATAGATACTACCAAGTCATCAAGAATCCCCTTAGGTCTAATTGTGGATCTATCAGCCAATTCTAATACCATGGGGGTTTGTTTGAGTTTAATGTGTCCCAATTTTTTCACAGTCTTGATAGTCCTCACATTTATTGTTGTAACCAAATCAACTAAATCATTGGGGCTCCTAGTGGACCCAATATCCAATGTAACAGTGGGATTTCCTAGATCCTTATATTTGGCCAAAGGAATTTTTCCTAAATCATTAATTCAAACAATTTCCCATCTACGTGAACTATAAGAGGATTGCTAAGATTCCTTATTGGTTTCTTCACATATAAGTCCCTAACATTTTTATTATAAATGGGTACATCGTGCAGGGGTGGTAATAGTGGGATCTTAACATGAATATTTTTCAATTCATCTATAAGGTCAAAACATGGCTGCTCTTATGCTCCCTGTAAGGATAATCGCTCAGAGTATGGTGGATTTCCAAAAAATTGTACATGGTTATTCTTAATGTGTGTCTCACTCGGTGTTTCATTAGGTGTTTCAGCATCCTCAAGAATGGATATTTTTGTACATATTGGGATTTCCACCTCATTATTTGTTCCTTCTTCAGTCACACGGGTTGGAATATCCTTAATGACAATAGGTTCTACTTCCCTCCCAAATCGTATATGTAAGTCATTACATGGGATATCAGTGATAGAGTAAGATAACACGTTTAATTTTTCAACTTGTTACACTATATTATTGTTGAGGTCAGTATTATGTTGAGCATAAAACTAAGGGCATAGTGGTACATTAGCTGGTGCAGTGTTCGCAGGGAGTTACAGTCGTGTTTTTCGAAATTGTGTGTGAGTGAATTGATTCCTTAGGTAAGGATTTATTCAACTTGGGGGGCAATGAGTCGGCTGGTTTGGATGAGGTGACCATGACATCCATAGTGTGGGATATTGCATTGTAGCTTGCAAACTAAAGAACTCAAACATAAAATAATTGGCTACAATCTATGTCTAATGAATACCTTCCCTCACAACGATGCCAAAATGTTGGTCAGTATAATTTCCTATTAATTAAAAAAAATAGTGCTCAATATTGATTGTTAACCCAAGGAAGTTTGGTTATTTCAAAGGTAATATAACTAAATCTATTCATAAACATTCCGTGACTCATCAATCAACTAAAAATTACCCAATCTTCCTAATCATTAAGTCCATGCTCGGCTTCACTTCTCAATCCAACTTCAAATACTAATTCAATTTCCGAAAGATCAAAGAGTTCTCAATCCTTCTACTATATCAATTCTGGAAATGACCGTGTTAAAAATCAAAGATTTTAATTGCTTTTGCAATAATTTAGATCCTCAATTATCTCCATAATAAATTCCCAATCTACAATTGCAATATTCAATCATAAAGGAAATCAAATTCCTATTCTATAAATTCACATGCAATCTACAATTTCAAGAGCTCTAAAAGGAAATAATTAATGAGAACACACAACAGTAGAGCACATATGTACCAACAATAATCAATCACACACTTGCAGAAAGAAACTACGCATTATAAAATAAACTACATCAACAAAACAAAAAGGTTGTAATACAATAATTCCACACTTAATCCTCACATTGTTTCAACAACTCAAAAGGAAATCTAATTGCAATTCCACTCAACAAAAAATAAATGAAGTAATAAGCTACAATTAATTTGACAACTCTGAGAGAAGGTGGGCCCTTGCCTTCTAATAGAGATGTTGCTAAACACTATAAAAAATCAGTACATAGTATATTAAGGAAATAGCACCACTTTCATTAATAAAATGTCTGTTGAGGTACATAATCCTTCCACCACTTTGGCAACTTTCCTTCGAAAATAAGACTAACCTTGTGAACCATCATGTCTTCCTCTAAATACTATGAAGGACAGTTCAGGTACTCTTAATTCAAGAAACCATGAAGATTGAATATCTTCAAGCTTTTGAATCATGACTTCTATGAACATAAACGGTTTCCTTCATAATTACATTAAGATGAAATCTGTTTCATAAACTTTATTTCTCTCAATGATATGAATGGAACTAGCACCACATCAGTTTTAGATGGCCAAATGGAAAATAAATCAATTTGCTTCTGAAAATATATGAACTAGAGTCCGTGGAAGGTGTAACATAATTCCATGGAATACTTGATGTATGTGTATCAACAATTCGATATGCCCAAATTCCTTGTGGTCTCGGTTGCTTCCATAAATTCATCACAAGTCGACTTAATTAGCTAGCAAAATTCATAATCACATGCAAACTTTAGGCATTAATAAAACAAAGGAATAATAAGTTATACCTACTTGAGAACATGCTTTCTCTTAGGGAACATAACAACTTGGTTACATTAATAAGGGAAAACAATGAAAAACAATAAGGAAAGAGGTGAGCAAAAAGGGTCATTTTTGACACCCAAAATATGCTACACACATTCATTTTTTATGAATTTCTATACTAAGATAACATTTTTTAATAGATTCCAAATATCTAATTTGTTCTTAAAAAACAATTGTTAGTGTTTCTTCCATAACTTTTTCGTCTCTCAAGAATTAAAAAAAAAACAGTTGTCTTTTGCACTACTAGACATCAACCTCTATATACTATAAAAAAACTATTTCGTGATCATTGCACTAATATATTCATAAGATGCACCCACACTTGGTGTACTTTCTTCAAGGTTTGATCACTTAGATAATAAAACAAATTATAAATTAATAATATTATTTTGGAAAAATAGTGCCGCACTAGTATTATTTGTTCTCTATTTCTCTACCAATTTTTGAACGTTGATTTGATCATTTAGAAATTCAAAGGATACACCCACAGATACACATACTTTATTATTTGAAACAAAATAAAAAATTACATGTAGGAAAAGATCAAACTTGAGATTATGGACGTTTTTAAAATAAGAAATTTATATATTTGAAAATGTGATTCAAAATCCTACATTTCATCTTTCTTATTCAAAGAAAGATTTATGGTGCCAAGTATCACAAAATATCCATGTAAATTGATGGAAGCCTATTTTTTGTTTTGTATGCCATCTAATGTGTCAAACGAGACGCTCATTAGCTTCCACCATCTCTTAACGGTACAAATAATATGCATTATTAAAGAGTAACAAAACTAATTTATAGAAATTAAATAAACATAATTTATTTGGGATAGTAATCCATGAGTAGAAGCAAATGGATTATTTATGAATAAATAACCAAAAAATAAATAACAACTAAGATAAAACACAATAAATAAAATGTAACAATAATGAATGAAAAATAAAACATATACAAAAATGAAGTTATGAAACACATTATAATAATGTCTAGCTAGTATACAACAGTCATTGAACAAAAGTGGGGATTACCCCGTAAATCCTAACCGTAGATTATGAGAAGTCAAAACATACTTCTTTGTGTAACCACCAATAGTATACTATGATTTCATAAGGGCAAACATCTCAACAAGGGTTTATCTTAATTCAGCTACAAAACTCTTAACAACAATATCGAACTTTGTTCACTCACATAATTCTTAGCAAAGTTGTTTGAAACTTTCAAGTACTCACACAACATTACTATTCTCATATATATAATGGTTTCCTAGCTATTACATCAAAATTATTTCCCTCTCCTTGGAAAAATCATAGCCATGGATTCACCCCTATATTTTTGGGTGTTAGTACAAGATTTTTGTCTCATGACACTTGTAATCTCTCTCTCTCTAGATAGTAGGACTGTGTTCCCCACTCAGCGAGTCATATAAATATCTATTCATGGCCACCCATCTACTATTTTTTGTCATAAATATTATCCTGAAAATTTCTGTTACAATCATCCTTAACCAAGGACAAGTGTCAAGAACATTCTTGCACACTTGTTAGTTCAAACATAACATATTTCTATTCCAAAACATAATCTGAATTTTAAATTATGTAAAATAATTAGTCAAGTTGTGGTATATTACATCCACTAGTTATGTTAAAAATTCGCACCCTTATTGGATCATTTCCTTAGAGAAACCCTATAAGAGAACTCACCTCTAAGTGAGCACTTAAAGCTAGAACAAGGTTAAGCCTCCAATACACCAGATAGTAGTTCATACACACACCTTGTACACTTTCTCCAAACATGTTGTTGATGAAGAATTAGGGACGTAAATGGATAGTTTATTCAATGACATGGAGGATAGTTCTACACAATATAAACACCTTCCTTGAATAAGCTTCCAAAGCATTTATGCTAACAAAAACGTATCCAAACAATAAATCCAAGGGTTCAATTTATATGACCAAATGCATGCAAGAGATAGTGGCTTTCAAGTGTGGGTGTTTATATGTATTGCATGAGTTCTTTTCTTTATAGTAACAAATGGTGCAACCTTGTATCCCTCTTAGTTAAATATTAGCACAACTACATTGTTAGTGGTTGATATACTATACTCGGCACCATTTTCCACTACTTTTAATAATGATGTTGATGTATATCAACTACTCTAATAATAATAATAGTTGTGCTAGTATTATGAGTTAATGTCAATAATGTTGATTTTAATATTAAGGAAAAAACGTCTATTTATTGTTGTATAATGCATTTCTCAATGAAATCCAATAGATACTTTCTCTCATTCGAGGATGGTATTTAAGAGTAAAAGTTTGGCTCAATTTAACTATATTAGAGAATTCTCATTATTGAAGTATTACGGAATTGTTTTTAGTAGCAATTACTTTTGTTGATGCGTTAGGGTTTCCATTGGAATAAAAGCAAGTCATCCAAATGAAGTTCCTTGCCACATTTCTGTGTAGAAAATATTGATTCAACCAAATTACTATCGATAATATATTTATGTAAAATATTTTTAATGCTCGTGAGTAGACTATATTACACGTCGAAGAGTAATAAAACCCCATAACCACAAATATAATTGAAATGAAAAAGTAGAAATCATGACACCCTTATTTTGGGGATCATCAAGGAATATTTTTTACTAAAAATGTTGGGGCCTTTCACATCTTAAGTTATGGTCTATTTTCAACGCTCGATATTATACTGTATTATAGAATGTGTTGTAATGTAGAAATTGATAATGCAACTCTATTTAACTTTTGATTTTGGTTGATGACCACCTTCTTATTTTTCCAATAATTTATTTGTAATAGCTAGGTCTAGGTTTTAGGTCATTGTTGAACATATGTTGTATGCCATATTCATTAGGAAAATATAGAATAATGAATCAATAAGACTCGTTGGACATGTTTTTATTGGATAAAAATTAGAAGCATAATAGCTAATATATGATAATTTTATCCAACAAACAAATGGAGAGCGTATTGTTTAGCTTAACTTGTTCTAGTAAAGTGGTGCAAGTGCAATATTTGGAAAAATCTATGGGAAAGTCAAGTACAAATTGAATCATGGATTTCAGTGTTTCTTTGGTTATAAATGTTTCACAGCCATCCCTCTTTGGAAATCATTAATGCTACCATAACACTATCATGAGTGTATTCTAATTTATGACATGGCATTAAAGTGATCATGGTTGGAAAGCGCACTATTGTTTGTAAGTGGTGCAACCAAAATATTTAGCTATCACCTTGCAACGAGATGAAATCAAATCAACTATATGTTTCTTCTATTATGCTTATTGATTATTATTGGATTCTTATTTTATGTTAGGTAAGAGTTAGCAAACCTAAAATCGATCCTAATCAACAAACTTCACTAATTAAGTCTTCTTCTGCAATCTCAATCCCGCAAGGTTATTTCTACACTATAGATTTCTACAAATCTGTTTCCGTACTTCTTCTTCTGCAAATATTTGTTCGCAACTTTGGTTCCCCAAATCTCCTGCCCGCAATTGCTTTTCTGCAGTTTCCATACCGCAACAGTCTTTCTGCAATTGCAGATTGTGAGTTTTCAATTCTCAGTTTCAAAAATGTACTTCCACAAACTTTCACCCGCAACGTTCCTTCCCGTAATCAAATTCTGGATTGTGGATTGTCGATCCTCCTTCCCACTTTTCCAAATATGGGCTTCCACAATTTTTCTCCAGTAACTTTTCTTCTGCAATTCAACTTTCCGCAGCTTTAACCAGCTTGCAAGTTCAAATTATAGAACTCATCCTCGACCATTGATCTCTGCGGTTTATTCTTTATCCATTGATATGAGCTCAAGTGGAGATATTCATCTTATCATTGTTGATCCATATTTTCCCTACACCTTTTTCTTACAGAATTCATCCACAACCGTCGATTTGTCTAAATCATAGATTTTTAACACAAATTGTTATCGGTAAATTGATTCATGGAACGATCAATATCCTCTCTGTTGTAGTCATGTGAATACATACCCATCTTCACGAATTCTCTAATTATTTCTATCAATAGATACAGAGAATTTATGCATACTTCAGGTTATTGAAAAGAAAAATGAAAGATTTACAAATACTTATATAGAAACTACAATTTTGTTCTCCATTTCATTAACCACTGCATACTACATTACACACTCACTACTCACTCTCTCAAATCATCTCATATCCTATCTTCTATCTGATTATTAGTTTGACAACTTAATATAGAGTTTTGTCAACCTGTCAAATTTGAATATCAAGATTTGAACCCCTAATAAAATAAATCTACAACTAACTTATCCTCGATCAACGTCTTGCAATATTTGAGGACGTCACTTGAAAATTTCCTTTTATTACAAAGCTAAATTCAACTAATTAAAAGCTAAACCGATCTTCTAGAAAAATTACATGGGAGAATAAAAATAACATCGTCTGCTCGATCAAAAAATAGATCACTTTGACTTGATGCTTTTGCATCATACTCGAGAGAAAGAAAAGATTTCTTCAATAGTTGTAATATCCCGAATTTTAGATCTAGCACTTATAGGCATGTGCCTATTGATTATGATGATTATCTTGATGTTTGATTTATATATATATATATATTGGGTCAAAGACCCCACTCCAGATGAACATGATGATTTGTTTTATATATTGGGCGTAAGCCAATTATTGATGATATATATATATATATATATATGCTTGCTTGTGTTGGGTGTGGACCCTGAAGCACATGAGATGTTTTGTGTTGAGCAGGAAGCTCTGGAGCACATGAGTGATTGATGATTTGTGTGAATCGAGGAGCTTTGGAGCACACGAGTGATCGATGATTTGTGTTGAACGAAAAGCTCTAGAGCACATGAGTACTTACCTTTGTGTTGAGCAGGGAGATCTGGAACACATGAAAATATAATTGGAAGTGTTGGGCATAAGCCTTGGAGCCTTCCATGTTGGATTTGAGCATAAGCTCTGGAGCATTGTATCCCTAGGTGTATCATACAAGTACATCCTAGCATTAGTGTTGAGCGAAGAGCTCTAGAATTGCACTAGGTTGTAACTCCCTGTTAAAGCATTGAGTATGGCTAGGGGTTACTGAAAATAATTTAATAAACTTCTGAGTGAAAACAACTCGAGAAAAATATTGATATCATCATACTTATACGAGGGAACTCCAACATGCAAGGATGTTTAGAGTTTCCTAGTCTAGTAGACTTAACCATCTACTTACTTGACCTTCACAAAGAAGTGTCATTAAGTCTACGGATCACGGTAAATGATTCCCTGATCTGGTGGATTATTCATCTTCAAAAATTACACTGATCCAATATGGTACAATAGTTATTAATCTATGGTTCTAAATCATATGCTAAACATTATATGCAACCATCCCTTAACTTTTGTAGCATGAGCCACGCAGTTGCGCATGAGCTGTGCAGTTGCGCGTGAGCAGCATAGTTGCGCATGAGCTGTGCAGTTGTAGCATGGACCGCGTAGTTTGTGCACCATCAAGTTGAACATCGAATGGTTCATGGAGGTTAGTCACATGCTGCAATAGAGGATCGGGTATATGGCGAAGTCCTCATATGCTATGACATTTGTGAAGTGAGGAGTGGCATCAAACGGTTACGTTACATATGGCATAGCCTAGTTGCAAGAACATGTGTGTGGTGGTCATTGCCACGTGTTGTGAGTCAACATATGTGCATGGTGTTAGTTACAACACTTCGGGGATATGGAACATCGTGGTAACATAATGCTTGTGCAGCGATTTGGTGAGATTGCATATGGTTTTAATAATAGTAAAGAAGATAACAACTGTGATGATAAGACGAGTCAAACCCATTACTTTTCCTCCGACTGAACACTTAAATAGAGGATGCTGGCCACATTTTCCATGGGAGAGGGGATTTAGATTGTTTAGAGCATAGCGCTTCATTTTTCTATTATGAGAAGCTTAGAGAGTTTGCTGTGAAATGTCCAGATGCTGTTTCTTTCTGAAGTCGACCATTCTTTGTTATAATTTAGCTTTCTTTGCCTTGTGAAGGCTAATTGTAATTTCCAGAAGAGAGGTCTTAATGACTTTGTATAGCATTCTATTTACAGTTGCTGAAGTTGATTTCAGAACCATTTTTGTACCATCTTAAAGAGATTAATTGGATTGGTACCCATTGGAGAGGGACCTAGAGACGTATCCCAGTGGAGGGGGTGAACTCCATTATCAACTTCTGTTTGTGACTCCCTGATTCTGTGTTTCTTTTTATATCTATTTACCAGTTTTTCTCATTTTCGGTTTCTCATTCCTGTTTCAGTTTGCTATTCATTTCTGTGTCTAAGAATTTAATCATTGTTAATGTCGTTCCAAGAATTAATTAAATTGATTAAACAAATTCATTAAACTTTTTAATACACATAAGTTGAGATCCGACAGATCATGTTATGGTATCGGAGCCGGTTAACTGCTGGTGCAAGTTTGTGAATGCTTACCAGGTTTAGGTTAAAGCATGGTGAAGGAGAATTAATTCAAGGAGATCCTGAGATTGGCTCAAGGAGAACATTCTCAAGAACCATGTCTTCTCCACGAAGGGAAGAAGAAGGACATACCGAATGGGAAAAACCTGTTATTTCTGAAACCGATTTTTTGGAGGCTTTTATGAGCATGAAATCCATGATGGAAATTCTACTTGATGAGTGAGCAGAAAGGAAGAAGAAAGAAGAAGGATCTTCATCCAAAGATGCAGAAGTGAAGAAGGAAGAAAATGGTAAAGGAGTAGGAGGTAATGGTGATCCTCCTGATACTAATCAAACTTTCTCTTCTTCTCATACTTGTTATCCAAATAATGCACGTCCTAATATGCCTTATTTCAAATTGGATGTAAAATTTGAATTACCTATTTATAATGGAGATTTAGATGCTAAAAAGTTAGACAATTGGATCAAGCAGCTTGAAGTATATTGCAGGGTGCAGGGCATTAATGATGACCCTTCCAGGATTCAATTGGCCTCTTTGATAATGAGTGGAATGGCTCTTACTTAGTGGGAGAGAAAGATTCAGCAAGATCTTCGAAAGCATGGTAAAATTATTTCAGTTTGGAATGAATTCATTGAAGTGTTAAGAAATCAATTTTATCCTTTAGGTCACATGCAACAATTAATAATGAGCTGGAAAACATTTAGACAAGCTAAAGGACAAAGCATTCAAGAATATACTCATGAATTTAGAAAGAGGGCTATTGCATTGAATGTTACATTGGATACAAAAGAAACTGTCCTTAAGTACATTGGTGGCATGCATTCTTATTTGCAACATACTTTGGATGATGTATTTGTTCAAGCCACACGTTTAGAAGCCAGGGGGAAGCATGCTAATGATACTTTCGTGAAGAAATCATTTAAATTTGACAGCAAATCGAAAGATAAGGGGAAAAAGAAGATGTCTACCATTAAGAAAGAGGGTGAAAAGCCTACATGTTTGCATTGTCAGAAGGGACATGATGTCTCTAAGTGTTGGAGAATTCATCTGGAGTTAAGGCCAAAGAAGTATGGAGGAAACAAAGATAACGGCAAAGCAAAAGCTACTGCAGCAGTTATTCAAGATTTGGGATCCGAATCAGGCGATGAAACAAAGGTTACAGCTGTCGGAATCTAGGATAAGAATAAAAGTATCTCACTTCCCATTGATGCAAAATCAATTTCTAGTGCAAGTACAAATCTGCCATCTACTTCTAAGAAAAATGATAAAAATTTTCATGTTCATGTCATTGAAAATCACACAAAGATTGATACATTGTTTGATAGTGGTTCACAATTAAATCTGATATCAGAATAAGTGGTTAAGAAATTGCATTTAGTTACTATGCCTGATGAAAAACCCTATCCTCTTGGTTTGGTTACTCATGATACACGGTTGCAAGTTACAAAGAAATGTGTATTAAAGTTTGCAATTACTGAAAATTTTATGGATGAGGTAGAACTAGATGTAGTACCACTCGACATTTGTGGAATAGTACTTGGTAGTCCATATTTGTATGACCGAAAAGTAATCTTCTATAGAGAGCATAATAAGTATTATCTTTTTAAAGATGGTGTAGAGTATATTGTACAAGCGCATAAGACAAAAACCAATCTTGCAATAGTCTCTTCAGGACAAATGAAGAGGTTGGTAAATGCTAGTAAGAATTTTGTGTTAATGATGGTTAAGGTAAAAAATGATGAGATCTCTAAATATTTTGAAGGATGTGACCCTAAGCATAAATATGAATTGATTGAAATCATTTTTGAGTATGATGATTTGTTTCAAGATCCGAAGGGGTTACCACCAAAGAGAGAGATTCAGCATGAGATACATTTTCAGCAAGATGTGCCACTCTTGAACATTGCTATGTACCGGATGTCTATAATGCAGAATGAGGAAATCAAGAAGCAGGTTCAGGAGATGATTGAGAAGGGGGTCATCCGGCCTAGCACTTCTCCTTGTGGCTCTCCTATAGTCTTCGTTCCGAATAAGGATGGGTCTTGGAGGATGTGCATCGACTATAGGGCCCTTAACAAAATCACCATTAAAAATAGATATCCTCTTCCTCGCATTGATGAGTTGCTTGATCAGTTGAAACATGCAACTTATTTTACAAAATTGGATCTGCGTAGTGGGTATCATCAAATCAGGGTTGCTGAAAATGATGCTTGGAAAACAGCATTTAAAACAAAATAGGGTTTGTATGAATGGCTTGTGATGCCTTTTGGGCTCTGTAACGCACCTTCTACTTTCATGTGGGTAATGAATGATGTCTTTTGTTCATTCATTGATGATTTTGTAATTGTAAACCTGGATGATATCCTGGTGTTTAGTAAAACCTAGTAAGAGTATATTGTACATGTGAAGAAAATTTTAGATGTACTGAGGAAGGAGAAGATTTATGTAAAAATGTCTAAATGTGAGTTTGCTAAAACTTCTTTAGTATATCTCGGCCATAATATTGGTGGAGGCCACCTACGAGTGGACCCAGCCAAGGTTGCTGTCACTTTAAACTAGCCTTGGCCTAACACCGTTACTGAAGTCAGAAGTTTTCTGGGTGCGGTTCAGTATTGGAGGAAATTCATTTCTGGGTTTTCTTCCTTTGCTGCTCCATTACATGTGTTGACAAGCATTAAAGAAATTTTCAAGTGGGGAGGCAAGCATCAGAGAGCTTTCGAAACTTTGAAGGAAAATATTAGCACAACACCAGTTCTGCCATTGCCAAATTTGTAGCAGCCATTTGAGATCGAAATCAATGCTAGCAGGTTTTCCATGGGAGTCGTTTTGATGCAAGGGAGGAATCTAGTATGTTACCATTTAGAAACATTCTCTACTATGGTAAGTAACTGTCCAACTTATGACAAAGAGTTGTATGCTTTAGTATAGAGTGTGAAGAAGTGGAAACATTATATCATGGGAAAAGAAACAGTCATACATATTGATCATCAACCGCTTCAATATTTACAATCTCAAACTAAATTACATCAAAGCATTTAAGATGGATGGGATTCTTACAACAGTTCCATCTCCTAATTAAGTACAAAAAGGGAATTCATAATAAAGTAGCAGACATGTTATCAAGGCCTCCTACAAATGCTTCAATCATTCTTCAAAATAGTTCATTAACACATGAAAGTTATATTGAACAGTATGCAGAAGATAAAGATTTTAAGAAAGTATATATCACTAATACATGGTAAACAGAAAGAGAACTATTATGTGCATAATCAACTCTTGTATCCTCTTGGTAAACTTTGTATTCCAGAGAAAGAGAGAGTGCATGTGATTCGAGAAGCACATAGTTCATTGATTGTAGGACATTTTGGAGTAAGTAAAACACTGTCATTATTGCAGAATCATTGTTATTGGCCTCAAATGCAAGAAAATGTAGCTAAATACATAATAGGTTGTGTTATGTGTGCAACAAGTAAGCCTAGCAATAGGAAATTGGGTTTGTACACACCTCTTCCAGTTTCTTCTTGTCCTTGGGAAATCATTTCTATGGACTTTGTAGGGGGACTACCTATGTCTAGAAAAGGGCATGATTACCTATATGTTGTTGTGGATAGATTCAGCAAAATGTGTATCTTAATTCCATGTAACAAACAAATCACTGCTGAACAAACCACTCATCTATTCTTTCAGAATGTTTGGGTACATTTTGGGCTACCCATGTCTATTATATATTATCGGGATTCTCGGTTCTTGGGAGAATTTTGGTCAACTTTATGGGAGACTATGGATACTAAACTTAAGAAATGTACATCTTTTCATCCACAGACCGATGGACAAACAGAGGTAGTAAATAGAACAGTGGTTCAACTACTCAGAGGATATTGTAGTAAACATCCTAAAATTTGGGATGAGTAGTTGCAGTATATACAGCATGCTTACAATCATGTAGTTCATTCTTCCACAAAAAGATCTCTTTTTGAAACATGTTGTTGTTATCTACCAAAAACACCGATGGACTTCTCCTTTGGAAAAGATGCAATGGATGGACATCATGATGCAGACAAAGATCTATGATTCATTCAGAGAATCCAAGCGGTGCAACAAACAGTTCAAGAATAGTTGGAGAAGAGCCAGGCGTGACAAGCATCGATTTGATCATCAATTTTAGGTTGGTGATAGAGTTTGGTTACATATCACCAAAGAAAGAATGAAAGGTAAAGGTAAAAAGCTTAAGCCTATCTGGTATGGTCCTTTTGAGATCTTGGAAAAGATTGGTACTAATGCTTTTCGCTTGAATTTACCTCCATCCATGCAAATTTATTCAGTTGTCAATGTTGAGAATCTTAAATTGTATGAACCTCCTATGATCATGGATGAGGAAACTAACATACAAATTCCTTCAGTTGATGATATGGCACCTGAATACATGAAAGAGTTGCAGGATGATATTATGCTTGACAGAAATCTAAGGACTTCACGAAGGGGGAATGTTGAGTACCTTTGAGTGGGGCTTAAAGGCATGCATCCTAGCAAAGCAAGATGGATGGAGATTGAAAAAGTGAGGGAGCTATACCCTCATTTACTTGCCGAATGATTCAGGATTTTGGAGGCCTAAAAGCTATCCAATGGGGAGGAATGATCCGGTGGATTATTCATCTTTAAAAATTACACTGATCCAATATGGTACAATAGTTATTAATCTATGTTTCTAACTCATATGCTAAACATTATATGCAACCATCCCTTAACTTTTGTAGCATGAGCTACGCAGTTTCGCATGATCCACGCAGTTGCGCATGAGCGGCACTATTGCACATGAGCCACGCAGTTGCACATGAGTGGCACTATTGCACATGAGCCACGCAGTTGCGCATGAGCCACGCAATTGTAGCATGGGCCACGCAGTTTTTGCACCGTCAAGTTGAACATCGAATGTTTCATGGAGGTTAGTCACATGTTGTGACATTTGTGAAGTTGTGACAATGGATTGGGTATATGGATAAGTCCTCATATGTTGCGACCTTTGTGGAGTTAGTAGTGGCATCAAATGGTTACGTTACATATGGCATAGCCGAGTTGAAAGCACATGTGCGTGGCAGTCATTGCCATGTGTTGTGAGTCAACATATGTGCGTGGTATTAGCTGCAACGCTTCGGGGATATGGAACGTCGTGGTAACATAACGCTTGTGTAGCGATTTGGTGGGATTGAATATGGTTGTAACGATAATAAAGAAGATAACAGCTGTGATGATAAGATGAGTTGAACCCATTACTTGTCCTCCGACTCAACTCTTAAATAGAGTATGCTGGCCACATTTTCCAGGGGAGAGGTGATTCAGATTGTTTAGAGTGACAGTGCTTCATTTTTCTGTTATGAGAAGCTTAGAGAGTTTGCTGTGAAATGTCCAGATGTTGTTTCTTTCTGAAGTCGACCATTCTCTGTTATAATTTAGCTTTCTTTGCCTTGTGAAGGTTAATTGTAATTTCTAGAAGAGAGGTCTTAAATACTTTGTACATCATTTTGTTTACAGTTGCTGAAGTTGATTCTAGAACCATTTTTGTACCATCTTAAAGAGATTAATTGGATTGGTACCCATTGGAGAGGGACCCGGAGACGTAGCCCAGTGGAGGGGGTGAACTCTGTTATAAACTTCTATGTTTCTTTTTATATTTGTTTACCAGTTTTGCTGTTCTCATTTTCGGTTTCTCATTCCTGTTTCAGTTTGCTATTCATTTCTGTGTCTAACCATTTAATCACTGTTAATGTTGTTCTAGGAATTAAGTAAACTGATTAAACGCATTCATTAAACTTTTTAATGCACGTAAGTTGAGATCCGACAGATCATTCCCAAAGATAAATGTTAACAAGTTTTATATTATTATGTACTTTATACATGGTATGTATAAATAATTAAATATATTTATAATATTAATGATTAAAGAAAGAAAGAAAAGCTCCATCCATTATTATTTATTATGTAAATATAATAAATAGTCCAAAGCCTACAAAGTCTAATTAGGTGTTGATGTATATGTAACTTTGGAATGTATTCTTCTATGTATTTCATATATTGTAACCTGATGTTTATTCCAGGATGTATCTATTATGTATTTCAGTCATGTGGTCATGCCCCGATGTTTCGATCGGGAGGATTAATAATGTAAACAAGTCATATCAAGTCATTAGGTAATTCCCCACAGTTTCGGGGCACTTGATTTATTATACACTAATTAAGGTGTAGGCTCGAGTAGTAATTATTAGGTCGAGCCTACGTGTGAAATGGAAATTCAAGTGAACGGACTAATATAAATAGAGAGTGTGAGTCTCTCTATTTATCACTTGTGAATTACATCACTTGCTCTCTCAAGTGTGGCACACCTTTGGAGAAGGAAATACTTTGGCTTGACAGAAGACAGAAGGCTGCTGTTGTGTTGGGAGGTCATCTTACTGTTTTGGGTTTCACATCTTGTGGTGATACTATCTTAGAGGAATTTGAGGGGTTTTATCCATTTATGGTTTCCCCTACCAAAAATCTTTGTCTCTCTTGTCTCATGTGATGTGATTATGTTATTTCTGTGCTTGTTATTCTCTCAGTGAAAAGATCCTAACATAATGCTAGCTTAAATGTTGAAAAACTAACATGGTATCAGAGCTAACCTGAGAAGAAGACATTGTGCAGCCACAGGAACTAGGGCTTCCTATTTTTTGGATCTTCCTCCATATATTTTCAACAAAAGTATGCTAAGATGACTCTCCATTGAAGAGTGCATCTTTCTGTCGATGCGGAATTCAATTTCAAGCATTTTCAGTTTCGATGTGGAAATTAGGGCTTTCTACAGAAGAGGAATTTTTGAGAGATACCAGAATAGGGTTATTCTCCTCATCAAAACCAAAGTTTAGAGACCTCAATCAAGAAATTTGGTTGGGTGAAACTCCAGGAAAGTCAAACCCTAGTTTGACCCTCACCTAGGAGAAACCCTAAATACTAAAACTGATAAGTTTTGGTACAGTCGCTATATTCTGATATTGGTGAAGTATCAGAAGCTAAAAATTGAATGGGCTGAAGATAAAATCCTGATGAACACTGTGTCCAAAAATACGCCTCCGATTCACTATATTCTGGGAGATATGATCTCTCCAAGTTAGGGCTCCATCCTCTTCCAGAAATCATCCATAAACAGGACACCTGGGGAGATCTGCAATATCTTGGGCTACAGAGGTCCAAATGGAATTCCTGAAGATTTTCCAGAAAGGGAACGGACTGTAACTTCTGTGGTCTGAATATCAGACTCAGAAGATGAACCCGTGACACGTGGCATTCCGTACAACTCCGCTGTTCTAAACAGTCCTGTAACAGGTCACCTTGGGAAAAGGATCATAAATACCAAATGGTGAAACCAATTCTGATGAAACTTGTTGTTTTGGATCATGGACATGCAAGGTTACCTCAGTACAAAATTTCAGACACAGAGGAGCCTTAATTTCAGATATAGAACAGAAATAGTAACAGGCATTTCTGCAGAAGAAATTGGAAAATTAGGGCTTCCTGTTCCGGGAGATTCCCTCCACTGTTTTCAGAAAAGGAGTACATTGGACAGCTCCATTTGAAGAGATATATCTGTTTATCCAATCAAATATGAAATAGTCAAAGTTTTTAAAATTAGGTTTTATGTGACAAACCCTAGATCAATGAACTCCGGGACAAGGACAGACACCTCAAATCGGTAAGATCTAATCCTTTGCTATTTCCATTTGAGGTTCTCATTTTAATATGATATATCAATCAGCTTGGTGACAAGCTTGCGGAAGTTGACAACTTCCAATCCTGGAAGTATATAATCTCTCTGAAGAAAATGGATTGGACACCTACCTGAGTATAGAGGTTCCAGTTTTAGAGGGAGACAAGGCCAAAGAAGACATCATGCTCATGTTGTAGAGGATGATGAACCATCTAGAAAGAGATCGAGATATGAAAGTGAAGATTATTCAAGTGAGGATGAATATGTTCTAATATCAACTCTCACAGGTAACATTACTCATGGAAGTGATGATTTGCTTATAGACAGTGGGGCTTACAAACATATGATGGGATTCAAGGAATCCTTTGTAAGACTGTCAAAACATGAATCACCTCACAAGGTGAAACTAGGAGATGACTACCAATATCCAATAAAAGGTAGTGGGGGATCTTCATACAAGCTAGACTCTGGTAAGTCTCTAACAATGAAAGAAGTATTGTTTGTTCCAGGATTCAAGAAGAACCTTTTCTCCATTTCAGCGTTGATGTAAAAGGAATGCGGATTGCATTCATAGATGGTCAAGTCATCATATGGCTAAAAGGAAAGACTATCGATGATGCGGTAGTGATTAGAGAACAAGAAGGAGGCTTGTACAAATTGAAGGGCTATCCAGAACAATCCTTGATCCATGATACGATAGAGCCAAATGAGCTTTAGCATAGAAGGCTTGCACATGTGCACTACAGAGCACTACCTATTGCAAGCAAAGCTATTCCAGAATTTCAAGCTATTTGAAGGGAAGAACAAAAATAAGAATATGACCTAAAGAAGAAGTGAAGAATGTAGAAGTGGTGATGGCCACCTTGAATGGCCTCCCAGGATTGTGGAATTCATTTATTCAAGGAATGTGTTCCAGAAGGAAGTGATTACTTTCAGTAAACTTTGGGAAGAAGAAGAAGCTCTACCCATAAGAAGAGAAGATAAGATGGGAGCATTTGAAGATCCGGCTCTCACCATCCAAAGAAGATCCCTCAAGCAATGAGGAATATGAAGAAATCAAATCTTGAAGAATCTCTTATCCAACTCAGCATTTGGATAAGAAACGATGTGATTATGAATGAATAAGATGATGAAGCTGAAGGCTCAAGAAGGAGTCTACCCTCGAAACAAATAAAGATAAGTATTCAATTGTCATTTCATGATATTGTTTTGTTATGCATTTATTTATATTCAGTTATTGTATTATGAATGATAGGATGTTTGCATTTATGACAGTATACTACTAATATGCATGTGATGGGTAAGTAGCTCATGGTGCTATACAAATTCTCCCTTGCTACTTATCTAGAATGAAACCTCTTTGCTGACATATTGGATTAGTGCACAATCTCAATGTTGTCTTGGTAGAGATGGAAGGCATCTAGAAAGTTTCAGTGAGATATGGATGAATGTTGTATTGGCTAAAGTAGTTGCATGATCATATACTTATGCATAGTAACTTGCCAGTATGAATATTCCTTATGAAATGTTTCTAACCATACAAATACATTTGACTCGTAGGAAAGATCGCATACATAATCGCCTACAAGCAAAGAAGAATGAAGACTTGTTTCGAAGAACAAGTGACGACATTTCAAAATGAAGAATAATATGATGAGTGCAGTGACATCATTGATGCATAACCTTCCATCCACCAAGAAGAAAGGGAGGATCAGTTCAAGAAGAATGATGTCAGGGCACAGTATCGAGACCTGAAGAGAATTTCATAGTTCCATCATGCAGTAGATGGAAACATCGTGGGATACAAGGCAAGATTTGTAGCATGAGGCTTCTCATGAAGATAAGGCATAGTCTACAAAGAAACATTTACAGCTAATAGAAGTGAAGTCACATGACATGCATAATCATGTGTGCAAATGAAAGAAGGCCTTGTACGAGTTCAGAAGACACCCATGGGATAACACATACATTATGAGATTGATGAATATCTTAACCTTTGCTACAAGGTTGATAGAGGATGACAAGCTCACAGATGGGTGCAAGATGAACTTTTGAAGAAGTTCAATATAGAGGATCTTAGTATCCAGTGATCCTAGATGGATACTACTTGTCACTCTAGTACAGAATGTTTCAGTGCATAGAGTATGGAAGACAGAGGGAGTATGATGCTCCGCTTCAGAGGGAGTGATTACAGAAGATCCTGAGGTTCGACATGGTATGACAGGATGGGCAGATTACTGATGATTCTAGGATTTAGTGAGAGTAAAGTGAATTCCAACCTTTGATCCAAGGTTGAAGGTGGAAGACCAATGATGCTCCTGTTATGTGTCGATGCACTACTATTCTAGGTATGGAGGTGTGGCAGAGTACAAATGGAATCTTCCTTGGACAAGGGAAGTATGCAGTAGAGATCTTGAATAGGTTCAGGATGATGGAATGCAAGTTGATGGCCACACCTATGGAATCGAACCTGAAGCTATTGAGTGATGCTTCGTCAGAGTCGGTTGATGCTACGATGTATCGTTCGATGATTGGGTCATTGATGTACCTGACGAACACGAGACTAGACATTTGCTTTGTTGTGAACACCTTGAGCCAGTACTTGACAGATCCGAGGAGTGTTCGCTTGACAACTGCAAAGCATATTATGAGGTACCTGAAGGGTACAATTGATTATGGGCTTAGGTACGATGCGAATCAGAAGATTAACCTGGAAGGTTATGTTGATTCAGATTGGGCAGGCAGTGCCATCGACAGGAAGAGTACTTCATAATGTTGCTTCAGTATGGGATCAGGTGTGATCTCTTGGTTTAGCAGGAAGCAATCCTGTGTGGCACTGAGTAGAGCTGAAGTAGAGTATGTCGCAGCTTGTTCAGCTAGTTGTGAGGCAGTATGGCTGCGGAAGCTACTGTCTGATATATTTGATCTCCAGTTAGATGCTACCTGTATACATTGTGACAAACAGAGTTGCGTGAAGTTGTCAGAGAATCCAGTGTTCCATGACAGGTCGAAGCATATAGAGATCAAATATCACTATATCAGGGATATGGTGCAGAGAGGAGTAGTGAAGCTCCTGTATGTTTCGATGGAGGAACAGATAGTTGATGTATTGACGAAGCCATTGGCTAGGCTGAAGTTTGAGTACTTCAGAGAGAGACTTGGTGTTCTCCAGATCGAGGTTTCCTCCCAGAGACAGTGATGAGACCCATAGCCATTCTGACATGGTGAGAGGATTGGTTCCTTCCATGGTCGGATGTAAGGGCTGAGCCATTCTGTCATGGTGAGAGGGTTGCTCCCTTCCATGTCAGATATTAGTCCTGGCCATTTTGTTGAGTAGGACAGATGTAAGGGCAATTGCCATTCTAGGAATGGAGGCACCTGGTTAGTTACCAGGAAGACTCAGTGTAAAAGATGAGTAGCCATTCTGATGTGATAGAGGGATGTGTTCCCACTTGATCAGATGTAAGGGCTAAACCATTATGTTCATGGCTAAAGGATTTAGTTCCTTCCATGTCAGATGTGAGTGTTGGCCATTTCGACGAGCAGGTCGGATGTAAGGGAAACTGCCATTCTCGAGGAGAATGGAGGCGCCTGGTTAGTTACCAGGTAGCTCAGTCGAGGAGGACTGGGGGCCATTCTGATGTGATTGTAGTTTACTACAAGATCATATGTGAGTGCACGCCCTTCCATATCTATGATAGGATGTGTTCTTGTGTGGATGGATGTAAGTGCTGAGCCAGTCTTCGCATCATGTGTTGATCAGACGTAAGTGCTGTGCCAGTATTTGCATCATGTGTTGATCAGACGTAAGTGCAGTGCCATTCTTCGCATCATGTGTTGATCAGATGTAAGTGCAATATCTATCTTGGCATCATGTCTTGATCAGATAGAGTTGATTGAGCTAGTCTTCGCATCATGTGTTGATCAGACGTAAGTGCTGTGCCAATCTTTGCATCATGTGTTGATCAGACGTAAGTGCTGGGACTTTCTGACGAGTAGGTTAGATGTGAGTGTTGGGCGTGCCTTTCTGACGAGTAGGTCAGATGTAAGTGCTAGGCAAAGACCTACATGAGGAGTAGGCCTACAATGAGCATGAAAAAGGGCTGGCTCTGTAGAACTTCCTATGACGAGAAGAATCTTGAGATAGCACCAGTGATGATCCAGATCGAGTGATGATTGAGATCCAGTAATGATGATCCAGCAGTGATGATCTAGATTGTGTGATGATCCAAATCCAGATCCAGTGATGATGTTCTATGATGATCCAGATCGAGAGATGATACAGATCCGATGATGATGACTTGAAGACGAAGATGACTTGAAGATGAAGATGACTTGAAGATGAGATGATCCAGCTGATACAGAGAAGAAGAACAGCGCTGAAAATTGTGTCGAAAGAATACCTTCCTAGTTAAGAGGGAGTGTTGATGTATATGTAACTTTGGAATGTATTCTCCTATGTATTTCATATATTGTAACCCGATGTTTATCCCGGGATGTCTCTATTATGTATTTGAGTCATGTGGTCATGCCTTGATGTTCCGATCGGGAGGATTAATAATGTAAACAAGTCATATCAAGTCATTAGGTAAGTCCCCACAGTTTTGGGGCACTTGAGTTATTATACACTAATTAAGGTGTAGGCTCGAGTAGTAATTATTAGGTCGAGCCTACGTGTGAAATGGCAATTCAAGTGAACAGACTAATATAAATAGAGAGTGTGAGTCTCTCTATTTATCGCTTGTGAATTACATCACTTGCTCTCTCAAGTGTGGCGCACCTTTGGAGAAGGAAATACTTTGGCTTGACATAAGACAGAAGGGTGCTATTGTGTTGGGAGGTCATCTTACTGTTTTGGGTTTCACATCTTGTGGTGATACTATCTTAGAGGAAGTTGAGGGGTTTTCTCCATTTATGGTTTCCCCTACCAAAACTCTTTGTGTCTCTTGTCTCATGTGATGTGATTATGTTATTGCTGTGCTTGTTATTCTCTCAGTGAAAAGATCCTAACATAATGCTAGCTTAAATGTTGAAAAACTAACATTAGGAACTAGTTGAAAGTTCCTAAGTTAAAATATTAATAATTACCCAAAGTAATTGAAAAGGGTTAATAAAGAAACCAAGGTTTCTTGATTTAACTGTCCCTTAGACTTAAAAGTCTGTCTATAAATACTCAAGCGAATGAAAGGTTTGGGGTCCTGATATATCATATGTGGGAGTCATTTTTATGCCTATTTTGCTCCTAAGAGAATTCTTGGATAACATTTTCCTTAAAGAAAAAAGGAGAACTGATCTAGACCTAATATACAAGATAGGAAATCCTACCCTAGGAGCTCTAACCTACTTGCATGTTGGATTCCAGCTTAGGGGGATCTCGATTGAAACCAAGAATGGTTTCGGGGTCATGGTTTGGTGGAACATGGTAGTTCCTAAGTGTTTTGGTCTTAAAAAACCGAGGTCAGATCAGACTTGAATTGTTAATGCTAGTTATTTGAGTGTGTGTGTTCAGCCATTAAAAGAGATTCAAGTTACAAGTATGAATCCCTAGACTGTCTATTCTACATTCCTAGAATAAATGCTATTTATGTTAGGTAAATGATTACATTGCATTATCCTAAGTTAATGTAAATCTTTATGTGTTTAAATCTTCTAGGGTTTGCATTTTAAATATTAATCCTAGGTTGTAAGATATTTTATATACGAGGTTTATCTACTATTTATTTATTAGTTTACTTCTACAAGTTTAATTTCTCCACAAATGTTCATCAAGGGCTTTGCACCCTAGTTTTAATTCGTGTATTAATTTTACTAATAGAACTGGGTTAAGTACAAACTAGGTTTATTTCAGATCTGTTATTTATCTGCCCCTTTTGTCTTTATAGTCTATTGAAATATTCCATTTGTCAGTAGAGGCATGTTTTAGAATTACAGAAAATAGTTCAGTGGTAAGTTATATATATACGTGTAAGTATAAACTTACAACCTAGATAACCTAAGATATTATCTACAAATTGAAATACCATATTATATATATATATATACGTCAACAGTAAACAAATCAAAATACTATCTATAAATATACATTAAGAGTTATAGGATGGAAGTATGAATCTAATCAATTTAAGTACAAACTATAATTATTCGTAAGATAAATACACGAGTAAATACCTTCCAAGGTCTATGTATTTAAATACAATATAATTACAAAAACATTCCATTAAAATTAGCATCATCATAAACAAAGAACGGAGTGAGTATCGTGACCATTCTTTGGTCCAAAGATCAAATCACTTTTCATTATTTAAAATCCACAATCTTATAACATAAATCCACAAAATTGAAACTTGTTCCATAAAAATCGAATAGTCTCATTTAAATATCACTCACAACCATAGTAAAATGATTAACCAGAATAATACCATAATCATTAATAAATGCACTCAGTAATTTCATAAGGTCCCAAGAACGAATCCTGTACACTATCATTTCTATTGACTACATAACCATGAAACCATGATATTAAAAACCCCAATATAAATTCATACACAGGAACAGTTTCCATTTTATAAACCATATCAAAATATCTACACAGTCTCAAGTAATTACAAGGGTAGACAGGAATCGAATACTATGGGAATCCAAGCCCCATTTTACATCCATAAAAAAATACAACTCATTACATCAACCATGAACAAGATTTGAACCTTGTGGGTATTTGTTTTCCAAGGCCACATTATACATACAACATATGCAAGATACGTTATTATTAACCTCAATACTTTTAATAACAAACATCTATGCTTCTGCTAAGTTGTAACACTTAAGGTCTTCCTTTGCACTGTAATCATGGCCTCGGCCAAATTAAATAAAGCAAATAATCCCTTAAAAGTTAGTCTATAGTGACAAAGACCATCGTGGGCTTACACCTATGGCTCTTTCACATATCCACATTATATATTAATTAACAAAATAATGACAGTAATGCAACCATCCAAAGCTATCACAACAACCTTGAGAAAGGCTCATGGCACTCACGACAAGGCCTCAACCCAAAAGATGTCAACTATTACAGATAAATGAAAGCACTTAATACATAGTCCAACAACGAAGGAAAAGGACACATTTAACCCATAGAGTGAACAAATAGCACGGCATACATTCAAAACATACATAGTAAATGTAATAACCATTGCCAATTCTTAAACACAGTATATACCTATATACATAGTAAATCCAATATCATAAGTCCTTTTACACAGTCATGCCAAGGGCGATGACACCATTTCAAGCAATGGTGATACCCAAGCGTAAAATCCCCAAATCCAAAATACAAGTTACAATACGATAAATATATACATAGGGCCTGTAACGGCACTAATAAAATCCTTAATAAGTATGAAAACCCAAGTTTGTTAACACAGGCCCAAAGATGCATCAAAACCCCACAGAGAAACTCCAAACCAAACAACGAGGATGAAACTTAGTCAGGATGAGTGACAACAAGTGTAGGCTTGTTTGACTTGCTTACCTTACACCTTGGCATAACCCACAAACCAGTCGCCAAGTTTGGGCCATGCTGCTCTTTGACGACACTGTCACTTGCAAACACCAAAGCCATGAGAAGTGAGAAGTACGCATGCCAAGTAAACAAGATTAAACCATAATGCTATTAATAAACCCAAAGCATGGTATTACCTTCATTTAGCCAGCATTTGCCTCCATTTTTCCTTTGTGCAGAGCCAAGACCAAACCCCAAACAACCAAAACCAAATGAAAAGCCATCATGGAAGCCAAACCCTATGTTGTGTCTGTCATGATCCCCAAGGAGAATTAATGGCACCAGCCTCATGTCCATTATCAAAATAAAACCCTCATTCCTATATTTTGTAAACTATTTGTTAATATTGGTCTCCATTTCATGCGATGCCTCAAACCCTATCACTTAAAGCTTTAAACCTTATATTATAATTCACCACCCCAAGCTTGTTCATGAGGTATCATGAAAGGTATGGTATAATGATAGTCCTTATAATATAACGTGAAAACCGATAGATAACACCAATAATAATATATGTTATGCATCGTGAGCCATAGGTTTAACCTTAAAACCTTTCTTACCATGCCCTAAGCTTCAAGCTTAAGAACCATGGCATATGAAATATGCCATGGTAATAATTAACATTTACAAAATCAAAGGTATGATCTTTAAACCAAGAGTATCACCTACAAATAGAAATAAAGTATATGTTAACACTTAGATTAAAATAAACATGATAGAGAAGTATGATAGGATAGGAATAATTTATTAGTAAATACCTCATGATAAACAATAGGGCTTTAATGAGCAAAATTCAGTTTTAAGTAACCAATTTATCATCATAAGGTAAAAATGCAAGGAAAATAAAAGTGGTGCCTTAGTTACAAACAAACTATGTAATCCTGAAGTCAAGTAAACACTTCACCTCTCAGACTGTCATGGGAGAACGAGTCCCACCACTCTGCCCACTTTGTTTCCACAAACAAAGTTAATTGAGGACTTTGCAAATAATCAGTAAACTTACGCATAAATGAACAAGTATATAAGCAAGTAAATAACACTTATACATTAAAGTAAGAACATAAGAAACATTTAGTAATCAGCACCATGAATTCGAAAGTAAAATACAGTAACAATCCTAACTAAGAGAAATATAGTAAAATGTAATAACAACTTACGACCAAAATAGTGTTACATTTAATGTACCTATATTCTGCAAGTTAAATAATGTTTCGCATAGGTAGTTTTACTAGCCTGCTAATTCTTTTCTATTTTCAATTTTTGGGGAAATTACAAGTTGTATCAGAGCCTAGTTTCAATACTAAGAGACCTATCCGTGCACCAAGCATTTACTACAAGGAAAATAAAGTATGATATTAAATTTATTACCAACAGAAAAAAATTTCGTTATTTAAATTTTTTGAAATTTCAGGAAAATTTTACTAAACAGTTCAGTTTATGGACACTGAGGAAGATAACATCCAACAAGGAAGGATGAACACCCCCACCCGATAAGCAGAACTGGTGGTGGAGATGAATTCTAATATTCTGAAGACTATACACAGTCTTCAAGCAGAATTGCGAAGTCTCAAAGAAGATAATCTGAATGAAAGAAAAGAACAACACGATATAAATGAAGCATTACTGAGAAATATGATGAGAGGAATCCCGCAGGGTAAGCCTACTCAGTCCAAAAATAGCTCCAAAAGAGAACCTTACTATAAACAATCCAGTAACCCAAGAGAAGAAGAAAAAGAAGAATGTACCCCTGAAGCATGGAAAGGAGATCATCACAGTCCTTCCACTGATAACTCTCCTTCTCCCCAAATAAATAAATAAAGAAGCAATTACAGTCTTCAGGGGGAGTTTATAAAAATAAGAGCCCCGACCTATGAAGGTGAAGTAAACACTAGGGAGAGGGCTAAAGAGTGGCTGTTGGGCATGAGAAAATATTTTCAGGTTCATAACTACTCAAGCACGATGAAGGATCATCTTGCTATCTATAACTTGAATTGCAAAGCAACAAGATGGTGGAGAGATTTAAAACACACCAAGAAAGATGAGCTAAGAGAAATACACCAGGATACCTTCCAAAAATTCTTCTAAGAGAAATATATGTCGAAAAGGTTCTTCGATAGGAAAGTGAAATAGTTTCATGAACTACACATGGGATCCATGACTATGGATGCATTTATTAACAGATTTCTATATCTATTGAATTATGTTCCATACATCAAATAAGAAGAGGTAAATATCTAGCAGTTCCTAGGATGTCTTCCTCCCACTTTTCAGGACATGATTGAAATAGACATGCCTAAGACCTTGGATACCACCATGAACAAAACTAGCCTCTGTTATGATCACGGAAAACTAAGGCAGGAGAATATGAACAAAAACCAAGACAAGTCTAAGAAATTTTCAGATAACCGTAAACCTAGGTCTAACCCACAACCATACAGAAAGAAGAATAAAAACTTTCAAGCAAACAATAACTTCAATAAATATGGTACGAAGCCTTATGTACCAAATTGTAATGTTAACAAGCTAGTAGCAAGTGGAGTCAATGCTAACCTGCTACAAATCAAGTGCTGGAAATGAAATGGGCCTCATTATGCCCGAGATTGTAAGAACAAGACTAATGGGGTCTTGCACAACTTACAAGAAGAACAAACTTCTAAGGACATAGCTGGAACACCACGTATTTATGTAGCATTGGATGGAAGATGGGAAGATAATCATGCTACAACGGTTGAGATAGAAGGTAAGATCTTGAACACTTCTATTTCAATACTTATTGATCCTAGTGCTTGTGGAAGATATGTTTCGCCTAAAATTGTTGAGGAATGCAAACTAGGAAAACTAAAACATGATAAACCTTGGATGGTTCAGGTAGCCACAGGTGCGAAACGAAAAGTTTCAGAAATTGTTAAAGAATGTGAGGTAAACTTGAATGGATTTTCTATGAAAGAAAACCTGAACATCATACCTTTAGGATCGTACGATTTACTTATCGGCATAGACTGGCTGGAACAATAGCATGTCATGCTCAATTGCTTAAACAAGTCAATCTTGTGTACTGATAGCCAAGGGAACCATGTGAAGGTTCAGGGCATTCCAAAGAAAGTTTTTGCAAGGAAAATATCTACCTTACAAGAAAAAAAATGCATCAGGAAGGGCTACAAGTTGTTTGCAGTGAACATCCGATACATAGAGTCTTAAAGAAAACAATGCATAGAATACTTCCCCATTCTTGAAGAATTCAAGGATGTGATTCTTGATTAAATCCCAATATTACCTCCGAAATGAGACCTCAAATTTTCCATCGAACTAAACCCAATATCAGTTCCTACTTCCAAAGCCCCTTACCACATGAGTACACCTAAGTTGGTGGAACCCAAACTGCAGCTACAGGAATTGATAGGGAAAGGGTATATCTGCCCTAGTGTGTCTCCTTAGGGAGCACCAATATCATTTGTAAATAAGAAGGATGGTATGATGGGGATGTGCATCAATTACCGTCAGTTGAACAAAATGATTATCAAGAACTATTATCCACTCCCTAGGATCGATGACTTGTTCGATCAAGTGGGAGGATCCATAATCTTTTCAAATATTGAGCTACGATCTGGGTACCATCAGGTATGGATTCACGATGAGGATATTAACAAAAAATTCTTTCATAAAAAGTACGAGCAGTACAAGTTCATAGGGATGCCATATAGGTTAACCAATGTACCCACAGACTTTATCTGTATGATGAACAACATATTCAGTAGGTATTTGGATTAATTTGTCTTGGTCTTTATAGATGAGATACAGGTTTATTCTAAGAATAAAGAAGAACACGAAGAATAGCTTCTCATAGTACTAAAATTGTTGAGAGAACACCATCTTTATGCTAAATTTAATAAATGTGATTTTTACAAAGCATAGATACAGTACTTAGGTCACATTATCTCCGAGACAGGGATAGCTGTGGACCCAAAAAAGTTTAAATCCATAAAGGATTGGCCTAGACCTACTAGTGTCACTGACATTAGGTCCTTTTTGGGATTAGCTGGATATTATCTAAAGTTCATGGAGAACTTCTAGAGGATCGCTTTCCGCATGAATGCTTTGTAGAATAAAGCAAATAAGTTATTATGGACCGCTAAGTGCAAAGAAAGTTTTCAAAATATTAAGTATCTTTTGATGACCACACCATTGTTACGAATTGTGGATCTCGATGGTGATCTCGTTGTTCGCACGGATGCAAGAAAGGAAGGACTTGGAGGAGTCCTATTGTAGAATGATCACATGATCTGTTATGAATCACGGAAGTTAAAAGAGCATGACCAAAATTACCCTACACATGATATTGAGCTAGCTTCCATCATCCACACTTTAAGGATGTGGAGGCACTACCTCATGGGAAGGAAATTCTTTCTGAAGAAAAACAATACTAGTCTGAATTATTTATTCAATCAACCAGATCTGAACGCAAGGAAAGGCAGGTGGTTGGATTTCCTTCGTGAGTACCATTTCAAGCAAAATAACATTAAGGGAAAACAGAATAAGATTTCCAATTCTTTGAGCCGACGAATTCATATGATATATGAGGTGGCTTTGAGTCAAATCGATCTATATTTTCATGACAAGATTAGAGCAGCCAATAGAGTTGATGCCTACTATGTGGAAATCCTCAAGAAAGTCCAGGAGGACAGGTTGTTTCAGAAACAAAAATAATACTAGGTAGATGAATCTTGATTGCTATGGTCCAAGGATCATTTGTATTTTCCAGAAGGAGGGGACATTCAGTCCAACATCCTCAGGGAATTTTCCTTGGGAACCCTACTCTGGGCACCCTAGATATCAAAAGATGATATCTGCTGTCAAGAGGAACTTTTTATCGCCTAAGTTAAAGGCCAACATTGCGATGTTTATCGCAAAATTTTAGGAATTTCAGCTAGTCAAAGTTGAGCATCAACATCCTTCCAGGTTGCTGCAGTCATTACCCATTCCAGAATGGAAGTGGAAGGTTATTACTATGGATTTCATCACCGATTTACCAAAAAGTTGAAGAAAAATGATTCTATTTTTTTGGTCATCAACAAGTTGTCGAAAGCAACACACTTCATTCCTGTGAAGTCGACCTACAAAGTAGTGAACATTGCTGATATATTCTTGAAGGAGATATTTAGATTGCATGGGATACCCAAGGCAATCATCTTTGATCGAGATGTTAAGTTTATAGGAAACTTTTGGAGATATTTATTCTCCATATTGGAGACATAGTTGAAATTTAGCACTCCATATGACCCACAAACATATGGTCATACAGAAAGAGTAAACCAGATTGTTGAGGACATGCTCAGGATGTATGTCATGAACAGCCCCATGAAATGGGAGGATTACTTGCATCTCACAGAGTTTGCTTATAACAGTGGTTATCAGACTTCCACCAAGATGAGTCCCTTTGAGGTACTCTATGGATATAAGTGTAGAACACCGGTTACTTGGGATAGCCCATTAGATCGACTCATGTTAGGGCCTGATTTGTTTATGGACTTGGAACAGTTCGTTACCAAGGTCCAGGTGAACCTTAAAGAAGAACAAGAACACTAGAAAAGTTACGTGGACCGAAAAATAAAAGATAAATACTTTCAATTAGGTGATAATGTTTACTTGAAAGTAAAACCCAAATGAAGCTTGTTGATCCTGGGTAGGTGTGGTAAGTTAGAACCTATATTTTGTAGACTTTTGAAGTACTGGCCAAGAAGTGGCCAGTGGCATATGAACTAGCATTACCTGCGCATGTAAGAGTCCATAATGTTTACCATGCATCTTTGTTAAAGAAATATTTTTATGATACTAAACATTTTGTTGATTTTTTTGTATTACAGGTGGAACCCAAAGCGGAGTTGTCCCCTGGGCCTATTCATATACTGGACAAGAGAGAGGCATAGCTTTGGAAGCCTACCATAGTCCATTTTAAAGTGAAATGGAGGAACTTTGAGGATGATGAGGCTACTTGGGAGAATTAAGCCACCATGAAAAAGAATTACCTCGCCTTGTTTCATGATGTCATTCGTAGTCCCTAAAACACCAGGGATGGTGTTGTTCTAAGAGGGGAGGGATGTAATATCTGAAATTTTGGACCTAACAATTATAGGCATGTTCCTATTGATTATGATGATTATATTGATGTTATATATATATATATATATATATATATATATATATA
>LPNX010765461.1:178758-224731 GCA_001517045.1 Pseudotsuga menziesii
GAACATGAGTGATTGATGATTTGTCTTGAGTGAGGATCCCTGGGGCACATGAGTGATGGATGATTTGTGGTGAGTGAGGAACTCTAGCGCACATGAGTGATCGATGATTTGTGTTGAGTGAGAAGCTCTCGAGAACATGAGTACTTAACTTTCTGTTGAGTGGGAAGCTCTGGAAAACATGAAAATATAATTGGAAGTGTTGGGCATAAGTCCTTGCTCCTTCCATTTTGGTGTTGAGCATAATCTCTAGAGCATCGGATGCTTGGCCATTGTATCCCGAGGTGTATCGTACAAGTAGATCCTACCATTAGTGTTGAGAAAAGAGCTCTGGAATTGCACTAGGTTGTAACTCCCTGTTAAATAATTGAGTATGGGCTCTGGTAAGTGCTAGGGGTTACTAAAAAGAATTTAATAAACTTCTAAGTGAAAATGAATCGAGAAAAATATTGATCTCATCATACTTATTTATAACTCATTAAATGAAATTTCGAATTTCTCTATTCTCATCAAGGACTGACATTAGAGGAATTTTGGGGTCTAAAATGGGCCTCCTAAGGAAAATAATAAAATAATAGTTAAAATAATAAAATAATATTGATTAATTTTGGAGGAAGAAAGAAAAAAACTACTTTTTGTGTTCGTATTTTCGACATATCTCCTTGTGTTTTTACTCAAATTTTGATCGGGAGAGTTCCTTGGATGTGGAATTTGATTCCGCATCCAACGAGTACGCACACTGCATACTTTTGACGGACCCCTCTACCCCAAAAACAAGAAATACCTGAAAAAACATGATGATGATGTCATCATCACATTTTTTTCAGGTATTTCTTGTTTTTGGGGTAGAGGCGTCCATCAAAAGTATGCAGTGTGGGTACTCGTTGGATGGGGAATCAAATTCCGCATCCAATGAGCTCTCCTAATCGAAATTTGAGTAAAAACACAATGAGATATGTTGAAAATACGAACAAAAAAAGTAGTTTTTTTTAATGACAAATATGTCAATTCAACCATTATGGTTGACTTATTTTATTAAAATTCTATTGGTTCTTGAATTCCAACTCACAAAAAATTATTTTGGCATGTTTTCTTATAAGGCCCATTTTAGACCCCAAATTTCCTCTAATGAGAACTACCATGTTATACAATGTAAATCCAACATGCAAGGACATTTAGACGTGCCTAGCCCAGTAGACCTAAAACATCTACGTACTTGACCTTAATGAAGAAGTGTCATTAATTCTAGGGATCACGGTATATGATGCCCAAAGACAAATGTTAACAAGTGTTATATTATTATGTACTTTATACATGGTATGTATAAAGAATTAAATATATTTATAATATTAATGATGAAAGAAAGAAAGAAAAACTCCATCCATTATTATTTATTATGTAAAGATAATAAATAGTCCAAAGGATACAAAGTCTAATTAGGATCTAGTTGAAGCTTCCTAAGTTAAAATATTAATAATTACCAAAAGCAATTGAAAAGGGTTAAATCAAGAAACCAGGGTTTCTTGATTTAACTCACCCTTTGACTGAAAAAGTCTTCCTATAAAGACTCAAGCAAAGGAAGGGCTTGGGGTCCTGATCTGTCATTCAGAGGTGTCATTTTCCTACATGTTTCACTCTCAAGAGAATTCTTGGAGAACATTTTCCTCAAAAGAAAATGGAGAATTGATCCAGACATGATATACTAGATAGGAAATCCTAGCTTACGAGCTCTAAGCTATTTGTATGTTGGGTTCTAGCTCGGGGGGATCTGGATTGAAACCAGGAATGGTTATGGGTCATGGCTGGGTGGAACGTGGTAGTTCCCAAGTGTTTTGGTCATCAAAAACATATGTCAAATATGCATTGAATTGTTAATGCTAGTTATTTGGGTTTGCAGGTTCAACCATTAACAGAGCTTGAAGTTGTAGGTATAAATCCCTAAAATTTCTATTCTACTTTCCTAGAATAAATGCTAGCTATGTTAGGTAAATGATTACATTGCATTTTCCTAGCACAATGTATATGTTTATCTATTTAAATCTGCTAGGGTTTTCATTTTAAATATTAACCCTATGCTGTAAGAGATTTTCTATACCAGGTTTATCGAGGGTTTATTTATTAGTTTACTTCTACAAGTTTAATTTCTCCACAAATGTTCATCAAGGGCACTGCACCCTAGTTTTGATTCTTGAATTAGTTTTACTACTAGAACTCGGTTAAGTACAAACTAGGTTTATTTCAGATTTGTTATTTATCTGCTCCTTTTCTCTTTATACTCTACTGACATATTCCATTTGTCAGCATAAGTATAAACTTACAACCTAGATAACCTAATATATTATCTACAAACTGAAATACTATATATATATATATATATATATATATATATATATATCAACGACAAACAAATCAAAATACTATCTATAAATATACATTAACAGTTATAGAATGGAAGTATGAATCTAATCAATTTAAATCTTCTAGGGTTTGCATTTTAAATATTAACCCTAGGTTGTAAGATATTTTATAAACCAGGTTTATCGAGGGTTTATTTATTAGTTTACTTCTACAAGTTTAATTTCTCCACAAATGTTCATCAAGGGTTTTTCATCCTAGTTTTAATTCCTATATTAGTTTTACTTATAGAACTCGGTTAAGTACAAACTAGGTTTATTTCAGATCTATTATTTATCTGTTCATTTGGTCTTCATACTTTACTAACATATTTCATTTGTCAGTAGAGGCATGTTTTGGAATTTCGTAAACTAGTTCAAAGGTAAGTTATATATATAGCTATAAGTATAAACTTACAACCTAGATAACCTAACATATTATCTACAAACTAAACAATTATATTATATATAAATATATATAAACATCAACAGTAAACAAATCAAAATACTATCTATAAATATACATTAACAGTTATATAATGGAACTATGAATCTAATCAATTTAAGTAGAAACAATAATTATTCCTAAGATAAATACACCAGTAAAGACCTTCCAAGGTCTACATATTTAAATACGAGATAATTACTAAAAACCTCCATTAAAATTACCATCATCATAAGACAAGAATAGAGTGACTATCGTGACCATTCTTTCGTCCAAAGATTAAGTCTCTTTTCATTATTTAAAATCCACAAAATCAAAACTTGTGCCATAAAAATCGAATAGTATCATTTAAATATCACTCACAGCCATAGTAAAGCAATTAACCAGAATAATACCATAATCATTAATAAATGCATGTAGTAATTTCATAAGGTCTAGAAATGAATCATGTAGACTATCATTTCTACTCAATACATCACCACGAAACCATCATATTAAAAACCCCAATATAAATTCATACATAGGAATATTTTCCATTTTACAAACCATATTGAAATATCTACACAGTCCCAAGTAATTACAAGGGTGTACAAGAATCGAATCATGTGGGCATCCAAGCCCCAATTCACAGCCACATAAAAATACAACTGGTTACATCAACCACAAACAGGATTTGAACACTATGGGTATTTGTTTACGAAGGCCACTCTATACATACAACATATGTGGGCTACATTATTATTAAAATCAATACTTTTAATAACAAACATCTACTCTACAGCTAAGTCATAATACTTAAGCTCTGCCCCTACGTTGTAATCACGGCCTCAACCAAATTAATTAAAATACATAGTCCCTTAAAATTCAGTCTACAGCGACGAAGGCCATCATGGGATTGCACCCATGGCCCTTTCACATATCAACATTATATACTAATCAATGAAATAATGACAGTAATTAAACCATCAAGATCTATCACTGGAACCTTGTGAAAGTCTCATGCTACTCACAACAAGGCCTCAACCCAAACTCTATCAACTATTACAGTTAAATGAAAACACTTAATACACAGTACATCAATGAAGGCGAATGCAACATTTAACCCACAGAGTAAAAAAATAGCACGACATAAATTAAAAAACGTAGTATATACATATATACATAGTAAATCCAATATCATAAGTCATTTTACACAGTTGTTCCAAGGGATATGGCACCATTGCAAAAAATGGTGTTTCCTAGGCATAAAAGCCCCAAATCCAAAATACAAGTTACAATACCATAAATATATACACAGATCCTATAAGGGCACTATGATTCGCTCCATGGCTTAAAAGCATTAATAAATATAAATGTCCAAGTCTATTAACACAGGCCCAAGGGCACATCCAAAACCTCACAGAGAAACTCCAAACGAAACGACAAGGACAAAACCTAGTTAGGACGAGAGATAACAAGCATAGGCTTGTTTAATAGGATTACCTTACACCTTGGCATCACCCACGAACTAGTCACCATGTTTGAGCCACGCTACTATTCGATGAACTTGTCACCTGCAAAAACCAAAGCCACAAGAAGTCAGAAGTATGCATTCCAAGTAAACAATATTAAACCATAACGCTCTTAAGAAACCCAAAGCGTGGTCTTACCTTCATTTAGCTAGCAGTCGCCTCCATTTTTCCCTTGCACAGAGCTGATACCAAACCCTAAACAACCAACTGAAATGGCATGCCATCGTGGAAGCCAAACCCTATATTGGGTCTGCCACAATCCCCAAGGAGAATTAATGGCACTAGCATGGTGTCCATTATCAAACTACAACCCACATTCCTATAGTTTGCAAATGATTCATTAATATTGGTCTTGATTCCATGCTATGCCTTAAACCCTATCGCTTAAAGATTCAAACCTTATATTATAATTCACCACCCCAATCTTGTTCAAGAGGTATCATGAAAGGTATTGTATAATGACAGTCCTTATAATATAACGCGTCGACCCATAGTTAACACCAAGTAGAATATAAGTTATTCATTGTGAACCATAGGTTTAAGCTTAAAACCTTTCTTACCATGCCCTAATCTTCAATCTTATGGACCATGGCATATGGAATATTTTTTTTTATAAGTAAGAGATTCTATTATGATACAAAAAGTTACCAAAAAGATGCTGATCCAAAGGTCGATAGAGCTTGACCTTTAGCCCAAAATGAATAGGCTTAGAAATGCCTGTCTGTGCTGACAAAACCACGAAAATGACCAGTCTTGGAAATGCCTGTCTCTTCTGACAACCCAAAAATGGTGTCTTACATCTCTAAACTCCTGATAGTAGAACAATGGAAAAGAATCAAAACGGCCCTGTGACCTATTATATAGACAACCCGATAACAAGAAATACATTTAATTGAAAACATACCAAAGAAAAGGAAACCTCCGCATATCAAATAGAGTACAACGCTTCACAAAAAGACACAAAGGCCAAATAAATGTCCAAAGAGACATCTCTAACTTCCCACCTCACTGGGTGGATGATGAGGTTGATCCTCCTAGGGGGGTTGCATGGAAGAGGCTGGAGAGTTATTCAGAGTCTTCTCTAGGTTAGAAGATTGGGAACTAGGGTTGACCAGCAGATTTTGAGCTATCTGCTCTATAAGACGAAACCCCGCCACACTTTCTTGTTTTCCTCTATGGATAGTTTCCATGGCATCACGGATGCCTTGAGCTGTTTGAATTTTTCCTTGGATGCCTCTCACTAATAGGATGCGCGCCAACCAAAATGGATTGGGAATAAATGGGCATCCCATTCACGTCTTGAACTCCTGAAGGAGATCAATCTCCATGATCACAATAAACGCCTTGATAGCAATAGGTGTCTCGGCCATATACTAGTCACCCCAGTTGAAGGGAGCAACATCCAGAATGCCCCTGTAATGGGACATGGAATCCTCCTTAGGACTAGGAAAAGCTTCGCTGGGATTACCACCATGATTTGGGCCATGTGCTCTGGACCGATCCCTCCATACCCTCAACATGGTGCAGTCACTCAAGAAGACAAAGGGCAGAAGCAGAAGGGAAAACATAGAATTGGATAGGTACATGGGATCCTCCAGAAGCACATAAATAGGTCCATATACTGTCGACAAAATCCTCCTGCAGACTTCTTCCTTAACTCCCCCCGAGCCTGCCATAATGCCCTGCCACTCTCCATTATCAAGCTCATCTTTCACCTTTTGTGAATGATTCACATCCTTAAGTTTTACAGCAGGCCAAAGGATATGAGCCTCTGTCATAGATATCAATCTATCCAAATCAATGGCAGGTATAGTACCTGCACTTCCAACCTTCCTCATTCCCATGGATCCATGTTTAAGGCGACCCTCGCATTGCATATAAAACCACTCTCTCCTTCCACACTTGGGACTTCCTTTCTTGGATTTCACATGCTCCGTACTCGGGCCGTGTGTAAGGTGAGGATAATCAAGAAAGAACCACATTTTAAAGCAGACATGATTGTGGGTTAAGACATGCCTTAATGTAGCGCAGCTGGAAATTAGAAAATCCCTTGTCCTACTAAGTTTATTGACTAGACCTTTGTGGGCCATCCCTAGATGTTGACACGTCATCTTATTTCCTTCCCTCTGATCGAATCCATTTGTCATTCACATGCAGAATATAGAGCGTTTTACCTTGTGTCATCCTCTTCCAGCTTGGAGCATCTACTCCAAATTCGATGGGTTTTTTCACCATCCTCCTTTGTCTATGCATGGAAAGAATACTCGCTCTCCACTCCTATGTTATCCATGGCATCCTCCACCTTGTTCCATTCCCGCTTAACATGTGTTACCAGAAAGGATTCCTCTCCTATGAGGATCCACCTGCGAAAATTTAACCTGCTCTCCCATCTCTAGTTTTTGGACACTTGGGTCGTTAAGGATCTTGCTTGAAGTTTGCATGTAATGTTAGTTATGATCTGGGAGTCACCCTCCACCACCAGAGGAAATTTACCCATTTGATTTTCCTAGTTCAAGCCATTGATTAAACCTTCCAGCTCGACCATGTTGTTCATGTTGGACCCTATGGATGCCCAGAACAAACTGAAGATGCTTCCCTTCGAATTTCTAATGACACCTCCATATCCAGCTGGTCCTGGATTTCCTTTGGCCACACCGTATACATTGAGTTTGAAGGATCCTACTGGTGGGGCATTCCGGAAGGACGGGCTAGAGACATGCACAGGATGCGAACGAGCAATCGAGTTGTCTGGAGGTATTTCTTCTAACCTAAAAGCATGCAGAATACTACGTTCATTTCTTTCCACTACAAATTCTTCCTACGACCAAGAATCCAATGATGTAGTTTCTTTCATGTGGGTTTCTATGGAATTCCATATTTCTTCAAGTTTCCTTGCTTTGTTCTCAAATGTTTGTTTTTTTCTAGTTTTCCAGATTTCCCAAATTGTGAAGCCAGGTAAAAGTTCCCATAGGCAATTCACTATTTTGTTTTTGAAACTGTTTATGGGCTAGTCGACAATTGTGATATCTGGTCGTCCCCTGTGTCTGTGATCTTTTCTAAATATCGTCGCCTCTTTCACCCATAAGGAGTTAGCAATCCTGCATTCATCCAGTAGGTGATTAATAGACTCATCATTCTCTTTGCACATGCAGCAGTGGGATGGACCATGAAAACCTCTGACCTATGGGTTATCTCAAGTTAGGATGCGGCATTTTATAACCAACCAGCAAAAAATAGATATTTTGGGGCCACCATCGTCCCTTCCATATTTTAATTCATTTGGATTCTGGAGCGATGTTTTGGGTTTCAGTTAACAATCCTAGGGATTCTTTCATATTGAAGTTTCCTGAGGTCACATACCCCTATGTTATTTTTTCAGGATCCTCATTCTTGGAAAACCTTTTCTTGTAGAGCTCTGATAAGAAATTTTCGATGTCTTCCCCTGGTGCTTTGTCTTGCCACCATCTTTTTTCCTTCCATCTTCTGAACCTCTAGTCTATATTGTCATTGTCTTAGAACTCCGCCACCTTAACCAAGGAGTTATTTTGGAGGAAGGAGCATAATAGAGGTGTGTCTTTCCCACATGAAATAGTAGGTTCCTAGTTCAAAGCTTCGCTTGCAAATATTGCATTTTGACGGTTCCGAATTTCCCACAAACTGTGTTTTTGAACCAGACTGTTGTTTTCCTGAGTAGTCTTCCATATGCTGGAGCCTAGTATATTTTCACTGAACCTTATAAGAGATTGTTTTGGCCAGTGTGGCACATATTTCAAGTGCCACAATTTTGGCCAAGGCTCGTCTTTATAGTTCACCCATCTCCACCATATTTTTGCACTCATGACTTTGTTATTATCCAGTGGGTCTCTGATGCCCAATCCTTCCATACCCTTCGGGGTGCAAATGGTTTGCCAATACACCAGAGGCAATTTTCTATTGTCTTTCATTCCCCCCCAAAGGAAATTCCTGATTTGTTTGATGATGGATTTCAGGGCTGCCAGAACTGAGAAAAGATACATGGGCATGCAGTACTGATTTGACCAGGATTAGTCTGCTCAGAAAATTGAGAGCTCTGAAGGTCCAGAGACTTATATTTTTGTTAATTTTATCCAGTATTTCTTTCCAAGAGACTAGTTTGATAGTTGATTCTACCAAAGGTGCTCTGAGATACTTAGAGGGAAGGCTACCTTTTGGAAATTCCAAGATCTTGAGGATGTTTCTCTTGGTAATCCTGGGGGTGTTGAAGAAGTAGGTCTAAGATTTCTCGTTGTTTATTTCGAGGCCACTAGCTACAAGAAATATATTCAAACAATATTTTATTCCCCTGGCTTCGTGCACCGAGGATGGGCCCATCAACATGTTTTCATCCACAAACTGTTGGTGGGTTTGGGGATCCATTCCTTTAGTTAGGGACAATCACTAGATTTTGTTCTCATGTCTGCAACTTGATCATCTATAGGTAAATAGAGCATTTCAAGAACACGATCATGAACAATATTTATGATGAAGTGCATGTGTAGCTCAATGTGTTTGCTACGTTGATGTAAAACTAAATCATTGGCAAGCTTGATGGCCCTTTGATTGTTACACCAAAGTGGAGTAGGTTGCTGCTACTTGAATCCAAACTCTGAAAGGATCTGTCGAAGCCATAAAGCTTCCTGACTGGCATTAACTGTGGCTCGATATTTTGCTTCTACTGAAGAAAGAGTAAGATCTTGTTGTTTCTTACAATCCCAAGTGATAGGTCCAAATCCCAGACTGAAAACATAACTTGAAGTAGACTTTCAATCATCAAGATTTATGGCCCAATCTAAATCAGTGAAACCAACCAACAAAGGTTTCCCCCCTATACTATCATGAATCCCAAACTGAATTGTACCTCAAATATATTAAAGTATTCTTTTTGTTGCTTTCCAATGAATTTCATGAGGTGTTTTCATATAATGAGAAACACGAACAACAGCAAAGGAAAGGCCAGGATGGGAATGAGTCAAGTATAAGAGACTACTAACAAGATGATGATACAAGGTGGCATCTACTTCAATGGAAGTAGAAGTGGAAAAAAGTTTGACTCCAGACTCGAAGGGATAAGGGGCTGGTTTACAATATTGCATGTGAAAGTGACGAAGAAGGTCACAATCATACTTAGACTAGGAAATAAAGATTCTTTCTTTGGTTTGTAAGACTTGGAGACCAAGAAAATAATGAAAATGTCCTAAGTTTGACATCAAAATTTTGCTTAAGAATGGATTTCACATGGGTTATAAGTTTAGGGTCGCTACCAGTAAGGATAAGATCATCAACATAAAGAACAAGTATGATGAGATCGTTTCCTACTTTCTTGGTATAGACATTCGGGTCAGAATGGCATCTAGAAAAACTAGTGTCAAGGAGAAAGCTATCCATTTTGGCATACGAAGCTCTAGAACCTTGCGTAAGGCGATATAAGAATTTCTTAAAGAGATAGACAAGGCCAGAGTTATCCATAACATATCCAGGAGGTTGTTCCATGTAAATTTACTCCTATAAATTACCATGTAAAAAGGCAGACTTGACATCCATTTGATGGACTTCCCAGTTATGTAAGGATGCAAGAGAAAGAACAAGGCAGATGGAATTCATTTTTGCGATAGGAGCAAAGGTTTCATTGTATTCAATCCCTTCAACTTGGGAAAAACCTTTGGAAACTAACCTTGCCTTAAGTCTTTCAACACTTCCATCTAATGCATACTTAGTTATGTAGACCCATTTACACATGACAAGTTTTCTTCCTTTTGGAAGAGGAACAAGATCCCAATTATTGTTCACCATTAAGGAACGATATTCTTCATCCACAGTTGCATCCCATTCTGGATTTCCTGAAGCTTCTACAAAAGTTTCTGGATAATGATTCTCAAAAACTTGAGCCAAAAGAGAATAGTCTCATTGAAACTGAGAACGTGTTCGACGTTGATCTCTAGGATCACTAGCAAGATCACCAACTGCTTCACATGTTGAATGGACCCATCGAGGAAGCATTAGTGCTGGTGCAATTGGAGGAACATGAGCAGGTGGAGGTGGATTTTTATCCTCACTATCATCATCAAAAACTAGAGTTAGAAACCTATCAAGGAATTTGGAAGAAGAATAATAAGAAGAAGGAACAATCACCAAATCAGGATTACAAGACAAATATGGCAAGCCCGTCATGTTAGGCTCGCAGGCCAAATATGGCACACCCGCCAAGTTAGGCTCACAGGACAAGAGATTTTCATCAAATTTAACATCTCTTCTAATGATTATATCATGAGAATGTGGCTGAAGAAGTCTATAACCTTTTACATATTTAGAATATCCAACAAATATGCACTTTTCACTTTTAAGATGCAATGCTTTCCATTTTTCCTCCGGAATGTGAGCCCATGCTTAACAACCGAACAAACAAAAGTGACTTACATCTGGTTTAATTTTACTCCATGCTTGTTCTGGTGTTATACCTTGCAAAAAATTAGTGGGTGTACAATTAACTATGTAATTTGCACAATTTATGGCCTCAGTCCAATTTTTAATACTTAGTCCTTTAGATTGGATCATACAATTAGCCATTTCTTTTAAAGTGTGGTTCTTTCATTCAGCTACACCATTTTGTTGTGGTGCATATGGAATAGTGTGTTGTTGTTGGATTCCTTGTTCAGTGCAGAAAGTAGTGAACTTCTTGTTAACATATTCTCCTTCATTGTCATATCTTAATTTAATAATTTGATGACGAGAGTGTTTTTCAACAAGGGCCTTGCAGGCCAAGAACAATTCAAATACTTCGCTCTTAATTTTTAGGATGTAAACCCAAGTGTGTGTGGAGTAGTCATCAATGAAAGTTAAGAAATATTTGAAACCAGAAAAGGAAGCAGATTGAAGAGGACCACACAAGTCACTATGCACAAGCTCCAAGGGAATTGAGGCGTGCCAAGAGGCACGCTTGTCAAAACTGTCTCGATGAGGTTTTCCAAGTACACAACCAAAACAAACACCATCCTTGCAAGATACCATCGAAAGACTAGTCACCATATTGTATTTACATAGTTTTTGCAATGAGTGATAATTTATGTGACCAAATAGCTCATGCCAAAGTTTGCTCAAGTTATCACTATGAGTAACAAAAATTGAAGGAAAAGGTGATGACCCAAAGTTGTTAAATTTGTACAACCCGGTAATATCATCAACAATTCCAGTAGCAAGGACATTTTGAGGATTTTTAAAATCCTTGATTATAACTTGGTGAGTTGTACCTTCACCTGAATGAGTAATTTGATAAAGTGATAACAAATTGCAGGAAATTTTTGGAACACATAGTATATCACTGAAATGACCATTTTATACTGGAACTGTTTTAGATCCTACAACACTTAGAGATCTATCATCACCAACAAATATTTGTTTGGTGTTACATTCATGCATAGTAGAAAAGATGGCTTGATCTTTAGCCTTATGATAATATGCTCCAGAATCAATGAGCCTTTCAATTGAAGTAGAATAAGAAGATGCAATATAAGAGTAACTAGACGCACAAAGTGCATGTCCATGAGAGGTATATTCTGAAGACGAATATAGGCGGATGTGTTGCTTCTTGATTGTTGCTTCCAAGGCTGCCATCTTCTTGAAATGCTTAGATTCATCATGATTATCTTTACCATAAAAATTGCAATGGCGCTCAGTCTTCTTTTGTTTTGGATTGGATCCTTTGTCATTTTTTAAAGAAGGAGCTTACTGAGAGGGTTTGTGACCCTTGTTTTTTGGCTTATTATTGCGAAAATGTTGTTTCTTGTGAGGCTTGGACTTTTCTTTCTGTTGGGACAATAATGCTTTCCCAGATGTATCTGCATTGTTAATTATTCCAAAATTAATGAGATTATCTTGCTCTTTAATTAAGGAATCACAAAAGGATTCAAGACTAGGCTCTTGATAGCTAGTTGCAGTCAAGGATTCTTTCATGGAGTAGAATGTAGACACAAAAACAGAATATGCAGGTCCAAGTTTGAAAAGAATATGATAAATACATTGTTTTTCTTCTTTCTTAATCTTGCATTCTTCACATAAGAGTCTAAGAGTTTTATAATTAGATAAATAGTCTTGAATGCATGAAAAATCATTTGGATTCAAGGAAGTCAACTCATTCTCATGTTGATGACCCCTAATTTCATTGTGTTTACCAAACACAGATGCCAACTTTTCCCAAGCTTTATCAGGTTCACCAATTCCAGATATGTGGAATCACAAATAAATAGATATTGACATCCCAATCAATCAACAAGATTCATCACATCTATTTTCCCATTTAATTTTCTTATCATCATCAGTGGGTTCTATTTCTTTCCCTGGGGTTATCCTAAAAAGTCCCCTAATTCGCAGAACATCCTCCATATGATATTTCCATGAGAAATAGTTAGAAGTTGTAAGTATAAAGTCACAAGGGCTGGCCATACTGTAAAATAATGGCTGAAATAATATAAACTAACTATTTGGATGCAAAGAGCTTGAAAAAATATGTGGTTTTAAAAAAAATGACACTAAAAACTGACTCTGGATTATGAATTTATGCTTGATCAAAGAAAATGTTGAAGATGTCCCCAATAGTGATGTGGCAGATATGAACTAGACCAAGTAAAAAAAAGAACCCCCCTATTCCCAAGATCAACCTTTCACAATCACTTTACAATAAAGTTACTTTTAAGTGAATCACTTTTCTACAATAAGTGATATTCACTTTTACAATAATGTTACTTAAAATAGTGCAGCAATAAATTAAAAGACTTAAGTGACTCACTTTTTATTTAATTTTATTTAAGTGAGATGCACTTTTACAATAAAGTAACTTGAAAATACAAATTGCATGCACTAAAATGTAGCTTAATAAGACTTGAACTCAAGACCTATTAAGGAAGAAATCAACTTTGGACCAAGTGAGATAAGTTTAAAAGGTACGTAAAAGAATGGAAAGAGGAAGGGGGATTTTTTTTTAACTCTTCTCTCTTGTTTTCGGTGCTTGCCTTTTTTTCCTGTAAATCACAAAAAAAATGAAAAACAAAAACAAAAAAACTTTTTCCACACAATGGGGTTAGATCTTGGTTAGCTTACCCAGAAATTCTACGTTTTCAAGTTTTCTCATTGTTTCTGATTTGTCATGATCGCACAAGGTGCATGAAAAAGCACATACATAGCCGAGAAGACAAGAAAAAAGCTTTCCCTTTCTGTTTTTGATTCATTGCGATCGCACAAGGTGCATGACAAAGAGCATACGTAACCAGGGAGGGCAACAATCCGAGACTAAAACAATAAATATCTAATAATAAAACTGATAAAATATGAGAGACTTAAAAAAATTAAACAAATCCGTCACTGTAACATTATACCTTCACATTTTCCGAACTGGGTGTTTCTTGATCAAACGGAAAAGGTTTTAGGTGAAAAAAAAAAATATTTCCCAATAGAAACGGTGCTCCAGATGCAATGGAAGAGCTCGTAATGGGCCAAGAATGCATAGAAACTTTAGAACTAAAAACCCTTTAAAATTTTCGGCAACACCAGTTCCAGATCTTGATCAAAACCGAAAGCGGCTCTTAATAAATGATCAGATACCATGTTCGGGTACATTGGGTACTCCCAAAATACTGAACACCTTGAGAAATCTCTTCACACAAATATATCATAGATAAACACACCAATGTTTGTCACGTGGTTAAACCCTCAAGAGGGAAACAATCCATGACCCTAGCCAAATAGCTACTTGGAGCAATTTATCATGCAAAAGTAAGAAACTTTCATATGAGCTTCTCATAATCGATCAACTAGAGAAGGACCCTACATGCTCTTTAAACAGAGATCATGGACCAATCGAGTGTTAAGCCATGGATCAATGGTAGGTATGATCTAAGAGAAGTTGAACCGTCGGATCACTTTATGTCTAGAGCATATCGTGACCGTTGGATTAGAATATTTACAAATGCATACCAAAGAAACACACTTTACCTAACAGATATATTACACAAGTTGATCTTAACTAACCCCTAAGTGTCTAAATATCCTAACACTCTTACTTCTTTTCAGTCGGATAACCGATGACTAATGTGTCAGTAGTGTAGCATGTTCATCAGATTGGATGGATATCTGATGAAAAAAATCCACTCTGAAAATGTCAGAAAATCGACAACCCCATTTAAATTTATAAAAATAAACTGGTTTTTTTATTTGTTCTCTTCAACATAATATTCAAACTTTCAAACTTGAACAAATGTACTTTATTAATTTTCAGTTGTGACTACATGTCAACTTATACCAACCACTATTGGGAAAATGAATAATATAAACTCTGCAAAAGAAAGTAGGTTGAATAGTGAACTATAATATATTGTAAGTACAAAAAAGGAAATGGTGACACTTTACAACTAGTTTAAACAATTTGCATGGATGTCATAATAAGAATGATCATAAAAAATATTATATAGTATTGATTCAAAATACTAGCTAGATTATTATCCACTGTAATGGTTACTGTGTGAACTAAACATGAGCAAAATATATCAAAAATCCTTAGTAGATAGGATTTATAGGATTTAATATGAAACTTTAACTTAACTAATAATCCACTTTAGCCCTTTTATTGTTAGCAAAAAATATCAAATATCCTATGCAAATAGGATTTATGTCCTCATGATATATGGTAATTTGTTATAGCCTTAAATCATGCCCTCAATTTATTGTGTATTGACCACATAATCTACTCTATAAGATAACTAAGCATTTATGATGGCAAGCATAAGTCATGGTTAATTTTGTAATTAGGAGCCAAAAAACTTTGCTATTGACTAATTATGATATTGGCCAATTAATGAAGAATATGTCAAATGACATGGAAGCCATAAATTCTTTGACCTTTGTTCCCAATCATCCTTGTTTTGCGCATGTAAAGTGCCCAACCATTCTTTATACAAAATAAAATGTATTAAACAAAAAGTTTCCATTAGCACAATTTGAAACTGGATATGAGTTCCTTGGATCATTTTACATTAGGTGAGGTTACAATTCTAATTTGAGTCTTTTTACAGTTGCAGTAACCTCCTAGAATAAAACAATTAGTGCAATAATAGCATCATTTATACCAATTCAATGTATCTTTCATCCTATTATGTAGAAGTAAAGATGTTACATTTGCATAGGGTATTCTATCATTTTGTGTCACAAGTGATCCAACTACAACCATATCATTTTTTCCTAGGACAACTTGATCAAGAAGGACTACACCCATGCCTATAAAATCCTCATCCTCAACAGTAAAACCATTTAGCACAACGCCATGACCTGTTTAAAGCATGCATATTGTAAAAGAGACCAAAACATAATAGATATAAATGTAAACATACCTCTAGAATAATTCATGTATATAAGCATTAAAATAATGTGTGAATCCCAATATTATGTTTTTACTATGCTCCATACAATTACCATTTGTTGGTATCTCTTAGTTCACAATCTAAGTTTCTAGAATAGTGTCGCCTAAAATGGGTTTCCTATATCATAGAGTTCCATCTAGTTCTCATATTAAATAAGGGGTCACTTAATCAAGTATAATTTTGGTTGATTTTCTCACCTACCCTGATCTTGCAACTTTTGGAGGTGATAGTGCCCATTATTACCTCATTCCATTGATATCTTTGTAATATGTACACTTTCTTTCCTAAAAGGATACAATTGCTTCATTGAGGAGGCTATGATAATCTTGGGAGGCTATTATCGATGAAGAGGAATTTTTTTATTACTCAAAGGAGTTTTAGGATTATAATCCTCCCTTGTCCAATTTATTCAATCATGTCTAAATTAGGAGTCTTTTCAGTGTATATTTATTCACTAGCATCATTGGGTTCACATGGCCTAACTGGGCCACATGTACCAGTTAATAGACTATGGGGAACATTTTTTGAGGATAAATTCCACTGACTTCACTTGCATGCATAACTTTAGGAGCCTCCTAGACCAATGCCTACAATTTAGGAGCCATTGGGAGTGCTAGAACCAACCTCCTTCAATTTAGTTTAGTTAGTGAATAGTTAAGCCCAATTAGGAGTTAGTTACATTTAGTTACATCTAGTTACATTCATTTAGTGCCCATCATTGATTGATTTCATGTGGGAAGGCGTAATTCCTCACCTACCACATTCAGTTAGGCCAATTAACTGATTCTAACTTACTAGTGGAGTGATTGAGGCAACTTGGGATAACTAGTTGAGCTCCGATAATAATTTAGGCATTTCTAGTTATCCATGTAGTTAGGTGGAGTCAATCAATTCAAATTCCTCTCTCACTCATTCAAATTGACTGGTTATTAATACCAGTGTATTAAATTGTAATTAATTATCTAATTAATTTTGATTAATGAAAGCATTCATAGTTGGAAGCCATTTTTGCACTGTTTCATTCTTCAATTTATGAGTAAAATTGTCTAATCTATTTTGTGAGTTGTGTGTTGGGCATAGATATCCGTGCTTAATTTAATATGCTATCAAAGAATAGGCAATACAAGGAACTTCTCCTACTATAGATTCATACTTGGATAAAAAAAATGAGCAAAATTGTTCCTTCCAGCACTACACCAGAAGCAGAGAATTTACCACATAAATCGTAAGAAAAGGAATTATTGATCAAGCTTGATTAAATAATATGGGTGTGAGGAAAATTATAAAAGTGTAGGATGTATACCTTACTTTGTCTATTTTATTGTGTGATTCACAGGTTTTTCAATCTCCTTCACTGCATTCGTTACAACAGCTCGGTCTCCTTCATTGCATTCGCTACAGCAACACAATGGCCCCTCCAATGGAGCTTCTAACTCCTTTCAACTACCACCAGTGGAAGGAGTACATGGACATGAAACTTCACTCCAAAAGAATCTTTAGACTGACAATGGAGACAGAGGCAGAGCCATTTCATTATGTTGACAAAGAAAAATACTGGAATAGGCTCGATGAGGCATATGGATGCGTGCGCCTCTCAATCTCTATATATCTTCTCTTACACATCAATGCATTGAATACTTCCAAAGAGGGTTGGGATCAGCTTTATTCCTTGTTTTATAAAAAGGATGACCTAAGTATCTACTAGTTGGAGAATGAGATTATTTCTCTCCATTGATCCAACTTCAAAACTTAGAATGATTTCTTCACCAAATTCAAGCACCTGGTGTTCTAGTTGAAGTCGTGCAAGGTTGAGAAGGAGGATGGTCAACTCATGCTTTCCATCCTATGAAAACATGGTTTAGAATACTCAGTATTTGTATCAATCTTTCATTCAAGGAGGCTCACTACTCCAAATTGGAATATTCCTACTCTTAATTCCTTCATTGAATCTCTCACCCATGAGCATGACAAGTTGATCCAAATGGGGATCATTCGATCTTCCAAGATCAAGAATTGGTTGCTAGAGGACCTAAGCCTATGAATGGGGAACACTAGTTGAGGATAACTGACACTCAATACACTTGCATGCATTAGTTTAGGATCCTCCTATAACAATCCCTACAATTTAGGATCCACTAGGAGCGTCGAAACCAACCTCCTTCAGTTGAGTTTAGTTAGTGACTAGTTAAGCCTAGTTAGAAGTTAGTTACATTCAGTTACATCCAGTTACATTCACTTAGTGCTAGTAATTGATTGATTACATGTGGGAAGGAACAATTCCTCACCTACCATATCCAGTTATGCTAGTTAACTGATTATAACTAACTAGTGCACTGATTAAGGCGACTGGGGATAACTAGTTGAGCTTCGATAATGATTTAGCCATGTTCAAATATCCATGTAGTTAGGTAGATTCAATCAATTATAATTCCTCTATCATGCATTCAAATTGACTAGTTAATAATACCAGTGTATTACATTATAATTAATTATCCAATTACTTTTGATTAATTAAAGCATTCATAGTTGCAAGCCATTTTTGCAATGTATCATTCGTAAATTTCTGAGTAAAATTTTCCGATTTATCTTGTGAGTTGTGTGTTGGTCCATAGATCTATGTGTTCAATTTAATAAGGGGGTGGATGAAGTTTTCCTGAAACCAATTTTTGGATGTAGGGATGAAGTGCTAAAACATTGGAAATTCTCAAGGGTATCACATCATAACATTGAAGAGGCTAGTGACACAAAGAAGATAACCTATTCTAAGTCCTTGGAAATACCCCAAATCCCTAACCCTAAGGTTTACCCTAGCACTATGGAGGTCTATGTTATAAAAAATTTCTTTCCCAATTATGCCAAGAATATTTATTTTTCTTTGCTCGGGCCACCACCTATTATTCTAGGTTTCTAGTTATTTATCCCTAGGTATCTGTTTTCTAAATTTTGCTTCACAATATTCATTGGCTTATGGATCAATTTGTGTTTGTTTCCATTGTGTTGTACCATTTGTTATGTTTTCTTTATATTCCATGCAACACAAAAATTCTACAAAACCCTATCTAATACTTCTAAAAAATGAAAACCAAATAGAGATCAAAATAAAAGCTATTTGCATGGGTATCCAAGGGGTAGATTTTGAGGCCATTTTTAGGCCACAAGAATTCAAAGGTGTTTTTGGTGTATTTTGGGAAGCATAATAATGAGGAAATGACCAAAACTCGGACCTTGTCATGAACAACGAATTTTGGTCCATTTTTGTAGACTGAACCAACATTTTGTGCATAGTTAGAATAGAAAGCAAGATTGTTGCAAAGGTTTTGGGCACTTTTGCACAAGTATGGGTGTGAAAACAGCCTCAATCTTTGTTCACATGCATAATTTAAGGCTAAATAGCTATAAATAGTCATGAAAATGACCCTAAGATGAATTTTTGGATTCATGTAGGCTAAATAGTAGTAAAATTATGCTTTTGGGCAAAATTTCACCTAATATCAGTCATATGGATTCAAAATCCTGACACAATATGCGCTCTTTCATTAACCACTACCCATAATGCATAACCCACTAATTAAATAAGCCAATAATATATTACCACTATAACCATTAAACACCTCATCCACTACTACACTAATCAGTAACACACTAATTGATAACACCCAAATCCACTAAAAAGCAAAGCTAACCATTGACGTAGTTATCCACAAATAATTATCCCACAAAAATATTAAGTGACTAACTTAATAACCAAATAACATAATAATCATTGAACCAAATAAATACTAATCATTGAACCACTAACTCTCTAATTACTAAATCGATAACCCGCTAACCCATTAACCATTTGAAGATTAACACGCTAACCTACTAACTAATAGATTTCCAACACAATAAGCCAATAAACCCTGTAATTATATTTCAAACCTACTAACCTCTAACTCATTAATGAATAACCATTAATTACTATTTGTATCTTGTAAAAACACACTTAAAAACTTGCTTTTCTTTAAATAGATTTTTTTTAAATATTAGTAAACTGAAATGAAAAAATTTCTTGAACTTCGTTTGTTTCGCACACATATATAACTAAATTACAATACTACTTGAGGGGTCACTCAACTATGTTTAAGGTCTAGGGATGAACTATAAACACTATCCAATATTGTGCGAAAGTATCCATGGGTTATATATATATATTCCAAAACAAACAACCAAAAATATTATTAGTTAAGCAAAGTTATATTACATTTTAAATGTGCATATAAACACTTAGGAAACATCAAACAAAATATTACCACTTTCCATAAAATGACATTCTTTGTATTCTTTGATGGACCTTCAGTTTGTCTATTTTATAACCCATACTATATTATATATTTACATTTGATACTTACATCTTAATGTGAAACATTCATGCCTTTTGATAACCAATATATACATTGTGCCATATTATTAAATAATTATATATACAATTGCTTAATTCCAAGCATGAATGTGATGTGATTGATTTTAAAGTGATCTTTTGATGATTATTGTATGTGAACCGATATGGTCTAAATGGATAATATTGAAGGGACTTGATTTACAAGACAAGGATGATCTCCTTCATTTATGAATACAAATCTAGTCCCTTCACCATATTTAGAGTTGCTAACTCTCAGATGAAGCCATGATTTTCCTATACCCACAAGGACCAATGTCATGTGATTTACTTTAAATTGATGAAAAATTTATTTGTTACTACAAATTGATTCCAGGTCATAAATCTATTTCATATGAATGGTTAGGGATCTCATGAGATTATGGTGCATTCCCCTACTAATGTGTATATTTTGTTCCTATGTCAATCACAAGAATCTGTTGACTTTACTTGCATGAGCTCTTTTCCATAAAAACACTATCCTATGACACAATGTTGACACAATTATAAATTTTATTGACTTTCCCATGGGACAAAAATTATGACGTACATATGCTTAATTAAGTCCGATCCTTTAAGAATATAGGTCACAAGATGAAGTACTTACCTTGCTACTCCCTTCCCAAAAACCAAAATTTGAATCTCATTAGAAAACACTTATATTTTTATTACTAATATAGTTGGGAATTTAAACCAAATATTCAAAATTTTACTTAACTAGAATTGAGTCTATGAACGTTTGGTTGCTAATGAATGCATTTCCTCAACAATCACTTGGAACCTAAATGTTACTTTCCCATATAGACATTAATATTTTATATGACCCATGGTATTTGTATGAATGAACCCATTGGACAGTACATGCACTCAATACATGTGCAATTCTACTGTTAAGGACCTCACCAATATGCGATCAAACCTTATTAGTATGGCATTTTCTCATTGAAAGGATACCAAAGTTTTACTAATCCCTATATAGGCCACCGAGTCACTAAAAAAGAGTGGTTGAGATCCCTAGCAAGATATTGACTTCTGATAAAACCCTAAATAGGGATGCAAAGATTCCTATTAGGGATGTTGAGGCCTGACATAGCCCTAAAGAGGTCTATCATGAATCTTAAAGGGCTATTGAGAGTTTGTTGTGACACCAAATGAGACCGCTGAGGGTTGGATAACGCCCTAGTATGGGATGCATGTACATAATATAGGCCAGCAAGGGTTCTTCTGAGCCCTAAATAGGGATATTTTGAAACCATAGGTTTATTTAAGCCTTGAAAATGGATTCTTAGACAACAGGTAAAGTCACTATGATAAAAAAAGCTCTTGTAGGGCTAGCGAAGGTCAAATCAAGCTTCACAGGCAATAACATTCTTCAAATTGAGGTCAAGGAAGGTCAAATATAACCATATGTAAGATTGATGTTGCTCAGTTGAGTCCATTAGGGCTATCATTGCACATGTTGAAGCCATTGTGGGTTATTTCAAGGGTTTAGTAGATATTTCAATGCATAGTTGAAGTCACTTAAGATTGGACAAGCCGTAAATAGTGATGTCACTGCACAGTCAAGGTGATAAAGGGCTAGATAAATCCCTAATGAGGTTATTATTAGATTGTTGAGGTCACGATGGGGTTAACGTTTCTCATTCCATCCTAATATAAAATAGACCAAATCATTATAGCGTTGCTCATTCCAGACCATGGGGTTAACATTTCAATTGCGACCATACTAAATTAACCTTTGTTTTCTTATAAACCTGTTTGCAGTTAACTGACATACATACCAAAGACATTGTAGGAATCCATATAGAAGGTGCAGTAAATCCGTTAGCACCATGAAGAAAAATTGTAGACAACCCATGAAAATATATTTTAGAGAACACTGTGAACACTGTCAACAAAAATCGCATACACTCATACTGAAGCTATGAAGTCTTGTCAAAGAAATCACATGCAACGACCAATACACAAATAGTGTGGAGAAATAAAAATTGCAGACAGTAAGTGTAGAAGCTTCCAAACATTGACATAAAAATATAAACTCGTCTATTTATAACATTGTCATTTTGCATGTCAATGCGTAGTGAAAAAAGACCTGCGAGCTGCTCATTGTAAGCTTCATGCACAGTAAAGTTTTTGGTATGACTGTTTGTAAGTTGACCATGATATACGCCTGGAAAATAGGATGATAGATCCACTAAATTTTTTTATCCCATGTTAATTATAAATTCCATGTAAGATTTGGGTAATAATAAAACTTTGGGTAAAGGTAAGTCTTTGGTAGTTGATGTTATGGAAAATATGTATAAAAAATGCCTCACTTTAAGATCCTCCAAATGCAACTTCAATATGTATAAAAAACAAAGTACTATGGATCAATATGGAAAATCAAACAGAGAATATAGGGGCACCCATTAAGGAAAATGATCCATATAACACATGAATGAAGTTCATCATTAATCACTCACAAACATAACAATATCATGTCGATGATGATGACGATGATGAATATGGTGACGACGACGATGATGATCATTGATGATGAAGAAGAAGTTCATGATGATGAAGATGTTGGTGAGGAAGAAGGTGATGATGAAGATGATGATGATGATGATGATGATGATGATGATGATGATGTTGATGACGATGATGATGATGATGATTACGATGATGAATAAATTGATGATGATGAAGATGTTGACGAGGAAGAGTGTGATGACAAAGATGATGATGAAGATGATAATGATGATGATGATGATGATGATTATGATGAAGATGGTGTTGATGATCATGATGTCCTATGACATGATTAAGACTATGATGAACAATCCGATAACATCGCCAAACCAATGACACTAAAACTTCATCCGTCTTTCTAGGTATGATGATGATGGTGATGATAACGATGATTATGATGATGTTGATGATGATGATGTTAATGACGATGATGATGATGATGATAAAGAAGGTGATAACCATGTCGATCTCATATGAAATGATGAATATGACGACGACGACGATGATGATGATGATGATGTTGATCACAACGACAATGATGGTGTGATGATGATGTTGTTGATGATGATGATGATGATGATGTTGTTGATGATGTTGATGATGATGATGATGATTATGATGATGTTTGAGTCTAGAAACCCTCCCACACCATAAATTCATGTGTCTATTCTAACCATGCCAAATTTCACACCAATTCGACACATATATAAAAAATTTAATCATTGGCCCCACACAACACATTAATTAATCTATATGTATGTTTTTGTTGCTCGATTTGATATTAACAGTCATGTTTGATGATGAATATGATGATGAAGTTGATAATGATGATCATTATGATGATGATGATGATTGATGATGATGATGATGATGCTGACGATGATGATGTAGATGACGATGATGCCGATGACAACAACAACAATGATGATGATGATGATGATGATGATGATGATGATGATGATGATGATGATGATGATGATGATGACGATGATGATGACGATGCTGATGATGTTTATGAGTATGATGATGAAGATGATGTAGAACATTGATTAATCTATATGTATGGATTTTGTTGCTTGAATTGTTAGTGACAATCATGTTTGATGATGAATATGATGATGAATTTCATGACGACGACGATGATGATGATGATGATGAGGATGATGACGATGATGAGGATGATGATGATAATGATGATGTTGATAATGATAATGTTTATGGTGATGATGATGATGATGATGATGTTTGAGTGTAGAAACCCTTCCACATTGTCAAAAAGATTTAGGTGTGAATTTGAAGCAAGATGAATTTATTTGACATGGCTTGAAGTTCGACGAATTTAAAAGTTCAACCTTCAAATTTGATGACTTTGGTGGAAGGTTAATACCATCTACATTTTAGTATGTATTATGCACACACCCAACTCATTCATGGTGGAGCAGATGTCGAGGAGGTTAAAGCTCTTTCCGAAGTTTTGAACTCATAACATTTACCATCAAAGCAATTTGTACCAAAAGATCATAAATAATTCCACCAACAAATTTCTTTAAAAGTGACTAATTGGGGGAAGGTTAAGTTGATATGCGCTGGAGTATGCACACACCTAGCTTGGTCATGGTGGATTTGGTGCACAAGATGTGAAAGTTCTTTCTTTCCAACAAATTACTTTAAAAATGGCTCACTAGAAGTAGGTTAAGTCCACCCTGTAATATGCACACAACTAGCTTACTCGTGGTGGAGTTGGTGGTTGGGAGGTTGAAGATCTTTCCCAAGTTTTGAACTTGTGAAATTTACCAAAGTAGTGTGTAGCGACAGTTCGTAAACATGATAATGAATAAATAATAAGATTAGGTAGCACATAGCCCCCAGGGTGTAGACCAATTGGTGACAGGGTGCATTTATTTGATGAGAATGGATGGTCCTGTAGGTTACAGGAACCTCCACTAGAATTTGAGGTGGGAGATAAGCTTGATGTCCCTATTTCTCGACTATATAAGGACACAGGCCCTGGAATACAAGACACGGGCCCTATTTCTTGACATAACTTAATATATCCATGCAAAATACTCAAATAAAAATACAAGGTAATCTCCTAATCATCCTTTCTAAAAAGTTTACTAGAAACAACTCAAAATTATCTCTCCCTAATAACTTCATTCAAAAACCCCCTCTAATATCACTCTCCCTAATATGTTCATTCAAGCACCCTCTCCAATAGTTTCATTCACAAGAAACTTGAAAGTAAATAGTAAATATCTAATGCCAACAAACCTGAAAGTAAATTGTAAAAATCTAATGCCACAGATATATCAAGAGAATGGGATCCCAATAATAAACCAATGCCCAAGAGAAATCAATATTTTATAAAAAATCAATATGGGTACCCTGAAAACCTCACTCTATTATCAAATTTGGAGAACATCCAATTCCAAATGGCCCTTGTTCATATTTTCCATCATCCAAGACAATGTTGTAGAGAGAGTTGTTTGATTCTTTAAATATTTGAAAGAGTATGTTTTCTAAATCCAAACACCATACCAATGACCATTAAATATCAGTGTATTTATTGAAAGATCGAAATATATGTACCTTATATTTTGATGTTGATAAACTAAGGTGGCATGAAACTGAACTTGCATTTGCACCTCGACAATGGAATATGCTAAGACTATATTAAAAGTTAAATTGACTATGCATTATGTTAAAGCTATTTTGTTGATGAAAAAGGAAAGGAATAGTTAAATTACCATAATGTTTGTATGATCCTCTTTACAAAAATTGCTAGAGCTTATTTACCATGGAAGAAAATATAGAATATCCCTATATACTTAATTCAACAAGCTATATAATAGATAAAAATGAAAACAAAATACAGGATAGTGTGAACCGCTACAATGAAATGCATGAAATGCAACACACAAACATCAAATACTGAATCAACCAATTTCAACTTCGCGATTGAAAATGTCTTTATGGATAGCATAACCAACTAAATTTTTATGAGTATCCTTTTTTCTGTAAGTAAAATAACTAAATTCATCATTTTAGTTCATTCTCAATGCCATATTTTTCCATATTCACAGAAAGTTTCTATAAATTGGCATTTCTTCTGTAATCATACGGCATAGCGTGGAGTGAAAAATAATACGATTGAAAAGAAAAGAAAACAAATACGACCTTGCGTCTATATTTCTGAAGAATGCTGGTTAATATAAGGAAACTAATACAACATCATGTTTTCCCTGTGTTAAGCAACATGTTTTCCATATTAAGACATACCCTGAATGATAATCAAGAACCCATGAAACCATTGTGGCAACAACTCCATATTTATACAAAACAATATATATTGTACTGCATAATAGTAATTGAGATATCCCTTTCAGGGATGGAATTTGTACAAACAATAGTGCATAACAGGAAAATGCCTTGCCACTGTGAACTGTCAATCCATGAATACATCAAATAAAATTTAAAATATGTTATTGCACATCAACTATGCAGAATTGAAGTAAATTCAAACTAATCATGGTGAAGAGAATGTACCATTCACCAATGTTGTACCCATCTCTTTTCATACAAACCACACCAAACTCTTCAGTTCAATTACTTTGATCAATGTTGTATATATCCTTTGAATATCGTCCACACAAAAATCATCCATTCATTAGGCAGTTTGAAAGAGTTATATGATAAGTCAAGGATTTCCTCAATATATAGTTATAGATAGCAATCTCACTACATTATAACCCTATACTTTCAATAGTAACATGAAGTGCAATCCCATACTTCAAAAATACCTGCTTGAAGCACATATAAGAATTTGTGCTATTTTCTAAAACTAAAACAAACCATGTATACAACATGGTCTTACTTGTGTATTCAATATTTACACTCCCACAAATATATAGAAGCAGAATCAGAGCCAGAAATAGTACCATAAGTCTTTCACTTGTTAAATGGGTCCTTAACCAATGTGCCAAGGAATGATTTTAGAATATTTTTTGGCATTACAAGTATTTGAGATAAACTGCTCAACTTCTAAGTGTCTACTCATAATACTATTGCAATGATCCTGGTAAAAGCTCATACTTATGAAATTGTAGACCAACTTCGTTAAACTCAAGTAAACTACTTCCCTTCACTGATGAATCACATCCAAGCACACAATAGATCCTATAGCCGTGAAAACAGACAAATTCCCAATGCTCAAGAAAGTCCCATCGAGAAATTCCACTCATGAGGCCCCTTCCATTCAGGAATATTTCTCTACAGAATAATCTTCCTCCTAACAAAAATATATAAACATCGAGAAAAAATACTACAACCAAAAGACAAATAAACAGATATTGATGCAAGTTCAACCTGTTTTTCTGTGTTCTCAAGAGCAACTCATCTTGATTCATTTGTAGCAATTTTCCATCTCCCACTTATGGACAGGAAGTCGGCAACAAAACTAGAAATGATTTAACAAGAAGACATTGGGAATCACACCAAAGCAGTAGATCATGTCTTGAAAATATCTAGTGATTTTCTCTTCCCTACCACATAACCCTTTGTCATTTTGGCTAAGATTCTTTTCCATTGGTTCTCAATTTGAGGCTAATTACTGGTGGTGGTTTATGGAATTCCCATGGTTAACAAGTCATTTGATTTCAACTATATAGACCACAAACAAATAAAGCACAAAGACAATTTTCTAATTAGAAAACAAAGGCTAAAGTAAGATCGTTCACGGGTTTAGAGAATGATGCTTCTATCCTCCTAAATCATGTGTGTCATTTTCTTTCTTATTCATTTCATAAAATGGTTGTGCTCGGATTTTCATCTGAATCCTTAGAAAGTATATGTAACATCTACCTTCTAGACTTACATTTTATTTTATAAATTGTAGTCCGTGACATAAAGACCTATACGAACATAACATAACCAACTAGATATTAGTGTCATAATCACAATAAATAGATTTGTATTTAGTGCTTTCTCCTTACAAATACTAGCAAGTAAATAAACATTACCACAGTGGTGTATCCATCAATGCACAAATAAAGAAAAAAAAGGTCAAATATATGAAGTGATTCTCGACTCTGCAAATGGAATTCATAATTTTGATCATTTGTAACAAGAAACAAATGTAGGAAGTTGCCAATAACAAAGGATATTATCTGGATAATCAACCAAAAACAACGCTTGGACATAGTTAATTGGCACTTGCATTGCATAGTTATGTACAAGGTTAATAGAAAACCATTCTTCCCTTGATATTTTTCAAAACGAAGTCCCCTTCATCATCGCAAATCCCTTGAACCACTTATGAATTATGAATCTTGAGATGCTTCAAACACATAAAATTAGACTACATAATGAATTCAATTCAATTGCAAATATCATGCACAGCCATTCCACACATGTATAGTAACAAGGACTATTCATTTCAACAATTAACTGGACTTTGTTGTACATATAAGAGTTTGGGAATACAATTCTTTATCCTCTTCAACCCTGTCTTGCAGTATTTTTCCCAAATCATCAACTTGATATACCACAGAAAAGGAAGAATGCATATGTCCTAGCTTGTAGTCCCAACAGATACCCATTTTAATAATTTTGCAGCAAAAATGGACCAATTTTGATCAATGGTGCCAATTCAATGTTCCACTAACAGTTTGCAAAAATGCCACATCTTTCCTCTTGTAGCAATTTTCTTAACAAGGTCATCTTTTAAGTAAACTCTATAAAAATAAGAAATGAAAATACACCTGTTAGCACCATAATTGGGCCCAAAGGTTGTGGAAGGCCTGCTCTCGAGTAACATCAGAACCACTTCTGAAACAAGAACTGGTCTTTACCTCTTCCGAGAGGGATCTCTCACCAAATACTAACAATGCCAGATATGTACAAGTGAAACTATGAATTGTTTGTAAAATTGGTTGAAACAAGACACAGAACCATTGGGCGATGGAGTCAAGGAGTGTAATAGAAATGAACAGAACTTATGCAAGCGACTTCTACATAGAGGCAAGATAGCCATTCAATCATAGTCAAATTATATTTTTCTGGAGGAAAATAAGAACATGAACAGACCATCAACATAGAGAATTGAAAAATGAATTCTGTATTAACTTTAGAAGAAAGCTTTGGTGAATATCTGAAACAATAGATGGAGCATAGCATGTATGAACTCCAAACTATTAGACACTTATTTCAGACATGAAAGAAAACATAATGGAAGAGATAAACTGGAAAAACATTCACATGAGAAAGGAAGCAACAGACTATAATATAAAAAACAGATGAATCCCTATGTAAAACACAGCCTCGGCTCTGCAATTTTATTAAAATACTCTTGAAAGCATACACAACAAAATTACATTGGTTTCAACCATTTCTCCTTCTTCAGGAGGTAAATTTATAGTATTTTGGACTTCCTAAACTAACATTTAGGAATCAAAATTTGTTACAAACTAGAGAACATCTTCTAACAAACTTTAGATGTGTCCTACACACCACGATTCACATAATACAAAAATAAAATGTGGACTACTAGAAATACAAGATTAAAACCCCCTCCTACATATCCTAGATGGTGATAGTTGTGTTAAAAAAAAAAAGAGGTTTTTATAGTTGGATTCATTCTTGAAAAACACATGTCTTCTTTTCCTTTGATTCAGCTGCAGATCCTCAAGATCTAATTTTGAAACTGATGAGTCATATAGTAAACCTTTAAATTTCAGGAAAAATACCCTACAAAAACATTTTAAATTCTCCCAACCTATGATACTTGTGTAAAAAATGAAGGATTTTTTTGAAGGTATACCTGTTATGAAGACAAACCTCTCTCTGTTCCCTAAAATTCAACTCCATTTGGCTGAAACAATTCTTTGAATGTGATGTCTGAAATAGTCCTCTGGAAAACCTAAAACATAGCCTGTGAAAATCACTTTCTTTCACCTAATTCATATGACCTGTGTAAAAAAGGAAGGAGGTTATTTAACATTATCCAGTTCTTAATAGAAACCTCATTCAATTTTGGAAAATTATTTATGTTTTTTTGGAAGCAATTGATTGAAATAACTGACTAAAACAGTCATTTAAAAATATGGAAATTTGCTCTCTGAACATTAGAGGAAGTTTCAACTCAAAATGGGCCTTGTAATGTACCCGTTATACCTGCATGCCATTATGTGTGAACAAGGAGGAAAAAACATCTTTTTGCTGTTACTACTAAATGAAAGAAATCTTGATAGTGGCTGCCTTTTAGATGGGACTATTTAAAAGGAAGCATGTCCATTCAATTTTCTTTAACCATATTTAAAAGTTTATGGACTTGCGACTAAAAGTAGGGTCTCTTAAGTATTTTAACGCACTCCTTTATCCACTGGCATTTGCCCATAGTTTTGGCTATCATGTTGATGGGATTTTAGATCTGCTAACTTTAAGCAAATGAATCTGTTTGACAAACAAACCATTGTTTAAATCTGAAGAAACATAAGAGCATAACTACACAGCACTCCCTTAATACTATATTAGTCGATTTGATACATTATTGTTTGTAACTTAAGTGATGTAGTCATCTTGCATTCATTCTTAAGATGCTTTTGCAGCGATTCTATGATTCAGGAAATTGATTGAGGAGACCGTATATCTCCTTGATTATTCTATATAGATCTCAAAAATGCATAACGAAGTTACAAGCACATAGTTAACACAAATATATACAGATCGTCAAGATGCATAACAAAATTACAAGCGCATAATTAACAGAAGAAAGGATGCAAAATTTAGACACAAGAACAAAAGACACCCATGTACGTGGTTCACCCCAAACTCGGGGTTACGTCCACCAAACTGTCACGTCTGTGACATTTATTTTTATTCAAAGAGCATGCTCTACAACATCCCAGTTGCAATACTCCCTTTCTATTTTTTTTGCAGAGATTCTCTCACCGGATCAATCTAAGTATTCGATACTCACGTCCCAATTACAATATGAATTCTATTCTGTCATTTTCAGTATCCTAAACAAGAATACTCAGATATTATCAATTCTGAAGATGACTTGGTGGTTTAGTTATCCTTATTCTGCTGTAGGCGTACAATTTAACTTACTTTTACTTTCACATTTACAGGAAGAAAATACAGTTTCACTTACCTTCATCGTGACATAAGAAACACAAAGCTTATTTATCCAGCTATGATGGAATAAATCATACCACGGTTTTTCCGCGGGAAGTCAAAACCCATCTGGAGTTGTTCATGGCCTCAGATTTTACAAATCTAATGAGCACAGGCTGTTGCAGTCACAAAGGTTCCAAATCTCAAAATACCCTACAGGGATCTTGAACCTACTCCTATCGTCCAATAAGTTCTTGCCTAGATACAGCGCAGAGATGGGATAGTATACAACACAGGCCATTCTAGGAATGGGTGAAAAATTAAACGGTAATCAACTATTTACAATTAACAAACAAAGGCTTTCATGAACCAAATCTATTACCCATCCTCCTACACAATCTTCCTGTAGATTACACCCACCAAAAAGTAAACAGAAACAAAATAAACCGAACTATAAGGGGAAGGAAACCTTACTGCAATAATGGAATCGAAAAACTCAGCAAATCGTGCAAGGTTGCGACCTCCATAATCAACGCAAATATTTGGAGGGCGCGCCAGCTATGGAAAGTTTCATGTCTCGAATGCAGACTCGTAGTCGCATGCATCCCATCAAAAGGAAAGGCAGAGACAGATAAATTATACATGGCTTGAAAGCAAAGCATTGTGTGGAGGTATTTCCTCACCGCAAAGACAATGACGAGACTGAACTGTTTCAAACAGTCAGCGCTGAGATGTTCAACAGTTTTTCCCTCATGTCCAGGAAGAAATAGAGTTACGCAGATATAAAAAAAAAGGATTTTCAGGCATAGTTTCCCAAGGTTAAGGCATGGTATCTACTCCACAGTCGTGGGCGTATTTGCGGCTTACCCATCCAGCTACCATTTTTATAAAGATAAGAACGCATCACCCCCCTCCCCCCGCACAACATGCTCACTGTGTAGGGAAAAGATAGCGTTCCAAAACCTTGGTCCGCATCCATAACCAGTGAAATCTTAGACCTGAAATCGGTCCTTCATACAACTGAAACCTAAAAGGGCTGACGCAAGCATCCACAACCGGAAAATACCAACCAATTAATGGTGGGTTTTGGATCCCATGACTCGTAAAAATACCCAGGCAGGCTGGGTCTAAGGCTACTGTTGTCCAGGTCCACACTCCAAATAATGCATGCGTAGTCTCGAAGTAGGTGATGGTCTTCAATAAAATAAGTACATACACAGGATTGCATAAAGAAAAGGAAGAGGGGTCGATGCATGCCTTAATAACAGCGCATACATCAAGGTAACCTTAACTCATAGCTTGTAATTTCCAGAATACACAGCATGCCAATAATTACCAGAATACACAGAAGGAGTGTGGGTGAGTCCAACCATTGGAACATGCAGTAAAAAACCAGCAGTGGACAAATGAGTATGAGGAAACGCATACCAGACATGACCCCAAGAGTTCGGCAAAATGTTTTTGTTCAGACGCGGTCCAAAACGCAGACCTTCATGCAGGTGGGATAGTCCTGCCTCCATCGCCGGGACCGACCGAGTTATAAATAATCGCTTCTTTTCCCTTTTTTTTTCCTACCTACAACGTGAGAGCGCCCCTCCCCTTATCCCCCGACGAGATTCTTAACATAGGGTTGTTGTTACCGTTGCTGATGGGGAGGCTGTCACGCTATAAATTCCCTGAAATCAGGTGACCGTTTTATGGGCTAAGTCAGTGGCACTACTAATTACAGTCAGTTATTATTTCATTCCTCCATCCTGGCCGAACATCTCCTTTTAATTATTTTGCAGGTAATTAATGATGTTTTTAATTACTGAACGCTGAGATGCGTAAGAGTCAAAGAATTACATTGAATAAGGGTTCAGATGAAAAAGATGCATATAACCTAAAAGTGCTAGAAGGCGCAGTTAGAAGAAAGTGAGTCTGTCACTACATTGTTCCGCTTACGTCCTAGAATGCCTGGATTGATTTATAGATGCATGTCCAGTTTATAGGGTTTTCCAACGTTATACCCTAAGTTTCCCAGCCGGATAAATAGAAAATGGCGACCAGAAAAGAACTTCTAGTTTCGGTTATTGATGCTCCCCTATTGTAATTAATTAGCACTTGTACAGTTGGGCGAATGCATAGCTAGTAATTACTAAAATTCTAGGATAGCCTATATATGCAACTCATGCGACTCATTAATGAAAGTGGAATTGATTCAATAAAAGCGTGTAAGCTGGTAGATACAAATACGCTACCTCGCAATAAATCTCTTCACAATTTTCTCAGGTAACTTATCGTTACATTTCTGTTATGCTAAAATGCAAGCTACGATTCTCGAGTGCTTTTATATTTTAATGCTGACGTTACATGTAAACAATAATATAATATATATATATATATATTATACCAGCAGCTCATTTTACTATAGGTGATCAACTAAGACATTAGATTATCATAAGTAATGTTCTTTTGTGTATTTACACAAACAATCCTTTTTACTTTAGGGGTCTTATATTGTATATAATAATATACACGCGTATGGGTTAAATGTCTGCTATAATATATATATATATATATATATATATATATATATATATATATAATGTCATTTATATCCTACCTGCAGTTTTATTTACTACAGGCGGTTTTCCTAATATATATATATATATAGGACCCTTATACGAACATACACACATTTTCCTTCCACTCTCCTTGGTCAAGATGAGGTGGATACAAGCGCTGGTGTACTTAGGCTCTTGTTGTTTTTAAGGAAAGATTCCTTTTGACCATTAGCTCTATTAGGGTGCTAAAACGTGTGCAACTCCTCCTATCGTGACTTGATTCTATTAGGGTTTTGTTCAGAGTTGCGATGTCTCAGTCGCCATAGGTTTTGGCGAAACCATGTACCGTGGTATGTGCAGATACTATCTCTCAGGTCTATAGCTTTGAAAAATAAAATCACATCGCCTATCATACAAGGTTCTATTGGTGGGGCTTTGGCCTTGAGCTCCTCACCATAGAACAAGATACATCCAAAATTACAAAATATTCAGAGGTAGTTCAAGGGGGACGTTACAGGCCTCTTAACTTTTATTCAAATTCCATGTTATCATGTGTTAGCCAATGAAATTGCTTTAAATTTGAAATACCGTATAGGTCTTAAACACTTTTTTAATATAAATCTGGGGATAGGTATCATAAAAAAAATTACTTTTTTTGTTTGTATTTTTGACATATCTCCCTATGTTTTTACTCAAATTTCGATCGTGAGAGCTCGTTGGATGCGGAACTAAATTTTGTATCCAACGAGTACCCACTCGGCATACTTTTGACAGGCCCCGCTACCCCAAAAACATGAAATACCTGAAAAAATGGAATGATGACATCATCATTTTGTTTTTTCAGGTATTTCTTGTTTTTGGGGTAGCGGGGTCTATCAAAAGTATGCCTTGTGGGTACTCGTTGGATGCATAATTTAATTCCATATCCAATGAGCTCTCTCAATCGAAATTTGAGTAAAAACACAGGGAGATATGTCAAAAATACAAACAAAAAAGTAGTTTTTTTCTTTTCTTCCTCCAAAATTAATAAATACTATTTTATTATTTTAACTATTATTTTATTAATTCATTTTAGGAGGCCCATTTTGAGTTGAGATTTCCTCTAATGAGATTAATTTGAATCTCTCAATCCACAGTACCTGGGTAACATATGAGAGAGGTTATTGTAGATAGGTGTGTTTTGAAGAAACACCTCTCTCAGTTTCTGAAAAATCATCGTGGTTTGACAGGAACAATTGATTTAAACTAATAACCAAAAAAACCATTTATAGGGAAAAATTTTCCGATCGCTTCAAAAAACGCCTATAAATGTTCTTTATGATAAATATCCTATCTGAAAATTGTCATCACCAGACTCAAACAAAGTGTGGAACCATTGAACTCTAAACACTCTTCATTTTCTCTGAATGGAAACATTTAGGATCATTGATCTCATTCTCAAAGAATGGGATAAAAACACATGTTATCCTCAAGAGAAACTCATAATTTTTAGGAAATGAGGCTTACTGTGGAAAAAATAAAATGGTGCTCATAGCTGGCTCCACGAGGGATTCTATCCTCCCACCAAGGTAGCAAAGAACCCCTGTAGACAAAGTGTCGAATCCATTGGGCGGTTCCCAATTTTTTCTGAAATCCTCTACCTATTCTGAACTGAGCCACCAACTGAAACCATTCTGCAAACAAGTCCCACTCTTTCAACTTGTAACATGTCACCTGTCCACATTCTGAAAACTGAAGACAACTGAAACTGAAATCAAAACTGAAAATGAAAATGAACTGGAAGCTGCTGAATGGAATGCTCGCCATGTTGAGATTATTTAGCTTTACTTACCTACCCTACTTACTAAGCATCAACTTCCAATCAAGTAACTTCTAACTTCCAATGAAGCCACTCAAGCAAATGATCCCATAAACCAACATTTTGTTCATGTTTGATAAAAAGAAAAACTGAAATACCTAATGGCACAAGGTTATAATAAATAAATTGATCTTTATAGTAGAGATATAACCAACCATTACCACTGCCAATATTCTCCATGTACTCTACAACTGGATCATAAAAGACATGTCAGCCTTCAAAAAATTCTCTCATTTGCTTAGCATGAGAAGGCTGCCCCAACTGTAAATTCCTTTGCACGTTGTCAAACTGATCTTCAAAAGAACCATGCAAGGAAAACATGTGACAATTTCCACGCGAGACATCCACAAATTCATCTAAAATTTCTGATTTTAAAACTTCATATTCTTTATATGCTTCATCAGAAGCATCATTCATTTCTTCAATAGGATCGAGCAAATAGATTTCTCCTTGACAAAAAATTTCTGAATTTGAAAAACAAAAAGAAACATCCATTTCAGAACCCCCATATTCTTCTTCATTATTCAACTCTGCATTGTGTACTACTGGTTTTTCTAAAGGCTGAGATTGATTGCATAATTGTCCTTCTTGCTCATCCTACATTCCAAGGAAATTTATACATTCATCCAGAATATCAAATTTCTGTTTTTGATCGGAAACTTTAAGTCTCTCTTTTAGCCACTCAAATGAAGGAAAACACAATGGCAAACAATCACTTTCAATATGCTCAGTTTCCACTCTGTTTTCAAACTTTTGATTTTGCATTGCAATGAAATTTTCTTCACGAACAGAAATTATGGTAGCCTGATTGCATTCTTCAAAAAACAAATTAGTACACCCATCTCCTTTCAAATCACTAGGCTGATCATCTTCTTCAAGCAAAGAGAGATTTATATATTCATGTAAATATTTAGGTGAAATTTGAATTTGATGAACATGCAGAGGTATTCCTTCAACCATTATTTCAAAATATCATTTCTCTTTACTTGTATTTTCAAAAAATGAACATGTGGAGGGACTATGAGACTAATATTTTCCATAATTATCATCTTCTATGTAATCAATCACACAAGCATTGTAACTTTCAAGAGATTACAGTTTCAAAAAGGAATTTTCTGATTGGGAAGGGGATGCCTCTTCTTGTAACAAAAAATTGAAAGTTGAATAATATGAGGAAGGATCCGATTGATAGTCCCAACCTCTCTCTTGGACACACAAAGAATGATAAGAATGCTTCAAATCATCATCAATTTTAGGAAAAGAGATCTATAACTAGCTGAATCTGAGCTTTGGTCTATGTCAACTTCAGTCAAGGAAGACAGTACTAACTACTGGGAAATTTCTTGAATATCATGGCAATTGGTTTGTCTTTCTCTTTGAGATGAATATTCATGCAATATATCTAACACCTCTTCATCCAAATAGAGATCATCAACACACTCATCTTTCACATTTTCAATGAACTCTCTATCTCATGTGCAACAGTCTTGAAGTAACAAAAAGAAGGATAATGCCTTTTTAAATGTTCATGAAATATGGTATGAAAGTATTTAAGGGAGGATAAACTCCCTGCTAGCAATATCTCATACAAATACCTTGCATATCCTTCTAAACTAAACATGAACAATTTCATTAAAGAATCTTCATGCCATCCCACTCCCGGCTTATGCATATGATTATGAAATCTAAATAAATGAATGGCAGCATCATCCCCCTTTTCATCATTGAATCTTGGAAGATATGTTTGCCAATTTACCTAAGGTATTTTATTGGGATAACTAGGAATGGCAGCAAGAATCATAGGAGAATACCTTGCAGCCCGAGAAGTTATCTTGATGGTGGGGAAACTGAATCAGCTCCTCAAACTTTGCAACCCCGTTTGATAGTGGAGCTACAATAGAACATTATGAAGAATGGATCCTTCATAGATGGAGTCGCCAGGTGAAAAGAGACATGACATTCTTGTTGTATGACAATTGTTCATCATCAACAATAAGATCTAAACCTTTCATTCAAATCCATGGAATATTTGAGATCTCTCCCCGTCTCTGTCTTTTTGACCATCGGTCTTCCTAGTGGAGTCATCTTCAAGAATATTTCAGTGGATTCACCAAGGAAAATGATACAACCTTTTTCACATGTAAGAATATTTTTTTCCCACACAAATTCTTTAACCTTTGAATCTTTTTCGTTCTACCCAAGGATGATATTTAATCTCATCCTCGGCAACAGTGCCAGTTTGTTAGCATCGGAATCGATCCCAAAGGTTGCCGAAGGCCCGCTCCCGAGTAACATCAGAACCACTTTTGAATAGAGAACTGGCCTTCTTCTCTTCTGAGAGGGATCTCTCACCAAATATTAACAATGCCAGATATGTACAAGAGAAACTATAAATTGTTTGTAAAAGTTGTTGAAACAAGACACAGAACCATTGGGTGATGGAGTCAAGAAATGTAATAGAAATGAAAAGAACTTATGCAGGTGATTTCAACATAGAGGCAAGATAGCCATTCAATCACAATCAAATTATAATTTTCTGGTAAAAAAGTAAAACATGAACATACCATCAACATAGAGCATTGAAAAATGAATTCTGTATTACCTTTAGAAGAAAACTTTGGTGAATATCTGAAACAAGAGAGGGAGCATAGCATGTATGAATTCCAAACTGTTATACACTTATTTCAGACATGAAAGAAAACATAATGGAAGAGATAAAATGGAAAAACATTCACATGAGAAAGGAAGCAACAGACTGTAATATAAACAACACATGAATCCCTATGTAAAACGCCAACCTCGGCTCTGCAATTTTATTAAAATACTCTTGAAAGAATACACAACAAAATTACATCAGTTTCAACCCTTTCTCCTTCTTCAAGAGGTAAATTTATAGTATTTCGGAATTCCTCAACTGACATTCGGGAATTCAAATTTGTTAGAAACTAGAGAACATCTTCTAAAAAACTTCGGATGTGGCCTACACACCACGATTCACATAAGACAAAAATAAAATGCAGACTACTAGAAAAAAGGGCTTAAAATCCCCTTGTGCATATCTGAGATGATGACAACTGTGTAAAAAAAAAAGAGGTTTTTGTAGTTGGATCAGTTCTTGACAAAACCCAGGTCTTTTTTTCCTTTGATTCTGCTCCAGATCCTCAAGATCTGATTTTGAAACTGATGAATCAGACAGTAAACCTATAAATTTCTGGAAAAACACCCTATAAATATATTTTAAATTATCCCAACCTGTGATACATGTCTAACAACTGGAGGAGTTTTTCGAAGGTATTCCTGTTATTAAGACAAACCTCTCTCGATTTCCTGAAATTCAACTCCATTTGGCTGAAACAATTCTTTGAATGCGATGTCTGAAATAATCCTTCGGAAAACCTAAAACATAGCGTGTGAAAATCACTTTGTTTCTCCTAAGTCATATAACATGTGTAAAAAAAAATGAGGTTATTGAACATGATCCTATTCTTCAGATAAACGTCATTCAATTTTGGAAAATTCTTTATGGTTTTTCGGAAACAATTGATTGAAATAACTGACTAAAACAATCATTTGAAAATATGGAAATTTGCTCTCTGAAGATGACTTTGATTCTCTCAATCCACAGAACCTGGGTAAAACCAAGAGAGGTTATTGTACATAGGTGTGTTATGAAGAAAAAACTCTCCAAGTTTCTTAAAAATCATTGTGTTTCGGCAGGAACAATTGATTTAAAATAATGACCAAAACAGCCATTTACAGGGAAAAATTTGCGGGTCGCTTCAAAAAACGCTAGTAAATGCTCTTTATGATAAATATTCTATCTGAAAATTTTCATCACCAGAATCAAACAAAGTGTAGAACCATTGAACTCTAAACACTCTTCATTTTGTCTGAACAGAAACATTTAGGATCACTGATCTTATTCTCAAAGAATGGGATAAAAACACATGTTTTTATTTGCTTATTTTATCCAATATTGAACCATTAACTAAATAGCATTTCCATCTAGCAGAAAGATTTACAACCATCAATTTGCTTTTCCAATTCAACACGTCCCCTAAGTTTCCCACCATTTAAAATTTCGTGAATTGTAAAACTTCATTTCTCCTTGCTAGTTGACAATGTGAAATACATTCACGTCGTTCATCCTTTCTTAGCCATATTGTGACCATTGAAATATGAGGGATTTTAAATGATTTCATAAATTGAAAAAGTTCATTATCTCGTGCATCTTCATAATCTGAAATTTCTTTTGGCCATTGGAAGTGAATGAGTTTGATATGAGCCATTGATCTATGTTTAATTTTGATGCAAAAGTGGCACATTGGTGTGCGAGCCCAATTTGACTTTATGCCAAGAAACAAAGTGACATCATAATTTCTTGAGCGCTTGGGCTTTGCTTGAAATACATGTTGGTAAAATATCCAATTTACTTTTTCCAAAAAATATCCAAATTATTTTTTGGATTTATAAAAGTAAATTTCGTTTATTTTTATAAAACATAACCTTTAGCCTCCTTTTACAAAATATATTTCATGAATTTTTGTAAACATTATTCATAATGAATAATTTGTCTCTATAAAATATCTCCTTCTTAACCAAAATCCTTTAACTTTTTTTGGCGCCACCTCGAAATTTTTATAAATTGTTTTAATGAGGAATGTTTGAAAACCATTTGATCCTCAAAAGAAACTCAGAATTTTCTGGCAATGAGGCTTACTGTGGAAAAACTAAAATGGTGCTAACAACACCATTAGAAGAAAAACGAGGAGGAGAAGAATAGGATGGTATCCATGATCCACAAAAAATAAAAAAACTACATTGTTTGCAAAGAGCTTCGCTTCACTTTGGAAATATTTAAAACTGCACACAGAAAATGCAAGCACACACATGAAAACAATGACTCAGGTTCTACATTTCATACAACAAATTCAACAAGAAAAAACTCAGTTTCCTAGGAACAACATACCAACAAAAACATAGATTAAAAATCTTGCTTCTATCCATCCAAGCCAAGCCAAGATGCAATCTCTCCAATTCCTAGTTTCTAGGTTCTTGGGAGAGAAAATATGGAGTAATAACACCGGGGAAGCCACTGACGTCCTACAATGTGACCCCACAGGAAATCATCAATGCCATTGTTGAGGTTGATGCTGAGGATGGTGATAGTGACGAGGAAGAGGCTAATGCTGACTATGTGACCTCATTAAAAGCTGCCACACTAGCAACATTTAGTGGGGTTGGATGTGGGTGGATCTGTGTGTAATAAGAGGAAAAAGAAGAAGAAGAGCATGAGTCTTCATTCGGTAACAGTGGTGGCAGTGGTGGTGAGTGTGAAGAATCCTGACATTCAAGATGGTAGTAAGAAATAGGAGGTAGTAAGAAATCTGTGGTGTCTTTAGATTCATATCAATCCTTTACCAAAAAAATCCAAGCAGAAGAACAACTTGATAAACTGTTTAGAAACATAGATGGTCAGGATCAACCCCCCTACATGAATTATGGGACATAGTTGATCATTATGGTTACATTGTAAGAAAGCTCTGTGTACTCGAGCAAGAAAAAAATCTTACCCTTAATGGCTGCCACCAAGGTGTAATAGTTGAAACTCTTGAAGGATGACTACTCCAAGTGGAGGATCAAATTAGATTAGTCATCAAGTTTCTCTGCTAATAATCCCCCAGACACCATGTCTCTAGTGGACTCCCACAAGCCCTCAGTCACATAGGGTAAGAGGATGGGACTTCTATGGGCTTCCCTTTTATCTGCATGAGGTCAAACAAGTAGTGCTGGAGGATAATGCGGTTTTCATGTCTATGGAGAAAGGAGAGGAAGACGTAGTATCACCGAAGACGCCCAACATGACTCGAACCTCAGATGTGAAGGTGCAACAGTTATCTAGGGTGGATCTCCATGTGCTAGTAACAATTGAGGCTATGGCATGGGTTCGTGTGCTACTATTTTCCAGGAAACGTATGGAAATGTCGTTGGGGAGGCCTAGAATCAGTTCACCCTCCAAAACACATACCACGACATAGACACACCTACACCTAGAATCTAGGTCCGCCCCTGTATTTTGTGCCCATTTCTATCGTAGTTGAGATAAACAAACCCCCAAAATATTGTATACTGCTTATTAAAATTAAAAAACCCCTTTAAACCCAAATATATGCCCAATATAATTTTTTATTTTTTGACCATTTTTAATCCCCCAATAGGAATGAATGTGATATCATATTCTTCCATCGACGACACCCCTGTTGCACCGGTGCACACAATTCAATCTCTTCAAACTCGGTGTATGAGGTAATGTTCCTGTGCATTGAAAAATGCCTAAGGTAGTTGCTTCTACACTTCACACATTAGATGAGGAATTTCTCTCCACTAATACTTTATATCTTATTTATGGATTTCTTTATATGGAAATTATCTACAAGTGATGCAAACCAATCATGATATTTAACAAAAAAAAACATTAAATTACATCACATGAATTAGTGCACAAAAAACAAATATTATTTATACGATGAATTAAAAAAACACCAAGCGCATGCAAATAATCCCTAGTTACGTCATGTATTCCCAAAGATTATATATAACTTGTTTGAAATTGTTGTTGAAGTTGTCCAAGAGAGAGTGAGGTAGAACATACTGTAACAATATACAAACCACATCATTTTTAAACAAATAGTAGAGAAACCAAATAACAACAATATGCACTGGAATTAAAAAAACAATAATTATATGGATATAACAATAACAATTACCTTCACGAAGACGTGCCAATCATGCGTTTTCACCCCCGAAAAATCACCTTTCTTTGTTATGATATTCATCATGTTCGCACAAAATCTAATGGGAAATTTAATTTTCCACATGACTTCTTCTACAAAATTACTTTTTTGCTCCGTAAACATCCATGGAATTGAGCTTATATTAAGTTGTTCTCTGTTGCTATGAAATTGAATGATGTCGTTCATTGCATGGCTTCCTTCTTGAATGTCTTCACAAAATTTCACATTTTTTTCTTTGTCTCTCCTTAGCTCTAATAGTTGCCAGAATTTTTCAGTCACATTCTTTCTAATATGCATTGTATCAAACATATGAGCAATTTGTAGGTTCTCATAGTAGGGAAACCTACTGAATTGTTTAGGATAACTTGGAATTCCTTGTGGAAGCGCATTAATGCCTTCATAACATACATCATGAATATTAGTTTGTAAATAAATTACAGAAATCAATTATGGCCACTATAGTAAACAACACACAATAAAAAAAAATGCATAGCAATCCATATATGATGATCCATACGTACCGGCTTGACAATTTCTATTATATTACAACTTCCAAAGGTGAGGTGTCATTCTCCGTTGTTTTAATGCAGTCTCTTGATTTCCATTGAAAATAATTTTTTTGGTCGTTCTATACCTATGATTCTTAGAGAGAAAGTGCCTATACTCATCAAACAACTGCTTGGGAACTTAAAAAATACAAACCACAAAAACTCAAAATGAAAATTTTCCCTTTGTATGAAGACCTACAATATATAGATATGGAATATCTATGTCAATTATAATTATATATAAACTATATTAACTATTTCATAAAATTAAATGCAATTAAAGTGGAACTTAAAAAATACAAACCACAAAAATGGGTTAACCTTGGGGCATCGTGTATTGTCCATACAAGCATTGCATGGAATTGCAATGGAATTTGTTGTGTTGGTCTAGATTCATCATACATATTGATATCATTTCATAACTTCAATAGCTCGTCTATAAGAGGTTCGATATATACATTCATATCTTTGACTTGGAACTTACCTGATTGATTTGAAGTAAATATAAAATATATAATTATCAGAAACATTAAGATATATAAGCCATGCACAAGAGTAAAATAAAAAATATATATATGACATTAGGAAACAAAATATGACAAATGAGATGCCACAACTACATTAAAAATAAAGTAGTTGTAGACATACTATACCTAGAATATGTGCAAAATTATGTTCTCCCTCTTTATTTACAACCATGGAGGAATGTTATTGTTGATAACAAAAATAGGCCACACCATTTAAATGGATCTCATATGTGCAAATGGATTAACACTATCTGCTGCCAAAAAAATCCTAAGATTATGGGGTTCTTCTTTAATGTGAGGCCACTTTTCCTCCATATCTCTAAATGCAAAACCATATGCAGGCATTCAAATAACATCATCTTGAATTTTTCTCCTTCCATGGTAATCCATAAATTAGGTTATGTTATTGCACCTCAACAGCCGTTGCAAACGTGGAATGATGGGAATATAATGAATAACCTTGTGAGGCACCTTTTTTTGTTACTTGATCTATTTGATATCTACTTATATGACATTTCAAAAATTCTATTGAAAATTCATAGTATTTATAATATATAACATGGTCATCGGGTCATGCATGAATTGATTCATAATGCATTCCAATATCTTTCATGATGAAAGTTAAATATCGATATGTGCGAGTTAACATATTTGACAGTGGTAAAAATAATTCAGCTATCAAGCTACATCAAATAAAAATAAAAATATAGTTAATATAATATATAAATAATATTAACAAAACTCATTTCATCCGTATTAATTTGAATTATGAATTAACAGTACAACTATTAGAGGAGCGAATATAACCTTTATCACGATCATATATATGTGATGGATTATTTTACATACCTTAAAATCCATGTGATTGTTATGTTTGAAAGACCATTCATAACCTTCAATTTCATTATCAACAATATAGAAGACAGAAGATTTGTTTTGGAGCCTTCATAAAAGGGTTCATATTCCTTATTAAGAAGAGGTATATCATGAACATCATCAAAGTCATGAATATTTTCACGATCATTGTAGCATACCCCTAAATCTTCAAAGTGACTTAGTGGAAATGGGGTAAATGTTTCTTCCTTACTTATTTTCCTTTTAAGTCCAATAATTCGACTATGTGAGTCTGTCCAAAGTAACAACCATTTAATGTGACATTATCTCGACCATTTAGTTATATAACTAACCATGCATTTAGACACATACGTTTAAATCATTAGTTCCAAACCAAGATAACTCAAACAATAATTCTAGCCTGTTGTAACAAACACATACACCTAGATAAATCCGTCGGTGCAGAGTACAAAAATTGTTTTTCTCTTCTTTAAATTGTTTACTAACGTCATTGCTTATCGACCTTAACAAATCTGAATAATTATTATATCGAAATGGAACCATTCAAGTAATAATTATTATGTATCCTTTTAATTGATAGGAAGACTTCAATAAAGCCATCATAATCCCTCGTAAATATTTGCTATCACTAAAATCATAAAGTCTCCTCATCTTATAGATAGACAGTTAAGGTTGTTGCTTCTCTCACATGCAAATAGAACTTCACCAACTAAACATAAAAGAAATGCAAACCAAGGTGTATAAATGTTATCTTATACATATTCTTTAATTTCGCACACCCGTTCTTACCCTTCCCTTGCATGAGTAAGTCCTGGATGTACTATTGAAACCTTCGAGTTACTCAACAGACACCTGCAATTGGAATTTATTAGTGTTTTCATTAAATAGCAATGACTGCAAAATCACAACAAGACATATAACATATACCGATTACCAAACTATTCTTTGAATGAGGCTAAACTAACACATTATGACCTTTAGTCCCAGTTCATATATTTGATTTCAATTGATCTTAAAGGCTTCTCGATTTTTCTAGGAAAACCTCATGCGACCAAGAATGCATTTCTAAGTCTGCTGTTGAGTAAAAAGACATGGTTAGATAATTATATTTCAAGGAATAAATAAAATCTGCCTCTGAGGAATAGCCAAATTTCATACTGCATAAGTCCTATATTAGATATCTACCATACTAACTTCATAGGCAGGTTATTCCTCCATTTTCCCCCTGCGACACATTCTCTGCATTTACAGCTTGTTAGGCAGACGAGTTCATAAAATATTAGGGAAATTTTATCATCAGCACTAATAATTGAGGAAAACATATTACGCATAAATGAGACTACAACGATTACTTAACCTCATTGATAATTCATGAAACATGACATGATGCTCTTCTTAAACAAGCAATCAAATCTATAACAAATAATTAAACCACTAGTCAAGACGATTCAAGCAACTGGAAACTTAATCGTGACCTTCCTCCCAACCGTTGACTCTCTCAAGCATAGGTTTTTACCGCCTAGAGCCACCCCCGAGCTAGGCGACGAATCCATTGAGGTAAGGTTATAAGGAAAATAAACTTATCAATGTCGTAAGGTGCCTAACGTAATAAGGCTTCCCTTCCCTGTCCTAGACCACCAAGTATAATGTTCACCATTTTAGTAGTAGGGTATAACATTCTGGATCAACCTTGCAACTCGACACATCAACTTACATTGTTAAGGATTATGGATAACCAAGATGCATAGCTAGGAGGCATAAGGAGGATTTAGATCCTAAGTGCATATGAAATAAATCTTCATACAAGATCATCTATCTATGTTGTAAAATGAATGAATGCAGAGTCTAGACTGCATAAATTTACATAAGTATGTATAGACACATCAAAACATTACCATCGAATTCTTCAAATACAAACATCAAATACCTATCCTGTTCCTTAGCAAGCAATAGGCACAATTACATCTCTAGTTATATCAACGTAGGCAGCAAGCTCCGATTTGACACTGGCTCATATATATATATATATATAT
>LPNX010765486.1:8627-35692 GCA_001517045.1 Pseudotsuga menziesii
AATTGTTGATAAGCACTCTTGCTTTCGCACCTCCCTACCTTTACCTTGACCTTTATGTTTGATTACCAAATACCCACCTGCTTACACAACCTCACTCCATACCTTACACCTATGCCCTTACAGACTTGCGTCGGCTCGACTTCCAATAGAATATAGCCTTTTAGAAAGAGCTTTTGGTTAGACCACCTTCAACATTCACAGACTGGAATCACACTTATGATAGATTCTTAGGAAATCTTGCTTGCGCAACTCCAACCCATTCGCTTTAATAACCATAATACCTCTCCCAACTTACTTTGTTATGCCCTAACCTATTGCTTCAGGTCGGGCATGAAATAATCCAATACCAGCATTCTCTGGTAGGGACGGGCTTACATTGACCAACCTTTCTATTTTTCCTTTATTTTCCCTAATTTCTTTAGACCGATGTGGAATTGTCAGATCGGGACTGTCCTATGAATGAATTACTGATGGAACTTTGGATGGATGGTTGGTTCAATTACCCAATAGGGGTTCCCTTTAGCATAGGTCATGGAACTGTGGATTATCAACAACCAACAATAATGTGGTCTAAAGGCCCGTCCAGCAAGGCCCTTTCATTAGCAATCCCATCATCCATCCCATCCAACCATATTTCTTAAGTTCTGGCGGCTGTTTATAACCTATCCGGGTAGTTCTTCCAATGATCCCACCCACTGAGCCTTCCTGGCTTCAGGCCATGTTCTAGGGTGATAATGTACAAGGTTCAAATTCCTAACTCATCGTACCAGCAGGGCTTCGTCGGTGGGAACATTATACCGAGAATCTTATATGTGGTACTTGGAAGCATTCATGGGGCAAGGCATTAAGTAAAGAGTTCATAGCATTCTCCCCCACTAAGCAATTAATGAATAAAGTGTTTAGGTAATAGGTATTCAAGTAGGTAGAAACACTTCAGTAAAGGGAAGTTTAAGGGTTGGTTAATCTTGTCTGGAATGGTCTAGTGCAGTAGCCATGAGGCGATTCCATCAAGTCGGTATAGGGAGAGCTAATAGTTATAGTTCTAGTAGGTGGTATGGTTATACCAACACTAGTAGGTTGTGATTCTAGATAATTCGGACTATATTTCCTAGTCTTTCGACATAAGTTAAAATCTCTAACCATACGCTCATAAGTAAGGGTTTCGTAGCATGCTTCCCCTACAATGAATTCCTGGCTTCATCAATTGGTAAGGGACTCCCTCAACTAGGGGGCAGTAATTTCAAGGGTAAGTTTGTTGTTTAATGCCATCCAATCCCAATCCCAAGTCTCTAATTGTACCTCCTAAGATTATCCTGAAGGAAAGTGTTATAAAGCATCTCCTGGCTGCTGGCTCTTCTTTCCATCTGGACATCATATCCTATAACTATCTTACCTCGTCCAACCCCTCTGATGGTCTATAATAAAGCTATCTATTTGGCAGTTCTTCCACTATCTAAGCTAAAGGGTAAACCCCCCCTCTCTCTTGGCTATTCGACCCCCAACAATCACATCCGATGATTTCTAAGATAAGGTCATGGGGCATCATTCCATATCCTAGGATGAAGCAGTAAATCAAAGTCAAGGATAAGGTTGGATCATAGCAAGCCACTCCATACTAATATTGTACTGATATTCTATCTAGGTGTAATGAATGGGTTGTACATCCCTCTATTCCATGCATAGAATCAATCTCAAAAATTTACTTGTCTCATCCTAGTAGGTAGATGAAAAAACATAAATTGTAATCCACCCCCAAATCTCAAAATAAAAACGCCTATAAACCTAAAGCGATATGATCAGTATGACAGGTAAGTAAAGCGATATGATAAGTACGATAGCTTTATTATAGACCATCAGAGGGGTTGGACAAGGTAAGATAGTTATAGGATATGATGTCCAGATGGAAAGCTAGCTATCTGGAAGTCGCTAAAGCGATATGATAATAGACCATATAGATAGCTATCTACTTTCCTGCTATAATAAAGCTAGCTATTTGGAAGTCGCTAAAGCGATATGATAAGTATGATAGGTAAGTAATGATATAAACCTAAACTTGACCCATCGATCATTCAGACGCCACCTAACTATTCCTTATTCCCCATAGGTAAGGAAACAAAATTGGTTTTTACAAAGTCACATCACCATCGACTAATAACTCTCTCAAACTTTATCTTCAAATTTACTTTCAAAAATTAAAGAAATGTGAGGAGAGTCGACTCTTTCTAGGAGATGGAGTATAACGACGAAGGCCTTGTATTAACACAAATTTTATCACTGGTTTATTTTTTCCCAGCTCGATGCGCATTATTCTTTTTTGGTCTCTGTCGCATTTCTTGTTCCCATAAATTGTTGTATCCATGTGGATGAGATTGGGCATTCTATTCATTCAAAACTACTTTACTTTTCAAACCATAGATGTAACATGATGTCCCACGTAGCTCTCTTCATAACTTTGATTTAATGGTTTCACTAAAATTTATCAATCTCTTCATAACTTTGATTTAATGGTTTCGCTTGTTTGAATTTATGTAAAGCTTTACTTTATCTTCACAAAAAAAAATCCTGCGATTTTATTAAATCAAAGAAAGATTACATCAGTTTTGGAAGTTACTAAGAGTTCTTTCAAACAAGATGTTTCAGAGTTACATCAAAATGTCATTTTTCATTTCTAGACTAAAAAGTATTACAAGAACTTTTCAAAATGTTGCACTTGCTAATCAAAACGGGTTTAATCCCATCAAAAGTCTGCTTTAAACATTAGCTCCTTCAGGTCAAATTCTCCTTCATAGGTCACCTTACCTTCCAGAAATTCCTAAATTCTGGTTGATCCAAAATTAAGAGAAAGAGCTTCTTTGGATAGAGAGTCAGTTGAAACACTGAAACATCTAGAAATGTTTCTAAAAGTGATCTTCACAAAAGACTTTATGAGGATTTGAATTTTCTAAATCCATTGTTTGAGAGAAATCACACGTAGATTTGATAAGTCATTTTGCCAGTCTATAATTATTTTAGAATCTCCAAAGATACTGATATCTGAAACACCAAGGTGTGAAGCTATAAACATAAGCCCATATAATCTTAAGAGTTCAGCTTTAGTATTGGACCCCAAACCACCACCTAAACATATATATGTAAAAAGTGATCCTTCCTTAGTACACGCACAATACCACAACCACAAAAATCATGATTGGAAGCACCATCAAAAAATCGAACCGCTCCTTTAGAAACTTCTGCTGGCAAATAAATCTTCTTTTATTTCCTTTTGCTAACAGGTTTCTCATGTTCCTTGAAAAGATTCATGCCTCTAATACTGCATAAAGAGCATTTGGTTGAATGTCCTGAAAAACTGCATGATTCCTTGCATTCCAAACAGACCAGGAGATGAAGATGGGAAGAACTTTAAACTTATCTTTATTAATTAACCAGATGTGAAAAGAGTTCTCTAAACTACCTTCTCCCCAATTAGTACTGATACCAATAAAATCTTTAATAATTCTCCAAACTTCCAGACAAAAGGAACATTCAACAGACAAATGGAATTTGTTTTCACCTTCAAAAACAGAAGCTTAGTCCTTGCCATCCTCTATTCAATAAATTTTTCTAGGTAAGGATTTTGTCCTTGAGTGTTAGCCACCAAAAGCACTTCAATTTGGTAGGATTGTTCCATTTCCACAATCCTTTAAACCACTAGGTATGCTCCAAATTGTTGAATTTTCTTATCATAAATTCATAAGCCAACTTAGCTTTCAGTTCACCATTTTTCTTATTTCCAGACCAAACCAAGGTATCTTTTTCAGTACTAAGTTTAATACCAACATTAGTTCAAAATTTCAATATAAGAATCCCATTTGACTTCCCACTTACCACTAAGACCCGGATCTCCGACGTTTAACCAATAACCACCTTTAAGGATACCCCATTTGGGCCCCATCAGTACATCCATAGTCCTCATGTCAATCCAAGCTAGATACTCTATAATTTATGTTGGTAAATAGGGACAACCATTATCACCTATGAAGGGATCAATTCCAATAAGGATATTTTTCCCATTCCCTATGTTCCAGCTTATACCTTTTTTCAGCTAGTGAATCATTTTAAGCATGTTGCTCCAGACCACTGATACATTGGTATAATTAAACTCTGATTTTCTAATCCAAATATCGATTGGAGTGTTCTTCAGATACTTTGTTTTCATTACATCACTCCACAGAATCTGGGAGAAAATACATCTCCAAAAGGATTTGAGGCACATAGCAGATTTACACTACAACAAAAACTGGATTTAGCATCGGATTTGCACCAAATTTTAGTATTATTTTTTCCCAATTGTGGTGAACAATCTAGAGCTAAACTTGGTGTAATTGTACAATTTCATAAAACTCCATATATTGAGTCTTTTTAAGGTCCTTTTCTGTGCCCATTTTTTGCATATTTTCTTACACCCTTATTTGTGCCCAATTTTGCATCTTGTAGTGCATCTTTTATTGTGCCCTTTGTTACGTCCTTGTTTGCACCCAGTTTAGTGCTCAGTTTTGCATCCAATGTTTTTTCTAGTTTTACTCCTAGTTTTACATCGAGTTTTGCACTCAATTTTGCACTATGCGTTGCATCAAATTATGTGTCCAATTTTTCTTCTAGCGTTGCGTCTAGGTTTGCATCCAATTATGGGCCCAATATTATGTCTAGTTTTGCATCCAATTTTACTTCTATTGTTGCATCCCCTTTTGCATCTAATTTTGCATCTCGTTTTACGTCTTTTTTTGCATCTATTTTTGTGCCTAATGTTTCATCTTGTTTTACGTCGTTTATTGTGTGTAAGTTTGCACCTAGTGTTGCATATTGGTTGATGTTTTTTTTGCATCTAGGTTTGCGCCTAGTGTTGCACCCAATGTTGTTCCTAGTTGTTCGCCATGTTTGTGTCTAATGTTTCATCTATTTTTGCGTCCAATGTTCCATCCAATGTTATGTCCCATCTTGTATCCAATATTGTGCCTCTTTTTATATCCAATTTTTCATCACATCTTGCATCCAATATTGTGTCTCATTTTAAGTCTTTGTTTTCGCCAAGTGTTGCTTCCAATTTTGCACCTGGTGTTGCACCTAGTTTTATGTCTAGTGATACACCTAGTTTTGTGCCCAATTTAACATTCAATTTTATGTCCATCTAGGAGTCCACTTTTGCGTCTACTTTTGGGCCTAGTATTGCATCTAGTTTTGAGCCATTAATTGTGTCTAGTATTGAGTCTCCTTTTGCATCCAATTTTGCGTTTAGTGTGGCATCCATTTTTGCGTCCGATGTGACATTTTGTGTCCACTTCTTCATTTGGTGCGACGTCCACTTTTGCGTCTTATTTTCCATCTAGTTTTGCATTTATTATTGTGTCTAATATTGCATCCACTGTTATTGAAAATTTTTGATTTGAATTATTAATAGTGAAATAAATCATTTTTATTGATTTTGTATCTATTTTATTAATTTCAAAATTCTCAAATATCATTAAAAATTCAAATTTATTGCACCAAGAGCCGCTCTATAACCCAGTATGGGGGAGATCTTGTAACGTTATGTAACGTTATGTCGGCTATAGATAATAAATAATAAAAAATTAAAATTAAAACCAATATGGTGGACATCTTGTAACGTTATGTAAGGTAATGTTGGCTATAAATTTAATCCTCAGTACCATTTCGCATAGCCACACAAATATTGGCATGTAGCTAGGATCACAAACTGTGCAAAGGTTGTTTTATGCATTGATATAGAGAGGTGGTACTGGGCACACAATATGGAGAAATAATGAGATAGCAAATACATTTGGATTAAAGCACCATAATGGTTATAAATAAAATTTTAAAAAAACGGTTCAAGAATAGTCTTTAATTTGATGGATGGCATGATCGTGATGTAATCTCCCTTCTTCTTCCAAACATTTATGATTTCTCACCACATTTGTCCTTGGCGATCACCGCCAAAATAGTATAAAAATTACATGTCTTTACATCCTCTTCCCTTTAAATCCTCGTCTCATAGTCATAACTAAGGATTATTACATGCATGTGCATTCTCATCTTATATTATCACTTGGGCACACTGACAACCATAATATCTCAATGTGTTAAGACGCAAAGAGTAAGAAACAACTATAAGTAAGTCTTATATTGAATTTACCATCTAAGTCTTTAATTCAAACTATCAATTGAGATTTGACACGTTGGATTGTTGTGATGTTCCTATCACTCCTTACCAATGTGATTGCAAGGCACTCCTTGAAGGTGAAGTCCATAATTTTATGTATTCTTCCTCGTTCTCATCTATTTTGTTAAGACAATAAGGAGTGTAGTGGCCTACATCAACATGTAATACGGTTTAAACATAGAGGTATATACATTATCTTTTTTCATTAAATAACTTAAATTTCTTACAATGAGTGTCGATTCAATAAATCATTGATTGATACAAAACACAAAAAATTAGAGCCATGATCTCTTAATTACTCAAACCTATAATTTCTTCATTCCAACATTAGTAAAATTATTCTAGTGTTTTGGTTCTATTTAAAATAACCACGACTTTGCAAACTTTTCTACTGATAACTTGCATTTTTCTACTAAATTAGGAGAAATATAACTCAGGCCAACCCCTGGGTTAATTAAGATAGAAATGGGTGTTTGATTCAGCTCACCTTCTACTTCCGCCATGGAAGTTTGATAATCCGCCTGCCTATTTTCCAGTGTCGCGTTGATCCTGGGCATTGTCCTTGCTAAGTTGCCAACAGTCATCTCCTCCTACACCGTATGTATGTTGCTGACAGTCTTCTTTCTGTTAGGGAAGACTTATGCATAATGAGGTCCATTGCACTCCCAACACTTTATTGATTCTTTACGTTCATTATTCTTAATGTAATTGCCGTGATTATTAGCAGATTCTTTATTTCTAGGGCCATTAGGGTTTAACTATGAATTACCTTTATTTCCTTGGAAATTATTATTAGGAAAATTACATGTGTTATTATTCCTAAAATTGCGATTAGGTACGAAACCCTTCTTCTTCTATTCAAAATTATTAGACCTCTTAGCCTTCCAGTTTGACATGCTTTCCTTTTTGCGGTTCTGTTCATAGCAAAAATTTGCCTTTCGCATAGCCTCCTCTAAGGTTTTTGGATTATCGTATTCAATTATGTCTTTAATGTGAAAAGGAAAACAACCTAGAAACCGTTGTACCTTAGGATTCTCATCCACAATAAGGCACGTAACATAGCAAACTTAAAAATTTACTGTTTAATTCTTTCATGTTCATAGTTCCCAGCTTTAGTTCATAAAATTCCTTAGCTCGCTCTTCGTAGTACTATTCTGACAAAGACTTAGTTTTAAATTATTTCTTAAAGGTACTCTAGTTAATATTCTTTTCCCTAATACCTTTTACTCGTTTTAAATCCTACCACCAAATATTTGCCTTCCCAGTTAAGTTGTAAATGGCCATCCTTGCTTTTAACTGGTTAGAGTATTATAGATTTGAAAATACTTCTTCATTCCAGACAGCCATGATTCAGCATCTTCTCCTTTCTCAGTTTCATCGTTGAAATTTGGTGGTTTTATCTTCTTAAATTCTCCTGAAATTTCTTCATAAGGCTTAAATTTTCTTTTTCTTGAATGATAATTATCTTCACTACTATCACTAGTGTACTAACGGTTCTTCCTATGTGAGTCACCATAAATTTCAGAGGAGGAGCTACTTTCAATTTTAGACTATTTAGACTTTTTACTTTTGTGTTGCAGGACATATCTTCAGATCCTATCTGTTTATCTTTTTCTTCACTCTGAAATTTTTCCATCAGTATCTAGTTCAGCTCTTCTTGAGCTCTCAAAATTCTTTCATTTTCTTTTTTTAACTATTTCCATCTCATTTCTTAATTCTTTAACAATTTGTAATAATTCTGAAGAATTGTTAGTTATTCCTTTATGAACTAGTTCTCTTCTAGAATTCCTTTGTTCATTAAATGGGGACTCTTCATTTGCATATTCCTAGAGTATTTCCATACCTGCAGTTTAGCTCAGAAATTTTTTCTGGAAATAACATTTCAAAAAGAAAAATAATGATCAGTATGCATGCATTTAATTTACTATTTGTCTATGCAAGTTGAGCCGCATTCAGGCCTAGTGTATGAACGTGTGTTTTGATACCACATGTAATAACACAAAAATTCGGAAAAATTTAAATTTTTTTCCTATAACATTAAATGTTTACAATCGTCACTTCTGAGAGACATTTAACTGTTAACAGTTAACATAATTAGGATTAAACTAGCACTAATTTCCTTATTAAATTCTAGATCTACATACTTAAATATTTGCTTTCATAAATCATTATTAAATATTTGATTTAGCAGGTTATGATTTGGAAAATATGAACTGAAACATCTGTTTAAATTTCTAAGTGCTAAAGTTTGTTTTACTGTTTGTGAAAATGAAGGAACTTTAGTTAAGTCCGAGGCTTACTTAGCTTTTTATCAAATGCAGTGAAGTGATGCTTCTTTTACAGGTCTTTTACAAGTAAGACGTTTTGTAACCAGTTTCCAGATCGAGATTATTATCTCAACTAGAAATAGAATGCTAGTATATTTGGTTATTTTACAGCTTTGATCAAAATAAAGGAGGTATCGTTGAACTATATATTTATGTTTTATGTAATTTCTTGTAAGCATAAGTAATTGGAAATCTGAACATAAATCCAGATGTTTTCTACCTAACTTCGACTATAACTGGTACATCAAACTTCCATTTATTTACTATCAGTTTAGGTCCTGTATAACATTCTAGAGAAAGGTAATTTGTATACCAGGTCATTTGATACCTTATTACTTGATACCATGGTAATTCATAAGTGATTGTCTCATCAATATTCAAATGTTATGTAAACTAGGAAAAACTAAATCTAGGTATAGTCAAAACATATAATGATTATTATTCATTCCTTGAACTAAAGATTTAGTGCAGAAGACAGTCTACTAACTGTCTAAGTACTACCCCAGTAGAAACGCAATAATAAAAATATTATATCATTAAAAAAAAGTATTGTTCCTTGTGTAAGGAAAGAAAAGATCCTTTCCTACAAATCTATCCAACCTCGCCTTCGCATGACCTTCATCTCACAAGGGAATATGAAAAACATTATTACCCTTTAACAAAACTAAGTTATAATACTTAAACTAATAATCAAGCTATAAATCTTTCTATACTTGCAAGCTTACACATATAAGTGTTTTTTTAACCAATGTATTGTCATGGATTTTCTACAAGGTCTTTTTACAAGTCCTATAGCTTATGACAAGGTGTTTATTTATAATGTTAACCAGGTTAATGATTCTTTTACAATAAGTTAGTACCCATTACATGGTTTATAAAATATAAAAGCAAACCTTAGTCTATGCGAAGACTACCTCCCAACATTCTTCTTTATGGTTATAATATGCATCTAATAATGAAAAGTAATTGATTTATTTGCATAAGTTTTTAACCAAAGTTTTTATAAAACACATTTGTGTGTAGGCTACTCCAATGGGTCTCGAACTATAGTGCAAAACCCACAACTCGAAAATATATTTCAACAGAACGTGGTAGATAATTATTGATTAGGGTTTTGAATTTGGAACCTAACCATATAAGTTTACCAAAAACCCTAAAAATTCACATTTTACCTATCTTTTTTACTACTGCTGTGGAGAGTAAGAGCCATAGGCTCATGGCCACATAGGCCTTGATACCACTCCTTATCTATGCCTGTACATTTCTTCTATGTGTGAGGTCGTTGTTGCCAATGCTTTTACTCTATGTGCGAGGCATTTGTCGCCATTTCTTTGCCTCTGTGAGTGCTTACCTTCGTGCTTGGGTTCAGTGGTGAACTCTGTTTGTGTTACAGTGTGGGATTGATTCTGGTTCATCGTGGTGTGGCCTTGGCTTTTGGTTCGAACATTCTTATTAAGGTCTCTTTGACAAAGGATCTATCATAGTCTATGCCACCTATCATAGTCTATGCCACCTATTCATCTTAGTTACATGGAACTTTTGACTGGAAACTATATAATGAGAGATGAAAGTCTAACTCAAACTAAATTTGACGAGCTACTTTTTCCAAAATAGTAAGTCCATCCAAAGCCTGGGATCTCTTTTGTAGTCGAACATGCTATGTTTCCATCACTTGGATTTTGTCTAGAAGTTCCTTATTATTCTTTATCAACTCTTCATTTTGTTGTTTAACATGCCTTTTTATTCCCAGGACTTCCTTTGAAACCGTTATCAACTCTTGGTAGTGACCATTGATTTCTTCTAAATCTTCCCTCATCTTTTCTATTAGCCTGCATTGGGTATATGTTACATTCTTTGCATGTGCGTATGGATGGGAGGTGCGCATGTCAGCGTTGCAGCTTTGCTATCCCAAAAGCACCTTCGACGGAAACAGGTCGTATGCCCTGTTTCCGTTCGAAAATGGTCGTTAGGCCATTTCTAATGCAATCGCAATGGGCAAATTTTTTTGGCTATTTATAGATTTTATGGCTATTTATAGTTGTTTGTGGTTATTTTTAGAATTTGTAAAAAAATATGTAACTTAATCTTGGTTAAGGGATTGGATTCCTTTTCTAATCTGGGCTAACATATTAGGGTATTTGGATGTTGTGGAATACCTATATATTGTATTGTGAGGATTCATAATGTAATGAAGAGAATATAAGAGGTGTGGCTCCAAGGTTTTCTGGTTTTTCACGATTAAGGGTTTCCAGGGTAAATCTATGTGATTATGTGTGAATGGTGTGTTGTGATCTCTATGTTGCTTAAAAGAATTTGTATGCTTTTCTTCTCTGCACAGGTTTAAAACTTACATGTGGTATCAGAGCTTGATTTTGGCATCAAGGGGATTCCTTTGCTGCTAAGGGTTCGACGCGGTTGATATATCTCAGGTCTGTGATAAACCTGGGTTCAGTGGGAGCTTTGCAGTGTTGATTTTTGCATTGAAAGAGAACGGAGAGCACTTCAAGAATTGATATCTAGAAATTTAACGGTCAAAATTTTGAGCTATGGAAGCTCAAAATGGAGGATCTTCTGGTAGATCGGGAACAGTGGATTGCTGTGGATCCGGGTACGAAACCCACTACAATGTCACAAGATGATTAGGATAAATTAGAAAGAAGGGCAAGGAGTACAATACGATTGTGCTTATCAGACTTTGTGTTGTTGAACGTATCTAGTGAAGATAGTGCAGTAAAGCTATGGGCAAAACTAGGGAGTTTGTATCAATCAAAATCCCTTGTGAACAAGTTGTTTCTGCAAAAGAAGTTGTTTCACCTCAGAATGGACGAGACTGACACTGTAACAGAGCATTTGAATGTCTACAATACTTTGGTAAGTCAGATAACCTCCGTTGGTATTAAAATGGCTGAAGAAGATAAATGTATTACATTATTGTGTTCTTTTTCGGATTCCTTGAACAACCTAATTGTTGCAATAGGTAGTTCTCGCTAGGTGGCCTTAAAATTTGATGAAATTGTATCATCCCTACTATCAAAAGAGATGAGGTGGAAAACCATGGATAATCATAGCATGGATGCCTTGTCTGTGAGAGGTCGCCCCTATGAGAGAAACAAAACTAAAGGACATGGGGGGAGATCTAAATCTAAGGGTAGATCTAAATCCCCAGGAAAAGGAATAAGGAAGTGTTGGAAATGCAGTAAAGTCAGGCACTATAAAAAGGATTGCAAATCTAAGAATGTTGAGAAAGCAAAGGGATATGAGGATACCCCTTCCACAGAGGCGAAGAACTCCTAGGAAGAAGGAGGGGATGTGCACCTAGCTTCCACGGGTAATACTTCAGAATGTGATATATGGCTGATTGACTCAGGTGCGTCATGTCATATGACCCCACATAAGGAGTGGTTCTGTGAATATGAAAACTACAATGGAGGATATGTGTACTTGGTAGATGATTCACTAGCTAGTATCATTGGATGTGGTAGAGTCAAGCTAAAACTGAAGGATGGAAGGATTAGAACTCTTCCTGGAGTGCTACACATTCCAAATCTAGCAAGAAACTTGATATCTGTCGAAAAGATGGATGTTGCAAGTGCAAAGACTGTGTGTGGAGATGGTGGTTGAAAAATGGTTCGAGGATCAATGGTATTGATGAGGGGAGTTCGGTATGGAACTCTGTACAAACTATTGGGAAAAACCATCATTGATGAATGTAACAATTCTGTTGTGCTGGAGGAAGGAGGTAAAGATGACAAAACTCTAACTGCATCAGGAGAAAAGACAATGCAATGGCATCATAGATTGGGGCATATCGGAGAAAATGGACTTCGAGCATTACAAGGTAAAGGTATGGTTGAAGGTATGACTGATTGCATTCTGGATTTTGATTTCTGTGAACATTGCATATATGGAAAACAAAATCGAGTAAGATTTGCATCTGGTGCTACAAGAGAAAAGGGAATTCTAGAATTAATACATAGTGATGTGTTTGGACCTATTCTTGTTCCATCATTAGGAAAATATGTGTATTATGTTTCATTTATAGATGATTTCTCAAGGAACATATGGATTTATTTCCTTCGAAAGAAATCTGAAGTATTTTCCAAGTTTAAAGAATTTAAGTCTCTTGTAGAAAATCGGTCAAAAAAGAAAATAAAGGTGTTGAGGACAGATAATGGTGGAGAGTTCTGTGGGAATGAATTCGAGGACTTTTGTAAGAAGTGTGGTATAGAAAGGAAAAAGAATACTCCATACACACCTCAACAGAATGGAGTTGCTGAGAGGATGAATAGGACGTTGATGGAAAAGGCAAGGAGCATGCTAAGCAGTGCTGGGATAGGACAAGAATTCTGGGCAGAAATAGTGGATACATCATGTTACTTGGTAAACCGATCACCCACATCAGCATTGATTGATAAAAATCCATAAGAGGTATGGAATGGTAAGAAGCCTTCTATTAAGCATCTAAATTTTTTTGGCTGTGATGCTTATGTACATGTTCCAAAGGAGAAAAGGAGCAAGTTGGATAACAAAGTTGAGAAGTGTATCTTTATTGGCTATAAAGATGGTATGAAAGGGTATAAACTTTGGAATCCTATAACTAAGAAGACTTTTTACAGTCGAGATGTTGTGTTTCGAGAGGTAAAAGAAGTCCCCAGATAGGAAGTGAATCCAATGGAAAAGGAACCAGAGAAAATAGAGTTTAAGTTAGAAGGTGGAGAATCTGACTCAATAGAAGAATCAGAATCAGAAGAAGAAGAACCCCATACTCCATTTTTGAGGAGATCATCTCGAGAAATAAGGCAACCAGAAAGGTATTCCCCTCCAGATTTTCGCTCTCATTTTGCTATGTCTATTACTGATGATGATCCTAGAAATGTGAAGGAAGTTGTTAATTCATAGGATAGTGATCTCTGGAAAAAGGCCATGGAAGAAGAAATGGATTCCTTCGACAAAAATGAAGCTTGGAATCTAGTCCAATTACCAACTTGGAGAAAAGTCGTTGGGAGAAAATGGCTATTTCAAAAGAAGTTGAATGTAGAAGATAAAGTGGATAAGTATAAAGCCCGCTTGGTAGCAAAGGGATATTCTCAGGTAGAGGGGATTTATTTTCGTGAAATATTTTCTCCAATTGCAAAATTAACTTCTATTAGATTTCTTCTTTCTATTGCTGCTGCTTTTGATCTTGAAGTAGAGCATATGGATGTGAAGACAGTGTTCTTACATGGGGATCTGGAAGAAGAAATATACATGAAACAACCAGAAGGGTTCATAGTAAAGGGAAAGAATGAGTTGGTATGTAAACTAAAGAAGTCCATTTATGGTCTAAAGCAATCTCCAAGGATGTGGTACCAAAAGTTTGACACATACATACTTGGATTGGGGTTTGTGAGAAGCAAAGCTGATCACTGTGTATATTCCAAACAGGTTGGTGATAACTTCATTAACACAGTTTTGTATGTTGATGACATGTTGTTGATTGGAAACAACAAAGATGTTATAAAGGAGGTGAAGTCTCAATTGTCCTCCAAGTTTGATATGAAAGATCTCGATGCTACAAACTTCATTCTGGGAATGGAGATAAGAAGAGATCATGCAAACAAAATTATTAGTTTAAATCAAAGAAAATATGTTGAGACGGTACTAGAGAGATTTAACATGCAGGAAAGTAAGCCGGTCAAGGTTCCTATTCATGTAGGTGTAAACTTATCTGTAGAGTAGTGTCCCAAGACACAGGAAGAAGAAGAAGACATGTCACGGGTTCCATATGCTAGTGCAGTTGGTAGTTTGATGTATGCAATGGTATGTACAAGACTAGACATTGCTCATGCAGTGGGAGTTTTGAGCAGATATATGTCAAAACCAGGAAAGGAGCATTGGACAGCTATAAAGAGGGTCTTCAGATATTTGCGTGGCACCATAGATTATGCAATTTGCTACCAAGGAAGACCTGGACTAGATAGAGTAATAAATGTACATGGATTTGTTGATGCAGACTAGGCTGGAGACCTTGATCATATAAGATCTAAAAGTGGATATGTGTTTAACCTATTTGGAGGAGCTATCAGTTGGATGAGCAAGAGACAAGCTGTAGTTGCACTCTCGACTACAGAATTTGAATACATGGCAGCTACTCATGCAAGCAAAGAAGTTGTGTGGCTGCAAAGATTGTGTTCAGGTATTGGGTTTGTACAGAAAGGTGCAAGGTTAGATTGTGATAGCCAAAGTGCAATCTTCCTGGCAAAGAACCCTTCTTATCATGCTAAGACAAAGCATATTGATGTGCAATATCACTTTGTGAGAGATATGGTTGAAGACAAGAAGGTGCTGCTGGAGAAGGTTGACACCGTGAAAAATGTTGCAAACTCATTAACAGAGTCTGTTAGTACAGAGAAGTTCTCTTGGTGTAGAGAATCTATGGGCATTGATGCCCTGAACCTGTGACTTTATGAGTACATGACTCATTGCTATGCAAAGGAAACAACAAGTGAGAGAATGTTGGGTATATGTTATATTCTTTGCATGTGCGTATGGAGGGGAGGTGTGCATGTCAGTGCTACAGATTGGCGATCCCAAAAGCACCTTCGACGAAAATGACCGATAGGCCATTTCTAATGCAAGCGCAACGAGCAAACTTTTTTGGCTATTTATAGTTGTTTGTGGCTATTTTTAGAATTTGTCTAAAAATATGTTACTTAATCCTGGTTAAGGGATTGGAGTCTTTTTCTAATATGGGTTAACGAATTAGGGTATTTGGATGTTTCAGAATACCTATATATTGTATTGTGAGGATTCATAATGTAATGAAGAGAATATAGGAGGTGTGGCTCCAAGGTTTTTTGGTTTTTCCCGGTTAAGGGTTTCCAGGGTAAATATCTGTGTTTATGTGTGAATGATGTGTTGTGATCTCTATTTTGCTTAAAAGAATATGTATGCTTTGCTTCTCTGCACAGGTTTAAAACTTACACTTGATAATGCTTTTTAACAGTTAATAGGGTAAGTTTAATTTGGATTGCCCACTTATATGAAGGAGGAATATGAAATGATACTTGAAGATGGTGGAAAATCTACTTTCCCTGGTAATATAACGTTGTATTATCCCCAAATCAAATATCCGTTCATTCTTTACATTATTCAGATGCATTCCCTTGCTACAATTTAAAGACTCAAACCCAATGAACATATATCAACTTAAATCAACCTCAAATGGATGCTTTTTAAACCAACAATCCCCTTCAACTGGAAATCCCGTTGCCTCTGCGATTAATCCCTTGGTCAATTCAAATGTAAAAGTTTGGAAATTTATGGATGAACCTGAGAAATTCTGAGCAAATGAACAATTGAATTCAATATTTTAACCCATAATTCTCTCGAAGAAGGAGTACCAACCTACATCCTTAAAACATTTAAAGTGAGGCATTTCCTCTGCCCATTTCATGTTGATCGATTCAAACCTACATAGTTTACCACTCTTCTTCATGTTATCAATTTTTGGACACCTTCTAAGTCTCAATTTTCTGCAATGAGCTCGAACCAAGTTAATGTACAGATGTCATGATTCTTCAAAGCCAACAAAAACATGAAACTAGGGCATATCATTAATCTTTTAATTTCAATGTATATGACTTCAATCATGAACTTGACAAATGTACCATATTTCCTTACTCAAATCTAGGGAAATTATTTCATTAAAAAGCATGTATGATTTCGAGACAGGTATCGAATCACTAATTTTCATGATTCAGTGTTCCGACAGTGCCAGTCGGTATAGGCTCCATTGATTATGCTGTCGGAATATGTCAAATCACACAAACTAACAAAACATTGATAAATATTCATAAGATGGGTTAGTAATAACAAAAATTATGCATTTGAATACTTTAAAAGAAGATTTAATAAATATAAGCCAAGCCTTAACTTATTACGTATAATGCATATGTACATAACAAAATAAACATGACTACAATAAAAAGGGTCTAAATGCTATGACTAACTTGTAGAGAGAAAGTGAACTAAAAATAAAAAATAAAAACAAGAGATGGAAAAAATGAGGGTACAAATCCAGTACTAACAACATGAACAATCAACTAACCATCAATGATGCATTATGCCTCCCCTTTTAAACTTTTCCCTTGCACCCAATACCATACTCCAAAACCATGGATTAGAGAAAACCATGGGACAAGTCTAGTTTTCCCTTACTTAGCCAATACCATGGAAAAATACCATGGGTTGAATCACAAAACCATGCATTGAGTAGTTAATGGGCCAAATTGATCCACTACCTCCATAAGTGCGCCTTCTAACCTCATTTACCACTTCTTCCCCTTTTCTAGCCAATTTGATCATCTCTTTTCCCTAAGTTCACTTAGCTTTTTAAGGAAATGGTCAAATACATTGGATAATTATTCCATTTGGTCCAAAAACCTCCTTAGGTGCCTCTTTGACATAACTAACTCATTTAATGCATGGATGAACTCTCCTAGGTCCCATAATGATCATGTTCACACCTTGTACCAACCTTCCATGCAACCACCTTGTCCCAATTTATCTTCAATTTTAACCCTAGGACAAAAATCATAGGCAATATATCAATCTTTGCCACCTCCTAGATAATTTTTCAATAAAATTGCGTAGGTGACTTAGGCCAAAACACCTTAAAAACAATTGGGGACATGACAATTTCAAAAAAAAAGGAAACGTTTGAAATTACCCATCAATATAAATGTCTCTATCTGTTGAAATTCCTATGCTATAAATTTCAGCTTCTCATCCAAAATATTGGAAATATCATATAAATTATAATCAATCATTCATTCACATCACACACTCATTTCTCAACCATGCATGATGATGAGTGATGACGAACGACTACGAGGTTTTAGCCATTAAGAAGTGATTCTAACTCCCAAGTCACTTGGGTCTGCAGTTTGAGGTGTGACAACGTGTCAATGTATGTGGTTGTAACAACAGAGAATCACTACTTGTATAATACCAAGCCTTGAATGGGCCCAAAACTTCGTTCCTACTACCTATGTGACCCTAGCTGCTAAATTCCACTCATTTTTCATCAAAAATATATTCGAATGGTCGGTTTGATGATTCCTCCTCTGTAAGACTTTATTTCTTGCATGAATTTTGTGGACTCGTGGAAACTCTAAACAACACTCAATTACATGCAACTACAAATATTGGCATGTAGCTAGGATCACAAACTGTGCAAAGGTTGTTTTATGCATTGATATAGATAGGTCGTACTGGGCACAGGATATGGAGAAATAATGAGATGGAAAATACATTTGGACGAAAGCACCACAATGGTTATAAATAAAATTTAAAAATGGTTCAAGAATAGTCTTCAATTTTATGGATGACATGATTGTTATGTAATCTCCCTTCTTCTTCCGAACATTTATGATTTCTCACCACATTTGTCCCTGGAGATCACCACCAAAATAGTATAAAAATTACATGTCTTTACATCCTCTTCCCTTTAAATCCTCGTCTCATAGTCATAACTAAGGATTATTACATGCATGTGCATTCTCATCTTATATTCTCACTTGGGCACACAGACAACCATAATATCTCAATGTGTTAAGACACAAAGAGTAAGAAACGACTATAAGTAAGTCTTATATTAAATTTACTATCTATGTCGTTAATTCAAACTATCAATTGAGATTTGACACGTTGGATTGTTGTGATGTTCCTATCACTCCTTACCAATGTGATTGCAAGGTACTCCTTGAAGGTGAAGTCCATAATTTTATGTATTCTTCCTCGTTCTCGTCTATTTTGTTAAGACAATAAGGAGTGTAGTGGCCTGCATCAACATGTAAGACAGTTTAAACATAGAGGTATATACACTAATTTTTTTCATTAAATAACTTAAATTTCTTACAATGAGTGTCGATTCACTCAATCATTGATTGATACAAAACACAAAAAATTTAGAGCCATGATCTCTTAATTACTCACACCTAGAATTTCTTAATCCCAACATTAGTAAAATTCTTTTGGTGTTTTGGTTCTATTTAAAAGCGAGATTGTGGAGACTTGGACATGCAATGAGTTGCAAGGCTCTAGATGACTTAAGCTTGATTCCATTGTACCTCCATCCTGTACCTATATGTCTTCGCGACAAGTGTTAAACAACAAAATTTGATGCCCCGACCACACTGATATTAGCCTTTCTAAGCTTATGTAGGATCTTCTTTAATGTTTTTTGAGTTGTGTATTATTTTCTATTAGGTGCCCAATGCCCATCATTCTTACATCTCTAAGGCTTGGATGGCTTCCCTCTTTCTGGTTTGAATTAAATTTTTGTTTGGTTTCATCTATTTTTTTTGTTGTATGTTTATTATACCCTCATTTTGCTTAGTGGCTTCCTTCATTGTACATAGTTAACAGTAAGTAATTCTATCATGGTTATGTTTTTTTTAAGACTATATCTAGTTACAACCTGCTACACTATGAATAAGATAAGGGTGATGCCCCAATGTGGTTATTGCTCACTCTAAGTAGTTTTTTGCACTAAGAGGAGCAAGGAGAGATGTTGTAACTTAAAGTAATGTACCAAAAATAAAATAAATTAAATTAAAAACGTCTATGTTAGCTCATAATAATAAAAATAATGAAAAGTAATTAAAAAAATCATGAAGTAAAATAAAAAATTAAAACTTAAACTTAGAATTATAAAGCAAGAAATGGATCTCTCTCGGTACGTGATAGATTCGGGTTTAAGATGGATCTATGTTGGTTATGTATAATGAATTCTACTCTAACTTATAAAAATACAATATAATAGAACCCTACAACTCCCTTATTTTACTTAACTGTAAAATTAATGTTACACATGTCAAATTAGGTTTTATTGAAAAGTTATCATTTTTTCATGTTGATATTAGGGAGAGCTCAATAGTTTAAGATTGTAAAAATTTGGAATGGCAATATTTTTTGTTGTTGCATTTTTTGGAAGGAAGAGTTTAGTTAATTTATACTTGTCAATTGAAGTATAATTATTTCTATTTCTATTCAACTTTGAAGGGCTCTAAGCATATATGCCCTTCAAATTGAAATTGAGATCCACCCTTCAAATTTTATCACTACTCATTAATGATCAAATTTAATCACTCCTCATTAATGATCAAAATTGATCACTACTCGCTAGGATGCCACTAGTCGCTACTAGCTAGGTTACCACTAGTAACTAGTCCCATATTTTTCAGTTGTCTTTCGGTCATTTGAACGATGAATCTGTACCCCATAGCCCAAGATTTTGGTCATTTCAGCAATGAATCCATACCCATACCCATCATTCCTAAATGAGATGAAAGATAAAAAGTATTTATATATTTTTTAAAATCTAAATTTATTTACCTTTTAATTAATAAAAAATAATTTTATTTAACATTAAAAATTTGCATTTTTTTTTAAAAACTTACAAGTCAACAATTTATCAATTGCAATATAACCTGTCGTGGAAAGATAATATAACTTGCATGCCACGGGATAATAAGTGTGTTCATGTAATCATTTGGAAGTAAGAATCTAACAATAGTGACATGTTTTATAGAATTTTGAATAGGTGACGTTTTACGAAAGTTGCACAAACTCTATTTCATCCACATAATTCCCAACTCTCAAGCCGAAAATACTGCGAAGGGCCAGGCTCACTGCGAGTCTGCCCCAGCAACGAAATCAAAGTATGATATTTTTTATCACTCACCATGATTTTATCACTGCAAGAAGGATATATATATACCTTCAGCAACGGAACCAAAGCATGATATTTTTTTATCACTCACCATGATTTTATCAATGCAAGAAGGATATATATATATATATATACCTTGTGCCAGAAGGATTTATATATATATATATATATCTACCTACCTTGTGTTCACTGCAAGTTATATGTATAATAAAATTTTAATGATTTAGAATTTTTCAAATAAATATCATTGTCCTTTCGAAGAAAAAAAACTGATAACGATAAAACAGCATACCCCCAAAGTGGAGAAATGAAACTCCAAAGAGAACTTTGATATGTTGCAAAAATGAGAGAAAGTCATGTGTATGTAGATAATATAAGTTTGTGTTGAAAGCAAGTCTACCGAATCTATGGAGAGCATGGTAGTCAATGAAATTTAAACATAAACTATAGTGCAAGTACTAATAAGCAATAAATAAAAACTCGTGTAATCGATCACAAGTAAAATGAAATGTACATTAATTTTTCATATGAGAAAGTATACATATGTGAGTAAAACAATAAAGGGTAGCTAGTTATAAAGTTTGACTCCAATTATATTGGCAATCAACATTCGTATTTTCATTTGGTAGGGGGAGTGCACGGATTGAAGGTTGCAAGTTTAAGTATATAAGGGATAAAGAATGAAGGCGTGACTCTTCCTTTTTTCAAAGTGTGACGTATGAAGTGTGTTTCATCTTTGCATAGTGGTCGAAGGAGAACAATGCTGCGATTCACATTTTTTTTAATGTTGTAGTGAGTGACATTGCCGTGAAGGTCAAGCCTTGATGTTCAATGTTACCAATGTTAATAATTGACCTTGTTAATGTGAATCCTTTGGATTTATGGATAGTCAATGCCCAAGAGATCTTGAGGGAAATTTGTTTCTTCTTACTTCAATTTACGGGTGGAATTGGTATCTGCTTTGGTTGAGATTGGTCACATAGAGGGCCAATGTATTTATCAACTTCCATGACAATATAGAATGGAAAATTGGCATTGAATAGAACAAATTTCACTGTTTGGTGTAGAAATTAGCACTATATGGGAAAACAAGTATAGATCCCTCTAAATGTAGACTTGAGTGCATAGAATTTGAAAAGTTAAATTGCATATACAGGACATAGGCATACTCAACAAATATACCATAATACCTCCATTTCCTTAGATGAAGATAAAATATAAACAATGAAAAAAACTATATAAAATTATACATAAGCATATTAATAGTTAGATATTTAAAATTATGAAATATAATCATCGTTATACTTAAAGTGAATTTAGTTTTTCAAAATTTATACACATTGCATATTGGATTATGCATGGTAACATTATATAAATTTAGAGTGATATATTAATATAAATAATATTAAAAAAAATATCATTATAATAAAATTAGACAAATTTTGGCAAGAATCTTATAACTAAAGTTTGCCACAAAAGTTTCATGAGAATTTGAAAAACCAATTTTGGAGTGACATTTTTATATCCATGTTGAAAATGTGTTGGTAAATGATTAATTATTAGAGGGGAAAATGTGCTCTTTTATTTTAAAATTAGTAATAATTAGCCTCGAGGGTAATTTAGTTGGTTGGAGTTCTAGTCCAAAGATCATTAATATTGAGGTAGGAGGTTCAATTTTCATGAATCCAACTCTCTAGATCCTTTGGGGCTGATAAAGTGAACCACACAAGCAAATAATAGTAATAATTTTAAATTAATAATATTCTATTTTTTAATGATTAAATTTACATAATTATGAAAGAAGGGTATTCTAACTTATTTTTAAACATAAGAATGTTTTTATTGAAAATGATTAGAAATAATTTTTCATAGTAATAAAATTGTAAATATCAATAATTTAATATTAATAATTCATTTTACAAAATTATAAAAAAATATTCTAACATTTAAACACAATAAATTTAATCATTGATTTATAATTATAACTAAAAAGGAAAATCATTGATGTGTGAATCACAATGTGTATAAGCTCTCCTAGGATGCCTAGTCCTCTTCCGAGGAGGAGGAGAGCCACAAGGTGAAATCCCTGCAAAACGATGAGATCGACAGAGCACCAGAAATCGATCTACAATGACTCCAAAAAAATAAAATGACTTAGCAAATTACGATCCCTAAGGAAGGCTAGCGCACAAAGAGCACACCACTAAGTAAATCTAAGTCAAATGCAAACAATCCAGGAGGCAGGATAAGTGAGCTATCAAATGTAGCAGGTATGTCTCTCCTAGGAGAGGCTTAAGACTTCCATACACTACAAGCGGAGGTGTGTAACCAATTATAGTGGCCCTTAGATTTAACGCATATAACGACTGCGCTATTAGACCCCTACCTGGCTAGGACACTCACAGAATAACCTCTGCAATCGCCCCCTGTGATACCTAGGTAAAGAAACTAAGTTCACCTCAGTATAACCAATACTCAGGTGGACAATCGTAGGCGCGATCTACCGTATGGGTAGGGTAACAAATCCCTAATCTCGAAAGCACCAAAGGTACCTCAAAAGCCCCTAGATATGAATAAGATCCTAGAAATATCTATGGCGCTCAATGGAAAGTGGAAAGGGGCTATCCCGGCCACTAACGTGTGTGTTTCCTCGTTCTTAACTCCTGTTTAAGAGGAGCCTCTTGAGAACACTAATTATACCAAGGATTTCTCTTCTCACCTAGACATACACCTAATTGTTTTGTTTCAGTCTTGGAAAAATTTACTCATGACGCCCTATTCCAAGACTCTACAGCCTAAGCTTGTTGGTGCAAATCTATCAAATAAAAAGTGTAATCAATTTTAAGTTAAGCGTTAATTTTAATGTTTGTGATTAATCAAGGGTAATGAACATGCAACTAGTGATATCATGACCCAGCAGTGAAATAAATGTGCACACCTAAAAAACAATGCCAAGTGCAATTTGTCTTTAAATATGAAAAAGGGGTATGCCACTACATGAAATGAAAAAAATTCTCTTCAAATTCCAATGCAATCATTCCTATATGAAATCATCAACATTATTTCATCTAAGAAAACCTAATGCAAGTACCATTTCAATGCAAATGCATAATGCAAAAACATGCCAAAAATAAAAATATTTTTGTATGTTGATCATAAATGTTATGAAAATGCAACAAACAGACCCTATAAACTCCCAGACCTTGCAGCAAGTATCAGACACAATCCAAGCAAGACACTGAGACCAAGAAGTCTAATGCACTAATAACAAAACAAAAGGGAGATAAATGACACGAACAACTATTAAATAAAATCAAAGAAATAATAAAAAATGGGCCTCATAAGAGTAACATTATATAGATTTAGAGTGATATATTAATATAAATAATATTAAAAAAATATCATTATAATAAAACTAGACAAATTTTTGCAAGAATCTTATAACTAAAGTTTGCCACAAAAGTTTCATGAGAATTTGAAAAACCAATTTTGGAGTGACATTTTTATATCCATGTTGAAAATGTGTTGGTAAAGATTAATTATTAGAGGGGGGAATGTGCTCTTTTATTTAAAAATTAGTAATAATTAGCCTCGAAGGTAACTTAGTTGGTTGGAGTTCTAGTCTAAAAACCATTAATATTGAGGTAGGAGGTTCAATTCTCATGAATCCAACTCTCTAGATCCTTTGGGGCTGATAAAGTGAACCACACAAGCAAATAATAATAATAATTTTAAATTAATAATATTCTAATTTTTAATGATTAAATTTACATAATTATGAAAGAAAGGTATTCTAACTTATTTTTAAACATAAGAATGTTTTCATTGAAAATGATTAGAAATAATTTTTCATAGTAATAAAATTGTAAATATCAATAATTTAATATTAATAATTCAATTTACAAAATTATAAAAAAATATTCTAACATTTAAACACAATAAATTTAATCATTGATTTATAATTATAACTAAAAGGAAAATCATAAACATTTAACCTACATTCATATTGAATATTGAATTTTATTATAAAATCATATTATAAAGGTGTATATCAAAACCAATTTGTAATGTGTTTTAAAGATGTATGTCAACCAATTTGCAATGTGTTTTGCATTTTCCAATCTTTGTTCAAGGGGCAAGGTCCTTGAGTGACTTCCATTGTGCATCTCCCGAATCGCCCTCATGCTTCGCTATCCCCCAATAGTAATTCAAACATCGTACACATGATATGAGATCTCCATGAGCTTTTGCATTGATAATTATTTCAATAATATCATTTTTCTTCCTTACTTGTCCCGGCACTAAAACAATAAATTTTAACTCACTCTATTGAAGATAGGGAACGGCTCCTCATAGACCGTCAACATACTACAAAGTGACCAAAAAAACCAGGCTTAAATAACGCCTTGAACGTAACAATACTCTTGATTCGGACCAATAAAGGTGAAGAAATTCCTTTTAAATCGGATAAAAAATATCGTTGAAAAAAAAGGCATTGGAATTTGGAAGGACCTTTGAATGGAGGATTGATTCCGCTTTATGGTGGCTCTATTGGTCAAGTGTGATTGGGCCTACCTAAAAGAAAAAACCCAGAATGTAATACCCTAAATTCAACGGTTATTTTTAGAATTGAATCATGTCCTCCCTAGATGCTCAATTCAAAGTGATCAAACAAAATCCCCAATTTTAGGTGGATTATGGATATTCCCTCCAATGTATATCGAGTTTATACCCCAATTCGAAGCGATCAAACAAAAGCCCCAATTTTTGGTATATTATGTATAGTCCCTCCAATCTATATCAAGTTTATCAGCCCTATCGAAAAGGTTAAGTATTTATTAGTCCACTATAAGGAAGAACTTAAAATTCTCTAACAAATATCACTACAAGTTGGGTTTCTAGTGTCTTCCATAGTCAATAAGGAAGATGAATCCTAAACACACATTTGAGAGGCTTGCGACAATGAGGATGTTGAAATCATGTTCTTTTCTAGCTCACTGCACTCCCAGTCCCTCATTCATGAACGTTCGTTGAGGGATTCCCTTGTTTAGATATATTGGTAGACAATTTGTACTTCTTGTTTCCACTTTTAGAAGGATGACAAGAAAACGAAGGGGTCGAAGTCTACAACATTTCCAGCATCAGTTGTTAAATATTTTATCCTTTCAACCTTTGGATTTCATTAAGGAAATTGGAATAATTCAAAAACTTCTATTCAAATATTGTTCTTTCTTTCAACCTAATGTTTACAATTCACGACAGATAAATAACATTGATAGATTTGGAACTCAAATACAAGGATTTTTCTTCTTGCTCCTCCGCCCAAACAAAGTTGTGGTCCTAGGTATACACTATTTTGGTTTTGATTTCATTTAAATATTGGGTTTTTTAAAGTTACATCTATTGAGTATTCGAGACTTAGTCTAGAGGACACACGGTCACATAATACATTACAAATTTCAAACAGCATTTTGGATGGAGAAATTTTAAACCCTTATATTTATACAACCAAAAAGGAAATCCAAGAAGCAACACATTTAACTTTTATCCACATATAAAATGTTACACAAGTGCAAAATGCTATACATACCTGTAAATTCACGACAACCAAGTCGACAACTTAGCTCTGCATAGTCTTCTAGAGAAAACAGAAGTTAGGGAGACACTGAAGCATAGAATTGGAGAGTTGAGAGTCTGAGTCCCGACCTCTGACTGTCCTATACTCGTAAACCAAAAATAATGTTTTTTTTGCTCCACAGACTTCGCCAGTCTCTTTAAGTTCGGGGAAGCTCAATCCAGCCTACCCAACATTCTACCTTTGGTTCTCTTGCTCCTACCTGTGACAAAGGTGGAACCTTCGAGTTGTCCACTGCAGAAAACAATGAGGAAATAGAGTGTGAAGCGGTTTCCCTCTACAGAAAGATGATTGGAAGCAACGCTGTCAAAACCCCAAATTTCAAAAAAAAAATTAAACTTTTATAAATAACATAAACTCACACTAAAACAATCATTAAATATTGATTAGTTAATGCTATTAGTTTTGTAACTGAATGATCTTTACTTGTATTTAGAATACAAGTTGAGTTTCTTGTCAGTTTTCTGATTGTTTTCTGTTTGCAACAGCAAGGGGACATGCTATGTTAGACTGGGCTTACTTAGCTACTAAGCTAACGCAACAGTTTTCTTTCTCTTACAGATACCCAGGTAAAGTTTTGGGATTGCTGCCTAACAGATCTTTTAAAGTAATAGAAATCATATGCTGTACCAATTTCCTTCACTAAAGAAATATAGATATAATGCATGTTAGCCAGACTGTTCAGCTTCCTACAGGTAAAGCTTTCCCTGTACCCTTTTTTTTTATAATGTAAAATTCATAGATAGATAGTTTTCGAGTTACTAGAGAAATAGATAGCCATTTTCATTTATACTAGCAACATTAAAAATATCCTTATGGAATACTGAATCTAATGAGTTTACTGTAGTGCACTCATACTATCTAGTTCATAGCTTAAATCTGGATTATCATATTTGATCCTATTTCATTTTTACCTAAATACTGTTTGACATGTTATGCCCAGTATACAAATTCAGAATATGTTTGACTGCAGATAACAATTATAAAGATTGTAATACGTAAAGTCCATATATGCTTTACCTCTAGCAGTTACCGGATTTCCTGCTAGATATAAGTCTATACTTAGTAAAAATTTCAAGAGTGTGGAGTGATGAAATTATCTTATTTCCACGATCAATAACTGATTTAAGTTTTTATGTGCACCTTGGGATTTATCATATAGTATCGTAATCTCTTTTACTATGAACTCCC
>LPNX010765508.1:0-17881 GCA_001517045.1 Pseudotsuga menziesii
TACCTGACCTCCAGTCATCATAGAGGTACCATGTGTTGTTCCACCACCATAAAAGGATTGAATACACATTGTGCACATGTGTGGCTCGATATGGGACTCATAATATTTTGGTATATCCCCACCAATAGGAGGTCCCTACGATTCAATCTTCTTGAATCGTAGGAAATATATTCTGTAAGCCTTTGAGCTTTTAGAGTATCGCACAAATATACGCTTCTTTCCTAAAGGATCTAATTTTGTCATCTTCTCTTTTGGAGTGTGTATGTACACAGGAAAACCAAATATTCTGAGATGGCTGACTTCTGGTTTCTTGCCAGAGAAGACCTCTTCAAGAGTCTTATTCTCTAGTACTCTGTGTGGAGTACGGTTTTGTACATACACCGTTGTTCTGGCTACTTTTGCCCAAAGATGCATAGGAAGATCTTGATCATGAAGCATAGCTCTTGTAGCTTTCATGATAGTTTTGTTCTTCCATTTTGCAATCCCATTCTGTTGTGGATTATATAGAGTGGACAACTCCCTCTTAATCCCTGAGTCTTTTCATAGCACTTTGAATTCATTCGAAGTGAATTCTCTGCCATTATCTGATTGAAAGGTCTTGATATTCATTTTAGTGTGGTTCTCGATAAAGGATTTTAATTCCTTGAACTTACTGAATACTTCATCTTTGTTCTTCATAAAGTATATCCATGCCTTTCTAGAAAAATCATCGATAAAGGAAACATAGTATGCATACCCGCTTAGTGAACTGGATGACATTAGACCACATACATCGTAGTGGATGATTTCCAAGATTCCTTTTGCCTTGCTTTTGCTACTTGGAAATGTCTTATTTTTGTTCTTCCCTTTCGCACATCCTTTGCATACACCTTCATGTTTTGTTTGCATTTCTGGAAGACCTTCAACAACTTTTATTGCAAGAGGTAGTGCTCAGTAATGCACATGTGCAAGCCTTCTATGCCAAAGTTCATTTGGATATACTGTTTCATGGACCAAAGCTTGTTGATGGCCCTTCAATTTGTATAAGCCTCCTTCTTGTTCCCCAAAGACTATTGCAGCATCGATAGTCTTTCCTCTTGGCCACATGATGACTTGACCACCTATAAATGCAACCCTCATTCCTTTTACATCTAATGCAGATATGGAGAGAAGGTTCTTCTCTAGTCCTGGTACAAATAATACTTCTTTTATTGTCATAGACTTTCCAGAGTCTAGCTTGTATGAGGATTCCCCACTACCTTTTATTGGATACTGGTAGTCATCTACAAGTTTCACCTTGTGAGGTGATTCATGTTTAGATAATTTCACAAAGGATTCCTTAAATCCTGTCATGTGCTTGGAAGCACCACTGTCTATAAGACAATCATTGCTGCCATGTGTGATAGTTCCCGTGAGAGTGGAAATCAAAACATATTCTTCATCACTGGCTTGTTTGTTTCTCTTTGTGCAAGGTTCATCATCCTCTGCAGCATGAGCATGATGTCTTCTCTTATTTCCTTTCTTCTTGTGAGAGCTACTTTTATTCTTAGGACAGTCTCTAGCAAAATGTCCTCTTTCATCACATGTATAGCAAATGTACTTAAACAAATCTATAGGCTTTCTAGAGTTATTCTTTTGATGAGAGTACTTACTTTTGTGGTGGCTGGATCTGGATTTCTTGGATTGTACTGTGAGGGCTTGATCTTCACTTCCCATCTTCTCTTCTTGAGCTGCTATCCGAGATTCTTCTTGAGAGCATTCTTCCCATAGTTTGCTGAACTTGACCAACTTCTTTCTAGCACAGATCCCTTAAATAAAGGAGTCCCATGATCTAGGGAGACCATTCAAGGTGGTCATCAAAATCTTGACATTCTCTACTTCTTCATCTACTGCTTCCAATTGTTCTTTGATTTTATAAACACTTGTGAAATAAGACTAGATGGTCTCTGCATTCTAGATCTTCACATTCTTCAACTGGTTTCTCAGAGTCATCTTTCGGTTTATGTTCTTCCCTTCAAACAATTTGGTTAGTGCATCAAACATAGCTTTAGGTGTCTTGAAGGAGGACACCTGTGGCATGAGGTGATCCTTGATATAATCAACAATGATTCTCTTTTCCATAACCAACTTCTTCTTATGTAAGGCCTTTGCCTCATCTCCTTCAGGAACTGGAACATCCTCATTGATGTAGGAGTCTAACTCATTTTCTTCCAAGACCAGGGAGATCCTATACTTACAGGCTCAGAAGTTATCATCTCCCTCAATCTTTTCATCAAGCTTGTTATGATGAGATGTTTTAGCTAAGAACCTCAAATGGAAATACAAAAGATTTAGATCTTACCAGGTCAAGATGTCGGATCTAGATTTGGAGCTGAAATCCTCTAGTAATGGTTCAGGAGCAGATTAGGGTTTTGCTTTTCCAGAGTTCTGTCCAACCAAATGCTTTGAAATTAATCCCTAAATTATATTTTGGGGAGGAGATCAATCCAAGCCTAGGCTCATTGAAAAATTCCTCTTCTGTGAAAATCCCTAATTCCCGGCAATAGTGTCAGGTCCAAAACTGAAAAACCTCATAAATGGATTTTTCTTTGATAGAAAGATGCACCCTAAGGAGGAGAGTTAATTAAACCTTCTTTTTCTGAAAATATATGGAGGAAGATCCACAAAGTAGGAAGCCCTAGTTCCCACAACTGCACAGTGTCTTCTTCTCAGGTTAGCTCTGATACCATGTTAGATTTTTAACATTAAGCTAGCATTATTAGGATATTTTAACTGAGAGAATAACAAGCACAAAAATCAAACATGAGACAATTAACATAGTGCTTTTCCTCAGGGAAACCATAAATAGAGAAAACCCCACAACTTCCTCAGAGATAGAATCAACACCAAGAGTAAAACCCCAAAACAGTAAGATGATCTCCCGACAATAGTAACCTCTTTCTGCTATCCCCAGTGTCTTTTTCTTCCTCAGCTATGCGCTACAATTGAGTGTGAGTGAGTGTGTGATAAATATAGAGGCTCACTCTCTATTTATAGTAATTCTCGACTTAACTAAACCCAATTAGGGCCGACTTCACTAGGTGAGTCTAATAACCCTAGTGACGCGAAAGTACACGAACTTTAACCCTTAGACAATAGGAGGATTACCCAGAATGACTTGTTTACATTATAGATCCTCCCGATTGAAACATTGGGACATGACATGACTCAATTACATTACAGACACATCACGGAATAAACATCGGGGTACAAGACATAAGATACATAGGTGAATACATTCCGAAGTTACAATTACATCAACACTTTGTTTTCTATGAGCCCCTCTTCTCATTAATATCATTATACTTGTTAAAATTATTACACATTAACCCTTGCCTTAGGGTTTCTATAAATAGGGTTTGTATAAAAGATAGATTATCTATTTTGACTCCTAAACTGCCTTTGTCAATAATCAGGCATAATTTTACAAAAGAGACTCTTATAAAAGAGTAGATAGGTTGCACCTACTTGATTCACCAACTATGCATTGTGTGTAGAAATTGGTCCAAGGTTTCATTTATAATTAAATGAGTTGAACTTCAAACTTTAAAATTCCACTTTAGTAATCTTTATACTTGTCTTTTTACCTCATTCCCTAGTGTATCCACCTAGCTAAAACTACACTTTTAAATACAATTGTTATAAATTGTAATTCCCTTGAGGTATTGTTGCTATCGTAAGTACTAGAGAAGATATTGTACTTAGTGTGCTATAGTTATGCAAATTACTCTCAATCTACAAAATTTATGTGAAGCACTTCCAGGGATGAGTAGATTATTTATCCCAATAATGTTTACTATTATGAGTATATTTATTCTATTTATAATCTACAAACATAGTTTGAAAGTAATTATCCTAACTTGTCTAGTAGACAATAGCAATTTAAAAGAAATACCAATTCATTTATCCTATAGTTTTAAAACTAGGTATCCAAACAACTAGGTGTAAAAACATTATTAACAATGATAATATATCATCGAATTGTTTATTTGACTTGTTACCCAAATGATTTGATGTATATTGAAACTCGACTATGGTTTCAAACCCATGAGTGTGAAATAATTGGGTACACGTGGAGGTGATTAGGTTTTGTTGACATTTATAAAACTATCCTAACCCTATTTTCGCAAATGTGAGGGTTTTCTTCAGTTGTGGAGCGACTGAGCTGAGAGGTCGTGGCCGCCATGGTTCTGTATTAACCTCCAAGATAAAAACATCGTCCTCCAAATATCTGTGAGCTTGTACTAGGGTGATAGTATACTTGGGTTTTGAGGGTTTTTGAATGTTGCTGAGGCACTTGTGCGTTGAGGATGGCTTTCACCATCGTCTTGAGAAACTGTGGGTGTTTGTTCATAGTGCATGGTGGAAATAAGTCTTTAAGTGAGGAGTTGATTCTGCATCCTGTTAGTTTCCTCCCTTTTCATGGTGTTTATCCCCTTGAATCGTGGTTCAAGGTTTCTCGCTACCCTCTACGCATAGACAGTTCACAGGCTTCTTTCTCTGAAGTGACATCGAGCTAGGCTTAGGTGGCTTCCACGACTTCACCAATACTATTTTTTACAAGGTAAAAATCCTAAAAAAGAAATGCTTACAATTTGCTTAATTTCAGAATTTTCATTTCATTTCTAAGAAAATACTAACAAAGTTATAATATGCATGTCTCTCCATGCTTGGATTTGAAGCTGGACACTAACATTCCCTTAGTCTTCAGCAATGCATTCACTTGGTAAGCCTTGGTGATATCTGAGGGTTTTTCCTGCACTTAAATAATGGTGGAAGGAATAGGAGCACCACCGTGATAGTTGATGGCTCGACCATAATTAACAATTATGTTATTGCTCTTTGTTTTTTTGTAAATTTTTAATACCCTAGAGGCCATTGTATGGAGACATTTAGACCACTGCAGCCGCGACTTAATGGTTTTTGTTGAGCCTTCATGACCTGGAAAGATGTAAATGATATTAGAATTTAGTACTCGGCTCTTAGTCGTGATAGTATTATCCAACCACTGGGTGGTTTCTTGAAGATTCAAGTTGGTTTTTACAAAAATAGAAATGCCAGTACTTTTATTATTTCTTTAAACATATGAAGGGTTTTTCACTACTGTAATTTATAGTGGTAATAGTTTTGGTTTTTGTAACTTTTGTTTAGACTTGAAGCAGTTATTTTGGTCAGGATTTAAAGTCTCTACAGTTAATATAAAAGGCCACAGGCCACTATACTTGTTAAATTTTGTCTCAACTTACTGTTGTTTACAACATTATTTTAATTTAGGTTTTCATTTAGGTATAAATGGTGTATAGTAGTTTTATTAGTTACTTTGTACAACGTTAATAGATAAATAAGATATTCTATTTCTCTTTAAATATTATAATTGAATAAACTATATCTCTATGTTTATTTTGCTTTCAGTAATAATCTTAGCTTTGTAATTATTTTTCTTTAAGTAACATTATTTATTGTTGTTATTAATTTTGGAAAAGCTCTGCTAGGTTTTTGTATTATGAAATAAAAGGTATATTTTATTTCCTAGAGAAGAATCCTATCTCTTGCAAACCCTAGATGTTTCTTTGAGGATTGTAGTATCAATACCCATGCTTACAATAAACCTAGTTTAATTATAAGGTTGAATAGATAGTTAAGCAATCTAAGATATTAAGAACTAGGTTAAACCCTAAGTAGATATTTCAATGTTCTTATACCTAATTATTTTAAAGATTATTAATGAATTTATATTATGTGTTTTGATTGATTTTAATTTTATAAATATTATACTTCTGGTGTTTATTATACAAATCTAATCTTTCTTGTAACTGGATATTATAGGTACTTTCAATAGATAGTACAAGTGCAGCTATATTTTTGTAAATAACTTACATAACACTATAAAAGTAAATATTTACATTTGCATTCAGCGTTAATGAAAACCTACTTATCTAAACTAAGCATACCTTAAAGGCGTGGAAAAATATAGTTTGGTAATTTTTCTATCCATATTTTACTTAGCAATATCTCTATTATTTAATAATAATCTACTAATTACTAACTTTCTCAATAAAACAAATGTTCTTTCTTCTTCATTAACCATAATAAAATAACAATGTAATAATCTTGATAAACTGTTAATCCTTTTCTGAAACAGTAGATAAAACAATAATTAAACCTAAACAAGTAGAACTTGTCAAATAGATGAGGTGACAACAGTTTAAGGAGGTTGTTCCTCCCAACCAACACTTGGAGAAAAGCTTAGTCTGCAATTTCTCAGGACTCCCGTGCCTGTCTCCTGGTCCTCCTGGTAGAGTACTGGGTGAAAGATGAAATATTGAGATCCTTTGCAACTCTACTAAATATTTAATAGTAACTCAACCCTACTCATAGCAGTATAAAATTCAACTTAGAATAGCTGCACAAGTTCAATCTTTAGCACTTATCCCCTCAAATTCACTTTAGCTAGTCCCCTTCATCGAATTTCTCATGTGTATTTCATTCACTGAGAATGATCACAAATCCACAATGAGCAGCCCCAACTGTTTTCAATGGGAATTTTTATATCAATGCCTAGGTCTTCTAGGTCATTTTTTACTTAATGAGCCACCTGCTCATATTCCACTTTCTTGGGGAATCATGACCATAAATATAGGGAAGTTGCCTCCTGCAATAGCTAGAAGTAGTTTGAGGATGCTGCCACTTGTAAATATACTCTCAACCCAGTCTCCTCCACCAAGTGACTAGTAAACACTCATTTAACAGCTTCACGAAGATGTTGTCTCATCTTTTATTTATTTATTAATAAAATATTATGCAATACATTAAACTATCCTTGACCCCACTTGGTCATTAATTACAAACTTTAGCATAAAATATAACATAATGTTCCTCAATAACATAAAATTGTTTTGGAAATTGGGGCATGTGATATACACACCCCTTTAGTTTATAACATCATCCTCGATGTTATTTATTTCTTGTCCTTAGAATTTCCCTGGAATAGAATTGGATATGCATCCCACATATGATTTTCCAATTCCCAGGTGGCTTCTTCTAGACTAAGGTGCTTCCATTGCACCTTCACCTCATTAATGGTGCGATTCCAAAGCAAGATCTCTCTCCTTTATAAGATACAATCTGGTTCCACCGAAAAATATCTTTTGGGTTCCACCTACACAACATTCCAGTTAATAACGTGAGTAGCATCATGTACATATTTTTTTAATACCAAAATATGAAAAACATTGCGAACTCTTAAGTTTGGTGGTAAAGCTAACTGATATGATACCTATCCTATCCTGGATAGTATCTCAAAAGGACCACAATATTGAGGTGCTAACTTAGCACAACTACCTAACCTTAGAGAACTCTTTTTAGGTCTCACCTTAATAAAAACATGTTCACCTACCTAGAACTCTTTTGGAGTTTGTTTAAGATCTGCTTGGCTTTTTTGTCGATCTTGCGCAACTTTCAAGTTACCTTGTACCTGTTTTACAATTAACTCCATCTCCTTTAATAATTCAGGTCCTAATACTAGCCTGTCAATTGGATTACTCCAAGAGATGGGGGTATTGCATTTCCTTCCATACAAAATTTCAAAAGGACTATATCTAGCTGAAGCTTGATAATGATTATTGTAAGCAAATTCTACCAGGAGTAAGTAATCTTCCCATTTACCTGGCTGCTCCTTTACATACATTCTGAGCAGATCCTCCAATACCTGATTTACTCTTTCAGTTTGTCCATCTGTTTGGGGATGGAAAGAGGCACTGAAGTTTAACACAGTATTTAATCCCTTAAACAAAGACTCTTAAAAGTTTCCCATAAACTTAGGGTCTCTATATGAATTATCACCTTTGGTATTCCATGTAAACCGAAAAATTTGTTTTAAGAAAATATCAGCAATATTTGCAGCTTTATAAGTAGTTTTTATAGGTATAAAATGAGCTCCTTTACTCAATTTATCAACAACTACAATTATTGAGTCATTTAAGTTTTGATTTATAGGTAGTCCCGTGATAAATTCAAGGCTAATTATATCCCATTTTCAATTAGGAATAGGCAATGGCTGAAGTATCCCAGCTGGATGCTGATGTTTAGTTTTTAATTGCTGACATTCGAAGCACTTAGCAATGTATTATTTCAATTTATTTTTCATGTTTGGCCATAAATAATCTTTTCTTAGCATGGTTATAGTTTTCTAATAACCTGGATGCCCTGAATAAGGAGTTTTATGAACTTCGTTTAAATTTAACAGCTTAATATTAGGTACATTAGGTACGTATAGTCTATATTTATACAATAATAATCCTTTTTCGTTCAAGCTATACCCTGTACTTAGACTTCCTATTAAATTTTCTCTTACTTTTTCTTGTAATTTTCGATAATTTTCATCTTGTTCTATTCCATCTTCTAGTTGTTTGTCTAAATCTATTTTATAGGTGTTGATTGCTACTGTAAAATTCAGTTTTGAATTTTTGCTTAATGTATCAACAACCTTATTCTCTTTTCCTTTAATATGTTGAATTTCAAAATTGTATTCATTAAGAAAATCTAGCCACCTAGCTTGCCTAGCATTTAAGTTAGGATCCAACATATATTTTAATCCTTTATTATCTATCATTAATATAAACATCCTTCCGATTAAATGATGATGCCATATTAGAATTTAGTACTTGGCTCTAATCCGTGACAGTATTGTCCAACCACTGGGTGGTTTCTTGAAGATTCAAGTTGGTTTTTACAAAAATAGAAATGACAGTACTTTTATTATTTCTTTAAACAGATGAAGGGTTTTCCACTACTGTAATTTATAGTGGTAATAGTTTTGGTTTTTGTAACTTCTGTTTAGACTTGAAGCAGTTATTTTGGTCAGGCTTTAAAGCCTCTATAGTTAATATAAAAGGCCACAGGCCACTATACTTGTTAAATTTTGTCTCAGCTTAATGTTGTTTACAACATTATTTTAATTTAGGTTTTCATTTAGGTATAAATGGTGTATAGTAGTTTTATTAATTTCTTTGTACAACGTTAATAGATAAATAATATATTCTATTTCTCTTTAAATGATATAATTGAATAAACTATAGCTCTGTGTTTATTTTTCTTTCAGTAATAATCTTAGCTTTGTAATTATTTTTCTTTAAGTAACATTATTTATTGCTGTTATTAATTTTGGAAAAGCTCTGCTAGGTTTCTGTATTATGAAATAAAAGGTATATTTTATTTCCTAGAGAAGAATCCTATCTCTTGCAAACCCTAGATATTTCTTTGAGGTTTACAGTATTAATACCCATGCTTACAGTAAACCTAGTTTAATTATAAGGCTGAATAGATAGTTAAGTAATCTAAGATATTAAGAACTAGGTTAAACCCTAAGTAGATATTTCACTGTTCTTATACTTAATTATTTTAAAGATTATTAATGAATTTATGTTATGTGTTTCGACTGATTTTAATTTTATAAATATTATACTTCTGGTGTTTATTATACAAATCTTATCTTTCTTGTAACTGGATATTGTAGGTACTTTTAATAGATAGTACAAGTGCAGCTATATTTCTGTAAATAACTTACATAACACTATAGAAGTAAATATTTACATTTGCATTTAGAGTTGATGAAAATCTACTTATCTAAACTAAGCATACTTGCTATACTAGAGTACTACCTTGTAAAAGGCGTGGAAAAATACAGTTTAGTAATTTTTTTATCCATCTTTTACTTAGCAATATCTCTATTATTTAATCATAATCTACTAATTACTAACTTTCTCCATAAAACAAATGTTCTTTCTTCTTCATTAACCATAATAAAATAACAATGTACTAATCTTGATAAACTGTTAATCCTTTTCTGAAACAGTAGATAAAATAATAATTAAACCTAAACAAGTAGAACTTGTCAAATAGATGAGGTGACAACGGTTTAAGGAGGTTGTTCCTCCCAACCAAATCTTGGAGAAAAGCTTAGTCTGCAATTTCTCAGGACTCTCGAGCCTGTCTTCTGGTCCTCCTGGTAGAGTACTAGGTGAAAGATGAAATATTGAGATCCTCTGCAACTCTACTAAATATTCAACAGTAACTCAACCCTACTCATAGTAGTATGAAATTCAACTTAGAATAGCTGTACAAGTTCAATCTTCAGCACTTATCCCCTCAAAATTACTTCAGCTAGTCCCCTTCATCGAATTTCTCATGTGCACTTCATTCACTGAGAATGATCACAAATCCAGAATGAGCAGCCCAAACTATTTTCAATGGGAATTTTTATATCAATGCCTAGGTCTTCTAGGTCAGTTTTTACTTAATGAGCCACCTCCTCATATTCCACTCTCTTGGGGAATCATGACCATAAATATAGGGAAGTTGCCACTTGCAATAGCTAGAAGTAGTTTGAGGATGCTACCACTTGTCAATATACTCTCAACCTAGTATCCTCCACCAAGTGGCCAGTAAACACTCATTTAATAGCTTCGCTAAGATGTTGTCTCATCTTTTATTTATTTATTAATAAAATATTATGCAATAAATTAAACTATCCTTGACCCCACTTGGTCATTAATTACAAACTTTAGCATAAAATATAACATAATGTTCCTCAACAACATAAAATTGTTTTGGAAATTGGGGCATGTGACATACACACCCCTTTAGTTTATAACATCATCTTCAATGTTATTTATTTCTTGTCCTCATAATTTCCCTGAAATAGAATTGGATATGCATCCCACATATGATTTTCCAATTCCCAGGTGGCTCCTTCTGGACTAAGGTGCTTCCATTGCACCTTCACCTCATTAATGGTGCGATTTCGAAGCGAGATCTCCATCCTTTCGAGGATACAATCTGGTTCCACCGAAAAATATCTTTCGGGTTCCACCTGCACATCATTCCAGTTAATAACATGAGTAGCATCATGTACATATTTTTTTAATACCGAAATATGAAAAACATTGCGAACTCTTAAGTTTGGTGGTAAACCTAACTGATATGATACCTATCCTATTCTGGATAGTATTTCAAAAGGATCACAATATCGAGGTGCTAACTTAGCACAACTACGTAACCTTAGAGAAATATTTTTAGGTCTCACCTTAATAAAAACAAGTTCACCTACCTATAACTCTTTTGGAGTTCGTTTAAGATCTGCTTGGATTTTTTGTCTATCTTGCACAACTTTCAAGTTACCTTGTACCTATTTTACAATTAACTCCATCTCCTTTAATAATTCAGGTACTAATACTATCTTGTCAATTGGATTACTCGAAGAGATGGGGGTATTGCGTTTCCTTCCATTCAAAATTTCAAAAGGACTATATCTAGCTGAAGCTTGATAATGATTATTGTAAGCAAATTCTACCAAGAGTAAGTAATCTTCCCATTTACCTGGCTGCTCCTTTACATACATTCTGAGCAGATCCTCCAATACCTGATTTACTCTTTCAATTTTTCCATCTGTTTGGGGATGGAAAGAGGTATTGAAGTTTAACGTAGTATTTAATCCCTTAGACAAATACTCTCAAAAGTTTCCTGTAAGCTTAGGGTCTCTATATGAATTATCACCTTTGGTATTCCATGTAAATCGAAAAATTTGTTTTAAGAAAATATCAGCAATATTTACAGCTTTATAAGTAGTTTTTATGGGTATAAAATGAGCTGCTTTACTCAATTTATCAACAACTACCATTATTGAGTCATTTAATTTTTGATTTCTAGGTAGGCCCATGTTAAAGTCAAGGCTAATTATATCCCATTTTCAATTAGGAATAGGCAATGGATGAAGTATCCCAGCTGGATGCTGATGTTTAGTTTTTACTTGCTGACATTCAAAGCACTTAACAATGTATTCTTTCAATTTATTTTTCATGTTTGGCCATAAATAATCTTTTCTTAGCATGGTTATAGTTTTCTGATAACCTGGATGCCCTGAATAAGGAGTTTTATGAACTTCGTTTAAATATAACAGCTTAATCTTAGGTACATTAGGTACGTATAGTCTATATTTATATAATAATAATCCTTTTTCATTCAAGCTATACCCTGTACTTAGACTTTCTATTAAATCTTCTCTTACTTTTGCTTGTAATTTTCGATAATTTTCATCTTGTTCTATTCCATCTTCTAGTTGTTTGTGTAAATCTGTTTTACATGTGTTGATTGCTACTGTAAAATTCAGTTTTGAATTTCTACTTAATGCATCAACAACCTTATTCTCTTTTCCTTTAATATGTTGAATTTCAAAATTGTATTCACTAAGAAAATCTAGCCACCTAGATTGCCTAGCATTTAAGTTAGGTTGATCCAATAGATATATTAATCATTTATTATATGTCATTAATATAAACATCCTTCCGATTAAATGATGACGCCATATTTTTAAGGCATGTATGAGAACAGCTAACTCTAAGTCATAGGTCGCATAATTTTTCTCATGAATCTTCAGGTTCCTAGACTCATAAGAAATGACTTGTCCTTCTTGAGTTAAAAATCCACCTAAACCATCATTGCATGTGTCAGTACATACTATAAAATCTTTATTAGGGTTAGCAATTCTTAGAATTGTTGCGGTGGTTAATAATGTTTTTAACTTTTTAAAACTGTCTTCACACTTCTGACTCCACTCTAATTTCTTTCCTTTCTTTTGTAAAGAGGTTATAGGATTTGCAAGTTTTGAAAACCCTTCGATAAATATACGATAATAGCCAGTAATCCCCATGAATGATCAGATGTCAGTTATGTCTTTTGGGACTAGCCATTCCTTGATTACTTTTATCTTTCTGGGGTTGACAGAAATTCCTTCTTTAGTCACCACATGACCCAGATACCGAATTTTATCCTTAAATAAGTCACATTTACTAAATTTTGTGTAGTGTTGATGTTCCCGTAACTCTTGTAAGACAATTTTTAAGTGTTCTTTATGTTCCTCTTCAGACTTTGAGTAAATTAATATGTCGTCAATGAATACAAACACAAACTTATCCAGATATTTATGCATTACATTATTAATCAGACACATAAAAACAATTGGGGAATTAGTAAGCCCAAATGGAATAATGACAAACTCGTAATGATCATACCGGGTCCTAAAAGCTGTTTTAAAGATGTCTTCATCTTTGATTCAGACCTGGTGGTAACCAGATAGTAAATCAATCTTTGAAAATATCGTTGCTCCATGTAGCTGATCAAACAGATCATCTATGCGGGGTAACCGATATTTGTTCTTGATATTTATGTTATTTAGTTGACCGTAATCTATACACAGTCGTAGAGTTCCATCTTTCTTTAAAAAAAAAATAATAGGTGCTCCCCAGGGAGACACATTGGGTCTAATGTAATTCTTATCAACGAGTTCTTTTCAATACGATTTAAGTTCATTTAATTCAAGTATATTCATCTAATAAGGAGCTTTGATCTGGGCACTGCACGAGGTACCAACTCAATAGTAAAATCTAACTCCCGTTTCAGAGGTAGTCCCAGAATTTCTTCCAGAAATACATCTGAATATTCCCTTAGGATCAAAATGTCATCCAATTTTAATTTATCTTTATGATTAGTATTTTCTTCATTAATTACTGTTATGGAAAAGGATTTACAGCCCTTCTAAACCGCTCTCTTAAGCTGCAATGCATAAATCTGTTTTATGGTTGTTTTCCTAGGGATTCCTTTTACATTTATTGTTCCTCCATTGTTATTTACGCGAGTAAAGGTTTTATCAAAACAGTTCAGGACTACCCTATGCTGTTCTAGCCAATCGATACCAATTAACATATCATATGAACCTAAAGGTAACACATTAAGCTTAACAGAGGTTTCAAACTGATCCATAGTTACGGTACAATTATTAACAAAGCTAATTACTTTTATCTTTGCACCAATAGCAAGCTGGACTAACCAATACCTTGCAAACTTTTCAACTGATAGCTTACACTTTTCTACTAAATTAGGAGAAATATAGGTTAAATTAGCTCTTGGATCAATTAAAATAGATATAGGTTTTTTATTTAACTTACCTTCCACTTCCACCATGGAATTTTGATAATCTGCTTGTCTGTTTTCAAATGTTGCGTTGATCCTGGGCATTGTCCTTGCTAGATCATCAACAGTCATATCCTCATGTACTGTGTGTATGTTGCTAACAGTATTCTTCCGATTGGGGCAAATTAATGCATAATGCGGACCATTACATTCCCATCATTTTATTGGTTCCTTTCGTTCAAAATTCTTGGTATAGTTACTGTGCTTGTTAACATATTATTTATTTCTTTGATTATTTGGATAGGTCTGTGCATTACTTTTATTCCCTTGTAAATTTTTACTAGGAAAATTTCTAGTGTTATTATTCTTAAAATTTTGGTTAGGTACAAAACCTTTGTTCTTCTGTTCAAAGTTATTATTTATTTTGGTCTTCTAGTTGGTCATACTTTCCTTTTTACAATTCTGTTCATAACAGAAATTTGCCTTTCTCATTGCTTCTTCTAAAGTTTTCAGATTGTCATACTCAATTCTGTCTTTTATATGATAGGGTAAACAACTGAGAAACCGCTGTACCTTAGGTTTCTCGTCCACAATATACGGCACATACCTAGGCAACCTTAGAAATTTACTATTTAGTTCTTTCATATTCATTGTTCCCAGTTTTAGTTTGTAAAATTCCTTAGCCCTCTCCTGATAGTACTATTCAAATAAAAATTATTCTTGAAATATTTCTTAAATGTACTCCAATTAATGTTTTTCTCCTTAATACCTTTTACTCTTTTTAGGTCCTGCCACCAAATATTTGCTTTCCCAGTGAGATTATAAATTAGCATCCTGGATTTCAGTTGATTAGAGTAGTTATAAATTTGAAAATATTTCTTCATCCTGAACAACCATGATCCTTCCTCTTCTCCCTTCTCATTTTCACCATTAAAGGTCGGTGGCTTGATTTTCTTGAATTCTCCAAAGATCTCTTCGTAAGGTTTAAACTTTTTTTTCTTTTCTGGTATGATGATTATCTTTGCTACTATAGCAATTTAAAAGAAATACCAATTCATTTATCCTATAGTTTTAAAACTAGGTATCCAAACAACTAGGTGTAAAAACATTATTAACAATGATAATATATCATCGAATTCTTTATTTGACTTGCTACCCAAATGATTTGCTGCAGATTGAAACTCGACTATGGTTTCAAACCCAGAAGTGTGAAATCATTGGGTACATGTGGAGGTGATTTAGCCATTAGGTTTTGTTGACTTTATAAAACTGTCCTAACCCTATTTTCGTAAATGTGAGTGTTTTCTTTAGTTGTGGAGCGGCCGAGCTGAGAGCTCATGGCCGCCATGGTTTTTTATTAACCTCCAAGATAAAAAAATTTGTCCTCCAAATCTTTGCGAGCTTATACCAAGGTGATAATATACTTGGGTTTTGAGGGTTGTTGACTACTGCTGAGGCACTTGCGCATTGAGGCTGGCTTTCACTGTCATCTTGAGTAACCATGGGTGTTTTTTCATAGTGCACAGTGGATAAAAGTATTTAAGTGAGGAGTTGCTTCTGCTTCCTATTGGTTTGCTCCCTTTTCGTGGTGTTTATCCCCTCAAATCATGGTTTAGGGTTTCTCGCTGTCCTCTGCGCATACATAGTTCTCAAGCTTCTTTCTCTGAAGTGCCATTGAGATGGGCTCAAGTGGCTTCCACGACTTCACCACTACGAGTTTTTACTAGGTAAAAAGCCTTAAAAATAAATGCTTACAGTTTGCTTAATTTCATAATTTTCATTTCATTTTTAAGAAAATACTAACAAAGTTATAATATGCAGGTTTCTCCATGCTTGGATTTGAAGCTAGATACTAAAATTCCCTCAATCTTCAGCAACACATTCACCTTGTAAGCCCTGGTGATATCTGAGGGTTTTTCCTGCACTTAAATTATGGTGGAAGGAATAGGAGCACCGTCGTGATAGTTGATGGCTCGACCATAATTAAAAATGATGTTAGTGCTCTTTGTTTTTTTATAAAATTTTAAAGCCCTAGAGGCTGTTGTATGGAAAGGTTCAGGCTACTGTAGCCGCGACTTAATGGTTGTTGTTGAGACTTCACGGCCTCGAAAGATGTAAATGGTATTAGAATTTAGTACTCGGCTCTAACCCATGACAGTATTGTCCAACCACTGGGTGGTTTCGTGAAGATTAAAGTTGGTTTCTACAAAAATAGAAATGCCAGTACTTTTATTATTTCTTTAAACAGATGAAGGCTTTTTCACTACTGTAATTTATAGTGGTAATATTTTTGGTTTTTGTAATTCCTGTTTAGACTTTAAGTAGTCATTTTGGTCAGGATTTAAAGCCTCGACAGTTAATATAAAAGGCCACAGGCCACTATACTTGTTAAATTTCGTCTTAGCTTAATGTTGTTTACAGCATTATGTTAATTTAGGTTTTCATTTAGGTGTAAATGGTGTATAGTAATTTTATTACTTACTTTGTACAACATTAATAAATAAATAAGATATTCTATTTCTCTTTAAAGATTATAATAGAATAATCTATAGCTTTGTGTTTATATTTCTTTCAGTAATAATCTTAGCTCTCGAATTATTTTGCTTTAAGTAACATTATTTATTGCTGCTATTAATTTTGGAAAAGCTCTGATAGGTTTTTGTATTATGAAATAAAATGTATATTTTATTTCCTAGAGATGAATCCTATCTCTTGCAAACCCTAGATGTTTCTTTGAGGTTTGTGGTATTAATACATGTGCTTACAGTAAACCTAGTTTAATAATTAACTTGAATAGATAGTTAAGTAATCTAAGATATTAAGAACTAGGTTAAACCCTAAGTAGATATTTCATTGTTCTTATACTTAATTATTTTAAAGATTATTAATGAATTTATATTATGTGTTTCTACTGGTTTTAATTTTATAAATATTATACTTACTGGTGTTTATTATACAAATCTAATATTTCCTTCAACTGGATATTGTAGATACTATAGAGAGTACAAGTGCGGCTATATTTTTGTAAATAACTTAGATAACACTATAGAAGTAAATATTTACATCTGCATTCAAAGTTAATGAAAATCTACTTATCAAACTAAGCATACCTATTGTACTAGAGTAATACCTTGTAAAAGACGTGGAAAAATACAGTTTGGTAATTTTTCTATCCATCTTTTACTTAGAAATATCTCTATTGTTTAATAATAATATACTAATTACTAACTTTCTCAATAAAACAAATGTTCTTTCTTCTTCATTAACCATAATAAAATAACAATGTACTGATATTGATAAACTCTTAATCCTTTTCTGAAACAGTAGAAAAAATAATAATTAAACCTAAACAAGTAGAACCTTACGAAGTCATGGGTATAAAAGTATTTGGGAGATGGGTATATAGTGCCTTGCACTACCTAGTTCTGGTGAAAGCCGGATTTGGGTTATATTTAAATCAGCAAAACTGTTTAGAATCGGTAAGGCAAGATTCAGTAGAATATGAAGAACCGATCTGGTGGTATGGTACTTTTGGAATGTACGTCACCGCTTCTGCATTCTTGCTCAATGCAACCTTATCTGGAGTTCGAGCTAAGTGGGAGTTTGTATAAAGACATTTATATATTTGCAATGTACTATTTGCTTGTTTAATGTAGTATTTGCATGTCAAATTGATGAATTGTTTGATTGGGTTTATATTTATTAGCAACAATTATATTATTTTAATATGGTGATAAGTATATATTTGATATTTTGATGTAAAATGTAGTTATTACATACCTTTAGAGAAAATTATTAGGAATTAGAAAGTCATATAAATTAATAAGTTCCATTGTTTATATAAAATACATTACCATTTTATTAAGATCAGTTATCAAAAGAGCCATATATATATATA
>LPNX010765537.1:0-13369 GCA_001517045.1 Pseudotsuga menziesii
AGTGAGGTTCTTGGTGAACCGGAATTGATAGCTAACCGTTTTGATTTTGACACAGTCAAGATAGAAGAATTGCAGACTGACGAGTTTGCAAGAAATTTTAATACTCCATTGACTGATCTTAACGATCCTGTGATCATCCAAGTTAGACCTTTTAGTTCACCAGTAGTAGGTTTTCCTTTGAGTAGAGTCATGTCTTCTGCGGAAGAGAGTTCTTTTGTGTTTACCTCAACCCTTCCGGTTGAAGGGGTATTGCCTCCCCCAACTAGTGCCCCTAGATCTAGTTTGCCTTCTACACCTTTAACTCCAGCGAGTCGGGTGGTTCAACCACCGATTCACTCCAACATAAGAGGTATTTCTGGTAACACGGTTGTTGGGATCCCCAGTATACCTACAATTCCTTCTTCCTTCCCTTACACTACTCAGAGTGGTCCGGCAGGATCCTCGGTTTATGTCCAAGGATTTCCCTGGAATGGGGGGCATATTCCCCCATCCAGTCCATATGTAGGTCCAACTCCTTCATATGTCAGAGTGCAGTTTGGGGGCAACACCTCTTATGGGCAAAGCTTCCATACCCCTATTTCGGTTCCATACTCGAGCTCTCCCTTCTCTTTGTTTAGTGGAGGGATACCTGCTCCAGTCTTTCAGACCCAAGCTTCTATGGGGATGGCCCGAACCATGTACACTGTACCTCCCACCCAAAATCCTATGGCCTACGGATGGAATCCGTTTCAAAGCAACCTTCCCACTTCACAATCGGTGTCAGGGGGCAACCCCACCTTTACCTATGGGAATTCGGGGGCTGGACCCTCTAATCCCCAAGCTGGCACATCTAGTACACCGGTTAGGCCCAAACTTCCTTTTCTGGCAACTTTGAACTTGCCAGACTTATTGAAATTGATGAATGACCCGGTGAGGCATGACCCTTTGTGGCCACCTGTTCCCACCAAACTTCCCTCGGACATCCCTAAGTTCGAAGGTAAGGCTGGTGAAGATCCTGGGGCTCATGCCACCACCTTCCACTTATGGTGTTCTTCCAACTCATTGAATGAAGATTCAGTGAGATTGAGGCTGTTCCAGAGGACCTTGACTGGCACTGCGGCAAAATGGTACATTGAGCTGCCTTCTGCTGCTTTTAGTAGTTTCTGGGACCTAGCTAGTGCTTTCCTCAGTCACTTTCAGCTTCCAGTCTGTTACGATTTCGGAACGGATTTGTTGTCCACTTTCAGACAAAATAAGGCAACCCACATCTTGGATCATATCCAAGAGTGGAGGAGGCGAAAGAGTCTTATCAAAGCTACCATCCCTCCTGAGTTTCTATTAGAGTGGTTCCTTAAGTCATTGTTGCCATACATATCTAAGGATGTTTCCACATCAAGAGTGACTAGTGAAGAAGAAGCCATACTCAGGGCCCAGCAGTTGGATTTGATTTATTCACAGTCTGGGATTCTATATGAAATTATCCCGGAGGCACAAAGGCCTTCGCATGAGGCCGAGAAACCCAAGCCTGGACCCCATGCCGATGGTGTGGTTGGGTCCGTAAACTCTCCCACTGTAGAGTCTTTGACAAAACAACTTCACCAATTGTCTGTCAAACAGTCTACGGCGGAGGCAGCAAAGGCTACCCCCTCCTCCCAAAGTGCAAATGTTTTTGCACAAACCTCTTCGAAGGGCAATCAGCAGCCCGAGGAGAAGAAGAAGAAAGGTAAAAAGGGAGAGGGAAATCAAAATCAAAACAAGCCAAAGCCCGCAAACAACGCTAATGGGGGCAAAAAGGAAAAGAAGAAAGTCAAGTTCCCTTGTAAGTTGTGCCAAGGGGACCACCTTACTCATCTTTGTCCCCTCATGGAACAAGCTCAGAAGCTGCTCCAAGCTCAACCGTCGGCTGTCCTGAAGGATCCGTTTCCCCAAGGGCAGAATTCTGGTTCAGCTTCTACCGTAGCAGGGGGCACTCAAGCTGCCCCTGACCCCAATTATATCAACATGGTTAGATCCTCAACTTTGTTACAAACCAGGAACAAAAACTATGAGAAAGAGACCGATGAGAAGGGTAAAGCTGTAGTTGAATCTTTCAACCCTCTCACTATAGAGAAACCTATGGAAATAATGCCAAAGATACCCAAAGGTGTCTTTAAGAAGACTTTGCATAACCCAAATGCCAGAGCCGCTTCTAACTACTCTGTGGTTCAAGACTTGGCTCAGACTCCGTGTGCAATGTCAGCTTTGGAGGTGCTACAGAGCTGTCCCGCTCAGCGGGATGCCCTCTTAGCAGCTTTAGGTAGCATGGACTCTTCGAGTCTCACAGCGAAATTTCATGTCTCTGATGTTAAAATTCGCCTCCCTTATCATGTATCTCTATCGATAGATGTTGTCCATGGTGGTAAGACCATTGGACGAGCAGTTGTTGATGAGGGAGCCTCTACTTGTGTTATGTCCCTGGCCTATTGGAAAGCTCTTGGATCCCCAGAGCTGGTCCCATCAACCACTTTACTTACTGCTTTTGATGGAAGGTCTTTCCGTCCACATGGTATCCTATCGGCTTTTGAGATTAAGTTGGCTGGCAAAGCAGTGTCTGTTGAAGTTGAAGTGATTGATGCTCCGTTGGACTACAATTTGCTTCTGGGTAGGAATTGGACTTATGCAATGTCTGCTGTTGCATCTGCTGTCTTTCGTGTCGTGGTTTTTCCACATGAGGGCAAGGTGGTCATTGTTGACCAACTTGATTTTACCCGAAAAGGCCTCTTAGAGTCTAAAGATTCCACTGTGCCATTGGTTGATTAGGCCAAACCTGTTGCACAGAGCTTGGGGGCTGGAATGTACGCATCATTGATGGGCACATTCGATATTGCAGCTCCAGTCCTTTATATCGGTTCTACTACTGTAGGGAATTCCATTGATTCGGTGGTCGATAGGACTAATCCTTGGGTTCTCCCAACCCCTCAGGAACCGGAAGTGCCCTTATCTGCAGTGGAAGTGGCATATCAAGCTATTACCCAAACCACTGTTGATCCCATTCCAGATCCTCTTACAGTCTCGGATGATCTGGAAGAAGTCTATATGCCCGCATGGGCAGAAAACTCTTTACATTCCATAGATTGCTTAGACACTGTTTTACCTTCTGATGAAGCTATTCTGGAAGCTATGTGTTCACGTGATAAGATATGTGAGGATCTTCATCACCGATCTTATTTCCTTCCAGAGCTAAGCAAGATAGAAAACCAAGAGTTTCATGTGAGATCGTCGAATGATGTTGATACACCTGTCAACCCTTTACCTAGGGAAGGAGTGTTTGCCGAGGGGAATATGGCAAACATTTCCGCCACTATACCGATCAACATCTCTGTAAAACTAGATGTCGTGGAAAATATCTATATAGGTGCAAACTGCTCTCCGGAGGAGATTGCCATTTTCAAGGAATTTCGCGATATCTTTGCCTGGTCATATGAGGAGATGCCAGGCATTGATCCATCTATTGTTCAACATGAGATCCCAACCTATCCTGATGCCAAACTAGTTCGGCAAAAATTATGCCCCGTGAACCCGCGTAAAGCGGCGGCTGTGAAGGCAGAGGTTGAAAAGCTGTTGAAAATAGGTTTTATATATCCCGTAGCTTTGACTGAATGGGTGTCCAACCCAGTTCCTGTTGATAAAAAGTAAGGGACTATTCGCGTTTGTACGGACTTTCGAGACCTTAACAAAGCCTGTCCTAAGGACAACTACCCTACACCGTTTATTGATCAGATCATAGATGCATGTGCGGGTAGTGAGGTATTCTCGTTTATGGATGGTTTTTCCGGCTACAATCAAATCCAAATCAAACCGGAAGACCAGCATAAAACTGCTTTTATTTGCCCTTGGGGTACATTCGCGTATAGAAAAATGCCCTTTGGATTGAAAAATGTAGGGGCAACCTTTCAACGAGCCATGAACTTTGCTTTTCACGACATAAAAGCCATTGTCGAGCCTTACCTTGATGATCTGCCTGCTCATTCTCGCAAGAGGATCCAGCATCCAGATCATTTACGGTTGATTTTTTAGAGATGCAGATACTATAAAATTCGCTTGAATCCCCACAAGTGTGTTTTCTGCATTGAGTCAAGTAGATTGCTTGGATTCATTGTCTCTAGTAGGGGCATTCAGGTGGATCCTTTAAAAGTTAAGGCCATTGTAAATCTGCCTCCTCGTTCACTTAGGCAACTTCAGAGTTTACAAGGAAAGTCTAACTTCCTTCGACGTTTTATCGTTAATTATGCCAAGATCACAAAAGGTTTCATGCGCCTGCTTAAACAGGACACCCCATTTGTATGGGATGAAACTGCACAACTCGCGTTTGAGGCATTGAAAAAAACCTTGTTGTCGGCTCCTTTATTACGCCCACCAGATTATTCTAGGGATTTTATATTATATCTGGCCGCGTCGGAGTCTACCATTGGGGTAGTACTAGTTCAGGAGGACGACAATCTCGTTGAGCATGTTGTCTATTATCTTAGTCGTGCTCTGGTTGGACCTGAGCTTAAGTACTCCCACGTCGAGAAGTTAGCCTTAGCAGCTATTTATGCTGTACAGAGGTTACAGCACTACATCTTACTGAGGACCACTACTGTAGTGGCGGATGTAAACCCTTTCCAATATGTTTTATCCGGACGGATTGTTGGGGGAAAATTCAATAAGTGGATAGTCATCCTCCAAGAGTTTGACTTGGTTTTCCAATCCGCTAAATCCAAAAAGTCCTTAGTTTTTGCTGAGCTTATAGCAGAATTCCCTACGGAAGAAGATGTAGTGGTTGAGGATGACTCATTCCCAGATGAGCACATCTTCCTTATATCCACCTCCGATCCTTGGTACGGAGATATTCTTATATATCTCCAGACTTTGAAGTATCCTACCGCTTACTCTAGGGAAGACCGACGCAAGTTACGCCTTCATGCTAAAAACTACCTCATTATAGGAGATACATTATATCGACGAGGGGTAGATTTCGTCTTGCGTCGCTGCCTTACTCATGAGGAAGCGGAGATTGTCCTAAATGATTCCCATAGCGGAGCATGTGGGGGTCATTTATCTGGGTTAGCAACGGCCCAGAAGATATTACGTGCTGGGTATTTCTGGCCCACCATCTTTAAAGATTGTGTGGAAGCTGTGAAATACTGTCATCCGTGTCAGCTTTACACCAAAAAAATGCGGTCACATCCTGCTCCCTTGTTTCCCGTTGTCTCGGTAGGCCCCTTCATGAAATGGGGGATAGATTATATGACATGCAACCCAGCCTCAGCTAGGGAGCATAAATACATCATTGTCGCTGTCAACTATTTCACAAAATGGGCAGAGGCAATGCCTACTTTCAAAGACAATGGGGAAATGACAGCTTTCTTCGTGTTTAATCAGATTATTGCTAGGTTTGGTATTCCCAAAATGAATGTCACTGACCATGGCATTCATTTCCAAAATCACATGATGACAGAGCTGACCACCATGCTCGGATTCCGACAAGAACATTCTTCTCCATATTATCCGCAAGCAAATGGTCAGGTTGAGGCTGTAAACAAGACTTTAAAAACTATCCTTAAACGTACTATTGATGCAGCCCGCTCAAATTGGCACATCATGTTATATCCTGCTCTTTGGGCTTATCAAACCAATGTCAAGATCGCTACGGGTTTTTCCCCCTTCCAACTCGTTCATGAGGTGGAAGCTATTACGTCGATTGAATGCGAAATCCCATCCTTGCAGATAGCTATTCATGTGCTACCTGACACGACTGAGCTTGAGGAACGGTTACTCCATTTAGAACACCTTGATGAACAACGTAGAGATGCGTTGACTGCAAATCAAGCTCATAAGAATAGGGTTAAATATCAATACAATAAAACGGTCAAACCTCGGGTTTTCTCTGAAGGGGAACTTGTCTTGCTCTGGGACCAAGATAAAGAGCCTCTAGGGGCAGGAAAATTCAAGGCTGTGTGGTTGGGACCCTATGTCGTGTCTAAAGTTTTGAGTAAAGGCACATATGAATTAGTGGATTATGATGGGAATAAGCTGCCTGATCCTAGAAATGGGCTCTACCTGAAGAAGTACTATGCTTAGGATTAGCACTTTTTTTTGTATATTAGTGTATGTATTTTTATGTACATTAGGTTGTCAGTTTCGTTTTTTATACTATTTGCTGGTTGTTGCAGATGTCTTCCGAGATGTATGTAGGTTTTGCTGATGGCGCTAGCCGTCACACTTGTAACCTGGCTTCGGCAGCATGGGTTATCTACTCCCCCTCAGGACAGCTTGTTGCCACGGGTGGCGCTTGTCTAGGTCCTGCTTCTAATAATGTTGCCGAGTAAAGGACTGTAATTGAGCTCCTATGGGATGCTTTGTCACGAGGCATCACCCAGCTTGAAGTCCGTTTGGATTCTCAGTTGGTTGTTTCCCAGCTCAATCGAGCTTGTCAGGTGCGTAATCCTACATTGTTACGTCAGTTCATGCAAATTCGTTTACTGGAAAGACATTTTGAGGTTATTACTTTCAATCACATTCCACGAAAACAAAATTCATTAACTGATGCATATGCTAATTATATTTTGGATTGGCATCTCACACACATTTTATAAAATATACAGCAAACACATAAGAAACATTTGTAAATAAGCTGACAACCAAGCACAAATATATATACATATGTAAATATCTGTCATAGATAGGTCAAGTCTGATCCGTAGATCCCGTCATGTACAAAATATACAAAAATTTGGATCATCATCCATCAAAATGCCCTAGAACTAAGCCTGCTCGCCATGGCCACTGGGACCTCCTTGGTCCCCGTGATCTCTGTGCCCCCTGGCTTCCTCAGCCTCCTCGGCTTTGGTAGCCTCCACCGCATCCCTGTATACAAGTACTGCCCTAGCTACTCGTCTGAAAAGACGTAGCCAGGCCGGTGGAACCCCAACTACAAACTCCTGCATAGCTACAGGGAGATGCTCTATCCGTATCATAGGTACTCGCTTGGTCAGCCTGCTTAGCTTCATCTCAAGTACTCTGATCAATCCTGGGTCTCCCCCTGCAACAGGACGTATGAAGGTACGTGGGTGCCCTTCAGGGCGGACTGGTCCAATATCTGCATTTTGACACATAAATAGGGTTTAGACTTGTGCATATGTATATATCCTATCATTTGAAAATCCATAAAAATTTGATAATGATAAAAAATAAAAAATACTTACCCATTTCTCCCCATGCTCCTCCTGGAGGGAGGACTAGGTCGGGATCACCTTGGAAATCTAACCCGGCGTATGGAAACTGCTCCAACGTCGGCACCTGCCGTTCCCACCATGTATAAAAATCATCATCATAAATGCTATGTACTACATCTCCTCCTCCTTGACGGAGGAAGATATCTCCCCACCGGCTCAGCCTCGACTGCCGTGGATGACGGACCTGTAATGGTATAGCAGGGCTCATAGCTGGCACCCTCTCAAAGAAGAACGCTACCAGCATGCTCGCATATCCGAAGTTCTTCCGTTTTCCCCTCCTACAGTCGGATAATTGCCTCTTCATGATGGGGGCAATTCCCGTACACCAATCAAAGAGAGTACCTCTAAAACAGTCCACCACCACTCTCATCTGAGTCCTGGTGGCCATGTGTAACCCTGTTGATCCTAAAAGTCTGACAATAGTACTGGCCAATACCTGAAGTGTAAGATCCTGAATATCTGCAATGAGAACGTTGCTGCCTTTCTTTTGAGTACCCGGTCTGCAAAATACATCGACATAGTTCTGGACACTCAAGGGGTCTCCACCCCTGCCAGTGCCTTCCAAGGTCACCGGTGCTCCCCGTTGTGATAACCCGGTTATGAAGTAGATGTCTTGTGTGGTAAGCTCCAAAGTCTCACCTTGGATATTGAACATCCCCAGGTCATGGTCCCAGTAATGGACTAAGAACTCTAATATGCGAACATTAGCCTGCATGGGCGATGTGCAAAAGAAATTGAGAAGCCCACTAGTCCTCAATGCTTAGATAGTAGGCGGGCTTTGGAGAGCCGCTTGATCCATCATTTCATGTTCCCTCTCTCTCCACTCCAGCACCATTTTTTTTCCTGACAAAAACACATAATTTGATTCAATATTCCATCATAAAATTTTAAAAATTTTGCATATTTTTAAAGCATTTCCCTATTGCGCAGCATTCACGACTGTCCATTGGGACAAGTCGCGAGTCATTCGCGACTTTCCTGTTGAGCAACTCGCGAATGAAACGCGCATTCGTGACTTTCATGCCTTGCAACCTGCAAATGCATTTTGCCATAATTTAGGTTGATGAAAAATATTGAATTAACCACTAAATTAAAATTTTGTTTGGATCAAATTGAAGAGCTAAGGGTGTAGATTTACCTGAAGCTGACGGTTTCTGAATCTAATGGTCCAATTGGCCACGGCGATCGATCAAAGATAGAGGGTAAACTTTCCTTTTTGGTTCAAAAAGTGCAAATGGTATGAAATGTTTTTATTTTCAAACTATTTATAGAAATAAAATTTCGTAAAGTGAGTCTTTTTATATAGTTTGAAATGTCAATTGATTAATATCACCCTCTTTGTGCCTTGGAACAGGTTTACCAACTTTTACAAAGTGTTGATGCTTCTATAGGATGGTTTTTTCTCTTTCCAACACATGTTGGCATTTTATCACTCCACATTAACCTTAGTATTCAACATTTTGCCACGGACTATGGTATTTTAAACTATTAGTCCCTTGTCTCTACCATTGTTCTTCCGTGGCTAGGATCCCTTTTCATGAGTATCATCCTTATATGCCATTGCCATCCTTTGGTATTCATTTTGTCACTGTTTCAGGCCCAGGGGTTTCCTCATAGCTATTTTTCACGCCAAATAGAGCTTCTTCTGAATTTCTTTTTACAAGCTATCCCTTTATAGGACTCCCCAACCTTATGGAGTTTCTTTAGGCCCAGGTCTGACTCCTTCAAAATAGACTTGACTGCCGAGTTATCTCGTCCGTTCAAGCTCGTTAAGAATATGTGAACGGGCATCCGCATTGGTGGTAGGTTATCTCTTTCTCGGACCATGCGGAATAATACGAGAAATGATCACTCTCTTTTCTTCGGAATTGAGAAGAGTATTCTCAGGTATAGGTTTATCATTTTTCCGGACCTGAGGGACTAAATTTACGGAAAAGGAACACCCGGTTTGAGCTTAGTTTTCTCTTTTTCGTGCTCTGGACCCAAACATGAAAAAGATTCCGAGTGTACTTTATGTCTTTGTCATGCTCGTTAAACACTCAAGAACAAAGCATCGAGTTTATTGTTGTAAGCCCCATTTCTCATAACCAAATGGATCTTTCCAAGTGATCTTGCTTTCCTTCACACTCGTAAAACTCAAGCTATTTTATGTTGTTTTGGAAGGAGCGTTGGGTAGGTGGTAATTTAACCTTTTTCGGACCTTCCTGACTAAGTACGAAAAATGTTCACATTTTCTTCTTCGGAAGTTAAGAGAGTTCTTCTGTGGTTTGTTTTATACTTTTTCGGCGTCATGAGACTAAATTGGACGAAAAAGGACCCCCCTGGAGTCTTCTTTGGCATTTTCAGACTCTCTAAACGTGAAAATACCGCATGAGCATGTACTAGTTCGGGCTCATTAAATCCACGGATCAGTGTATCAAGTATTATTTTCCCATCTCTTCAAGCTTGTTAAAAAATGAAGAGGGAACCGAGTTTACTTTCCTGGACTCGTTAAAACTTAACAGGGAAGGTAAGGAAGAAGTTTTCTCTTGTTTTTAGTAATGGCAGCATGTCATCCTTGAACATAGCACTCTTTGCTTTCCGATATCCATGTTTCAGTATACACTTGTGTTCAGCTATCACTTTGAGTTTTGACTCCTCCTCTTGTCCATTATACCTGGGGAATCTACTCATGTCTCCTACATGACAGATAAGTCTAGTTTTTCTACCTATCCGTTGTATGCTGCCTTGGGTCATCTCTGTGGCGTGCTCACTGTTCAAGGATTATACCTAATGTCTGATCTATCACCTGATCCTATTACTGTTATATCTGTTATCCATTCACTTGTGTCTCCCTTCTTTTGCCCAGTTCCTAGTCACTCTTGTGATCCGTTGGAGGATCTATTGCCTTCCTTATCACAGTATGGTTCCGTTTCAACACCTCCTGATGACGAAGACCTAGAGTTTTGACGATAGTACCTCTGGATTCACTTTCATCATTGGTGAACTCCTTTTCTTTAGTTGTCAATTATCATTTATTGGTTGACAAACTGTTGAATCCTCTCCATGTTCGACTTCAGCTTACCCTTATTCACATGGCTTGGATTGTACTGGTTCTTTGGGATCATTTATGAAGACCTTAGTCCCTCCTTTTGGGCTAAGTTGCGCAAGACCATGTTCTATTCTGATATCCAGCTTCCAGATCTTTGAAGACTCATCATTATTGTATTGTGGCTTCGATCCGCCTTTGTAATATACGTGGTTTCTACCTGTATCATATGATGTAATCAAATATTGTAAAGGAGCTAGTGTTCCAGTAAATTGAACATAGTATCCTCAGATGTAACTTTGTATATCACATTATTATGTATTTGTTTTAGGTACTCTCTCTGCTCCATTGGATTTTTGAGTTTCTCCAGAGTTAAAGATTATAATGTATTTCGGCCATCGTTCCCCTCTGACCTCACACACTAGGGGGCATCTGTTATACACCTGAGTGGCATCTCTCCGTCCGAGTGCTAATATCCCTCATGTTGGCACACAAAAGGACATTTATGGATAGAGGTTTGCCCTTAACACTATAGCTTGGCTTGTCATGAAATACATTCTACCTTCATCCAGCTAGTTACTTTGCCATTTTGCCATGTTGAGATGTATTCGCGACTCTCTTTATAGACAACTCGCGAGTCATTCGCAAGTCTCCCTTACAACAAGTCGCGAATCCTTGTATTCACGAGTTGCGCTTATACAGAGTCGCGAATCATTCGCGGGTTGCTCTACTACACAACCGCGAATGTGCCTCTTAACATGAAAACACAAAATCACGCTCTAATGGGAGTTTAGTTAAGTCATTTTACTTAATCTCCCTAACTGCTATAACCTCCCTAACCTTCGAGAACTGCCTTATTTCACCCATATAAATACAGGCCTTGGGGAGGGTTGTAGACATTTGCACTTTGGAGCAAAGTTATGCTGGTGGATTGTTTACAGAAGTCTTTGGAGCAGTGAAACTCAGAATCCGTTGGTGACATAGGAGTCCTTGTTTCAGACGTTTGGTTGTACTCTGAACTTTCTCATTATTGATAATAAAGAGATTACTTCTTCCACATGTGTCTCATATATCTTGGTTTGATAATTGTTTATGCTTCAGTATTTCATATTTGATTTATCTAACCTGCTAATATATATATATGAATCACTCTATATCTGGAAGATTGTCTCTGAACAGGTGAAAGAGGAGTGAACCTTGAAGACTTTGGAAGTGGAGCAGATTGGAATAGGACTAGCAAGGATCGAACTTCGTTTAACAAGTAAGTTCTTCTAACCCTCCTATTTCCTATTCTGCACTTTAGAAGTCAATTGTCTGCAAGTGTTTGAGTATGTTGGTAACCCCCGACCTACGATTATTAGGTGCATAATCCCTTACAACAATGGGAATACTGAAATCATCATCATCTCTATATTCAATATAGAAATACTGAATCACCATCATCTGTATCTACATTATGTAAATACTGAAACATCATCATCTGCATCTTTATCTTGAATGTAGAAATACCGGATTTCTATGTGTTACGATGGAACATAGGGTTCTCTGTTATCACAACTCTCGTTATCACATAGAATCAATGTAGTATCCATCTTTAGTTCAAAGTGACCTGATATCAGCTTCCGAAGCCATATGGCTTCACAACTTAGCAGAGCAATCTGCTATGTATTCTGCTTCAGCCATGCTACGAGAAACACTGGACTGTTTCCCGCTAAACCATGAACTCATAGCAGACCCAAAAACATCTACCTGATGTGCTTTTCCTATCTGAGATACTTCCAGCCCAATCTGCATCTGTGTAGCCATACAGTTTATACTCATGGCTACCATCATAGTATAAACCAAAGTCTATAGTCCCTTTCAGATATCTCATCACATGTTTTGTAGCTACTAGGTGAACCCGTCTTGGTTGAACAAGATATTGACTTAAGGGGTTCACAGCAAAACAAATGTCTGGTCTGGAATTTGTTAAGTACATCAATGACCCAATGATCTGTCTGTAATGAGTCACATCCACTAACTCTGATGAGTCATCAGCTAACAGCTTCAAGTTGGAGTCCATGGGTGTGGCCATGACTTTGCATTCCAACATATTGAATCTCTTCAATATCTCTACCGCATACTTTCCCTGGTTGAGAAAGATTCCTTCTGAACTTTGCCATACTTCCAGACCTAGGAATAATGCATTAACACAAGGTCTTTCATCTCAAATTCTTCTGCTAGTTTCTTCTTGCTTTCCATGATTTGTTTCTCATTTCCTGTCAAGGATAAGTCATCCACATATAATAACAGGATGACAAGTTCATCTTCTACAACCTTGAGATAAAGGTTAGGATCAGCTTTACTCTTGGTAAATCCCATGCTCGACAAGAAACTATCTATTCTTCCATACCAAGCTCTGGGAGCTTGCTTCAAGCCATAGAGGGCCTTCTTCAACTTGCATACGTGATTCCATCTGGCTTCAACTTTAAATCCTTGTGACTATTCAATGTAAAACTCTTTCTCAATCATACCATTAAGGAAGGCTTGTCTTTACTTCACCATGGAAGAAACTACCATGATAGTTCTGAGGGAAGTGTACCTTACTTCCTGGAGTAAGTGTCTCTTCAGAATTAATTCCCTTTTTCTGAAAGAAACCTCTGGCCACAAATCTTGCTTTATACTTCTCGATACTTCTGTCAGTTGCATGCTCTATTTTGTATATCCATTTGGAGGATACAATACTCTTTCCTTCTGGTTTGGGAACTATATCACATACATCATTCTAATATTCTTTCATCATAATATCTTCCATGAGTTCGTCTTGTCAAATCATCAACATATCCTAGTATTCTGCATTCAACTTTGAAGGTTGGAACCCACTTTACTCTTGGTAAAGTCTTGATCCATCAAGAAGTTGTCCATCATTTCATATCGTGTTGAACTCAGATATCTTTTGTAGTCACTCCCCCTGAAGTGGAGTATTATCTTCCTTCTTCATTCTGTACAAGTGGTTCTAGTATGTCATGTCATAGTCTATTCTTTCTGAGGCAAATCACGAACCTTTCTTTGTACACTTGTTCTTGTAGATCCATATGGAGAATACTATGTACTTCCCTTTATGTCT
>LPNX010765566.1:6973-115619 GCA_001517045.1 Pseudotsuga menziesii
CATATGTTCCCGTGGATGTCTGGGCTGCGTTGGCGTTTGTATTCGGAAGCAATCCCATTTTATGCTTCCTTGAGTACCCAGTTCAGTTCCAGTTCAGTGTACCATTGAGAGCATGACCCTGGTCACTCTGATCTAGCAGCTCACCAGTGCCTTTGGTACCACATTCGGTAGCACTGCTGTCATTCCAGTGTTTCAGTTGTTCCGCTCAGACATAGTCAGCTCAGCAGTATGTTCCAGCTTTGTGTCCCCTCTGGACACTTATGATATATACAGCAGTTCCTATGTATCCTACAGGTCCCTCTTTTCGGGGCTCACAGTTATTTTCATGTATTTTGATACGAGCATGGGAATGCCCGCCTCGTCCATATTATCAGATGATCCCTCATCCATTATTGAGGTTATGTACTTTTCAGTCCTTGCGGGTGGTTCGAGATCGGTGTCCCAGACTTCAGTTGTTTCCTTCTCTTCTCCATCCCCACAAGACAAACCAAATATGACTCATGATGTCCATCGGCCATACGATGAGCTCCTGCCCTCGCACATCAGGGGGCAATCTGTTAACACCCAAAAATGGTTAACTACCTCATCTCCCCCATTTCATGGCTCATTCGTCCATTTACCTACCATATTTCCCTGAAAATCCCACTAAAAAGCCTCCAAAAGGCCTAAAATGCCTCCAAAAGGCCAAAAAACCCCTTTTTCCTCCAAAAATAACCAAAATTCCTCTAAAAATAGAAAAAATCCCCAAAAGGGAAGAAAAGGAATAAAAATAATGAGGAAAAAGGAGGAAAACCCTAAAACAACAAAAACCCTAAACAAGCTGCCCTAAACCACATGGTTTCCAAAAACCATGGGCTATCATTCCACCACTAAAAAAATATAAATAAGTGGTGGAGACCCCTCATTTCACATCCACAGTCATAAGCACCCTTACTCTGCCAAAACATCTCGTGAAACCCTAGCTTACCATCAAGCTATTTTCACCATTGAGAACCCTTTTGGCCTATTTTCCACCATCGGAGAAGGAGAAGGAGCAGCTTGGAGCTCGGAGCCACCGACATCGGATCAGCGCAACGGACTCCACCAACCTCCTCATTGGAGGTAATCTTAATCTAAACACCATTACAGATTTATTTGCTGTTCTTATTTCATGTTATTTACGTTTACTGCTTTAGCTTAGTTTTTATTTCAGTCTATTTTTATTTACTTCATTGAACTGCTACTAAGGATTTCAGATTCCTTAGTAGGTGCTCATCAGCACAAGCTAGGGTGAAAACCCTAGCTACAACTAGCACTTCTATCCCATCCTTCCTTGCGGATATATGTTCTTGTGGTGTATAGGGATGTATCAAAGCATCCAAAAATACTGGTTTCACTCTGTAGATGCTCAATGACAGCTCCAAGTTTTGTTTCTTTGGCTACCACATCCAGCTCTGTGGCTCTCTCCACTACATACTGACAGGCATCTGTGACTGTCGTTTCCAACTCCTCGTGTTCTTTTTAAGGACCTCTATCTCCTGTGCATTATCCTTGGTCAATTTCTCCTTAGATCAACGCAAATATTCAACCTCTTTTTGCACGATGTATGCTTTATCCTGCAACCACAAGTACCGGTTGCTCATATACTTCTGTTGATCAACAAATTCCTGATATTCTTCTTATTTCCTTTTTAAAATGCACCAGTTTAACAAACTCAAATTTGGTTAAGATTGATTCCATAAATTACATATCGATCATGGTACATGTCTTTTACAAGCAATAAAAATATGGATTTATGAATTATACATCCAAACTTAGACTATAATCCTCTAATATATTTGGATCATGCTCACATTTTTGGATGTTATTGTAGGGAAACCAAAGGGATCCTTCCCACATTTTTGGATTTATCCCTGGTGTTGTTCCTCAAGATATGGTACTATGCTAAGGTACTCCTTGAGATAAATGTCTCATTTCTTTAGGGATTTTATCAATAATTTAACATCAAGATCGGATAACCATCAGTAAATAATTATCATTTAAGAACTTTACTTTAGTATTATATGGAAGGAATCCAATAGACAAAGGAGAAATATTGATTTAGAAGATAATCATCGCAACATTTTCAAAACTCAAAGTTAAATCAACAAGAGTTATGCTTAAAATGCGCTAAATAAATAGATTTCATTTATGTTAATAGTGAATGAAGTGACACTATGAATCTTTTTCTAAAATCTATTCAAGATGCTATTGTTCTTGTAAAACCACACATGCATAATGTAGAAGTGATTGTAAATATCATTTCCCACTATTACAAAGTCTCAATGAAAATAACAAATTTATATTAACAAACAAATTTAACATGTTATCCTCATTAATTCCAACTATAAACAAACCAAAATACCATTCAACTTACATTGAAAATAAGGTTTGATAAGAAAAAGTGTTATGTCAAAATGTAGAAATTACAAACTAGCAAAACAATAGGGGAAAATACTCAAAAACAAATCAGTGCATTTTTTAATTACAAGTCTACAATATATTGTATCTCTTGTTGACACACTTTAATAAATAGAGGTTCACACATTGTTGACACCCTTTGATACAATCTCCCTAAACACCAGATTAGACAGGTTTTACCCTATCCAACAACACTTGTGAAGCAGATGCAGTATCACCCGAAATGTTTAAGGGAGGGCTGTAGGAACCACAATTTTGTATAAGGGAAGAGAACTTGTGCACTTAATCTCTCTCTATCACAATACCTCTCAGAGATCCAAAACATGGTTTAACTTTATCAGTCAATCAGCCATTCACCATCATTCGCACCAAATCTAGTATCGCATCATTTCATTATTCAGAAAAGAGATCAACATGCAAGAAATCATTCACCATGTGAATACTTCTCACCATTCATATAAGAAAAACATTAAGGAATTATATCACAGTATATTAACCACTAAGTTAGAATCATTTATATCAATTCAACACATAGACAACAATCACAAGACCACAGATCACATCGTAGACAAAGAGAATATAGAATTTCCAGCAACACTCTTATCATATTATTTCTGCATGTAAAAATACATCTTCAAGAAACATACCTTGGTCGGAAGTCTCAGACCAAACCCAAAAAATAGTTCACAAGACAAATAAAAGATAAGATCCTCTCTAAGGTACGATGCTATCACTTCTATCAAATGATATGATCTCTATTACTACATTTCTAACTCTATTTATAGGATTTCACATTTACAAAATAGGTCCACATATAACTAATTTTCTAACAAATTTGGACCAAAATTACAATAATGCGACCAAGTCGACCACTTGTCTACATGTTCCTTTTTATGAGTTTACTTTGACACTTCTCCCTTTTGCTTATGTCACACCATACACATCCAATCATCCTGCCAAAAGGCCCCCAACAAAAACTCATGGCTCGTCCTCGAGCCACATCAACTGGATATCGTGTGTGCACTTATATTAACCTTGAGGTCGTCATAGTCCTTCGATTTAACTTGATCAACTGATTCCTTGGTCCTTGTGCTAATTATTGTGAAATCTTCCATGTCCTAATTAGTCGGGTGTTCTGCAATCTTCTCTGTCACCTACATGCAGGCCTCTTGGGTATTTTCAAGTGCATTCACAACCTTCAGTGCCAATTGTTCACCGAGGTTCTGGAATTCATATAACTGTGTTGTTCGGCACTGATTCCTTTCTCTCACTTTGCTACCTCTTTTCTAGAGCGACTTGAACTCTACTGCTTTGCTAACCTGCACAACTAGGGGCATCGTTTACAAGGATGCCCACATTACCACTAGCTATGTGTCTGCCTCATGAAGTTGCACCCCTTGTTGTTGCAATTGTTCATATTGGACCATGCTCATCCAAAACTGTGTGATCTCTTCCACCATCTCGTTGGCCATTTTTTCATAGTCCTCAATCTGAGCAGCCACATCCTCGATCTTACCTTTTCACTCTGTGACCTGCTCCAGTGGTGTACTTGGTTCTTCTCATATTTGCAGCTCCTCATTATATGTTTTCAATTCTGCGATTATTTGACCAAGTTGAAGTATCTTTGCTTCTGCAAAAATCTCTGCCATTATATCTGGAATTTCCTGGCATGCAACGTTGATGGCCTTTCCCAGTTGGTCTTAGTCATTTAAGGCCTTTTTTTATGAAATTATATATGTCTCTTGTGCCTTCTTCATCCACTCTATTTCATCTTTTTCTTGAGCAACTTGCTCTTGAGAATTAACTAGATGATCACACACAATCGATTCTTGGTATGTGTTCTCATGGCTTGTTGTGTTCTGTAGTCATGCAATCGTATGCGTGGTAAGCTCATTGATGTCGAGACTGATCAAGTCAAATTATTGCATGGCTGCATTGACATCCTAGCTTCCTATCTCCAGTTCCCATGGTGGAATCTTCACAATCCTTACCCTTGTTCCCATACATATCTCTCCTTCGCTTTGCAGCATGTTAAATTGTGGCACCTTCTCCAATACAAAATTTTTTAGGGATTGCAACAATCCCATAACTTGGTGGAAATACTTGGTAAAATGTTTCTCCAGCTGTACCTAGCTCTCAGTAATCACAGTAGTGATCATGACTAGTATGAAATTGACCTAATAATCTTCCATATTTGGTGTGTTGCTTCCCTCACCCTACTCAAAGCTTCTTTTGTTCCTTCCTTCTCTGAATTGTTGTTCAACCATGAAATTCGTCGAAGTCTTGCACGAATCGTCCCCCAACTACTTGTCTCTCTCCTTCACCTTCTCCTGATCTATTAGCAGGGTGGGTAGTGAACCAACTTTCATAGCCAATAGCTCCTTTATACTAACTAGAAATTTACATTCAATAGGCCAATCATCGATAACGGTTTCTACCTCTTCATCCATAAGTTTATACAAGGTGGTGAACCATTGCTTCTTGTCGTCATGTCACGCTTGGATATGTATTGCATGGGGTCCCATCTCGAAGCGCGCCATGCGTCTATACTTTTTCGTTGCCTCTTTAGTGAGACACAAAACTTTTCCAGATGCATCTCAAAGCGCATACAAATATAAATAAAACTTGGTAGTGCAGTCAATTTGTCACTCCTTCTCATCGAGCCACCATAGGTTCTGATAGTGTGAACCCCTTCATGTTTGGGAGAATTCCATGTCCATTCCTTGATAAAATGTGGGTTCCATCCACCCCATAAGTGCAATTAAAATAAAAAACCATGAATATGTAAAGGGTCTCTTACCTTATTGTACAAACATCGCATCCTCTGTCAATTGATTCAACAAAAATAACGACTATTTCATCAGGAATCCTTCGGTGCACTATTTTGCACATGTAATTACATCGGAAATGCAGTAGTTGGGTCTATTCTTTCATATCATCTTTACAAACAATAGCTTGGTTGCGACTCAAAGGACCTTTTTGTTGATGGTTTTGATAACGTATGCATGTTTATCACTGAAAACATCTACTTCCTCTTCAAATTTGCAACCATTCTCTTATTATTATTCTTGCCTCAAAAATATTTTCACTGGTCATCCCCCGTCATTGGAAACCCAGTGATTTGTGATATCAATTCAATTGTAACTGGTACCTTTTTGTTGAGCCACAGGTACCCTAAGTGAAAACAAGCCAACAACTACTTTACGAATGCATTTTCCTCTGTCGAGCAGCAAAAATGTGGCATGTGGGTGAGGTTTAATGACCCTGACCGCTACAACCCCAAATCCCACTATTCTGCTGTGTGAAAAACTGGACATCCATCACCATGGGCCTATATCTCATAAGGTTCTACTGTGCATTCTGGATATGAGAGAATGTCATGGTCATCGTAGGTCATATTCATCAAATATGGCACGATGTTCATAGTGACATGCACCCATTTTGGCATCGCATGCATCTTGATGGGATACCGCTAGTTCTTGGAAAGATTAACCCATGGTGCTTCTACCTTTCATGATGGTATATACCCAGGAATATTGTCAACATTCACCCCCTTTTGGGCTATGGATTCCTCTCCACCTATCGTCGATGGCCCAGTCTCTTCTTCAACTTTTGCGGCCCTAGTAGAAATTGATGTGGACCTCATCTTGCATGGTGGAGACTTTTGGAAATCTGCGCCCCTCTTCTTCCTTACTATTCTTGACATTTCATCTTGAATATACAACCTCTCTTCTTCTATTGACGTTCTCTATGGTGTAGATTCATGTGTGTGTAATACCCAGGTTTTGACCCTGTTTGCATTAAAAGGTACATGATGTATATTTTGTAATTAATCATGGTAAGGAGCTAAAGGAAAAAGCCCCACCATCGATTCGGTTGTGTTATGTTTTTGGCAAGAGGGATCATTTTCAATGGTATATCGTGCTATCCGACACATTATAGCTTTGGCATCATGTAAATATGCATATCAATTTAATTAAACCTATAGCCAGTTACGACGGTGCAATGTTAAATGAAAAGGGCATGATTCCAAAGGTTAAGGGGGGGTTGTCTAACACATGGGGGCCATTGGTATTTAGCCATGTGTCACCCCTATTGTTCTAATTTTAGTTAGGGGAATCTACTTGCTGGTAGGGAAAACCACCTCCATGCTCAATCATGCACCCACTCTCCACGACGTGCCTTCTGCGTAGTGGATGGCCTGCCCACTATGTTGATTATGAGTCTATTCACCTCCTCTCACACGGGATGAGATAAAAGGTTCCACATTCCTTTGTTTGGGAGTTCACCTTTCCTATCACACTGCCTTGCTAATTGGATAGGCATTATTCCTCCCGATCACACATAGAACTTGTGTTTATCCCACCATTGTCGGGTGTTAAGGGTGCGTTGGCTTCATCGAGGAGAAGGGACCCTTGTTGTCCAACGCTACTGGTGTGTTCTAATTGGAACGATCTGTGTTTCATCATGATCCATGCTGTGGGTCTCTTTTGTGTGTTTTCCCACATTTTTGCTTTGAGGTCTATGCCTTTTGCCACGCCGTATAGTTTGTGAGTTTGTCCCCTTTTTCCGTTATTGTTTGTAATCTGTGTTTAGGTTCTTCTCCTATCCAGGATTGAAAGTCGGTTCTTCATTCCACCATTGCTAGCTGTGAAAGTGTGCCGTGGCTTCATTATTAAGGTAGGATCCTTGTTTCCCTTTATTGTTTCCTATGTTTTCTTCCATATTTGTTGGCTGAGTTTTCCCCTGTCCATGCTGGGAGTTCGGTTTCTTGTCCATTGTGGACTATGGATTGTTGCCACCGTTTCATTGTGAAGTTGGGTCTGTCGATTTACCCTAGGCTATGTTGTTTTGTATACAAGAACCTTTTTGGGGTTGTTGTTGAGTTGTTTTGGCCATGCTAGGGTCAAGAACAACTCTGATTTGTCTTATGGACTAGATCTGTGTTTCACCTTTTGGTTTGGGGTTGTCACCCTGTTGTCTTCATCTTCTTCATAGAGCTGTGAACTGTTTGTTTTACTGTGGTATGCAGTGGTTGTTCTTTAGACTGTTGAGAGTAGGATTAGAGGCTAGTTATGCTTGAGAAAACTGGTGTTTGAGGTCATCATCTTAGCATTTAGCCTTTCCTAGCTCCTTGACGGACTGATAAACCCTATTGTGTGGACTTGGCTGATTTGTGTACCTTGAGTATGTGTAAGCCTGTTTCGACCCTTATTCCTTGAGGAATCATGTCCAAATCGGGGGTGGTAGTGTTGCCGAGAGATTGATGAGCACGTTGGCCTATGGTTGGGTGGAACGTTGCAGTGGCGTAGCTGGTTGCGGGACAAGTTCTTATCAGATGAGTATTCTTGACTATTTCGTATCTGCATTTATATTTACTGATTAATGAATAGGATGAACATGTTGCATTCTTGAATGAATAATGTATGGTTTCTTCCATTATGTATATGAAGGATTATGCATCATAGTACGTTTTTATGGTTAAGCTTTTTATATCAGCATCATATCCCCCTTCATGTTCATGGGGCTATTTGCCCATATGTTTGCTATTAGTAGCACCCTCTTCTCCGTTCAGAGGGTTGGGGACATTACAGTGGGGTATCAGAGCAAAGGTTGCAGCATGGGACTGAATGGGCCATGAAAGGTCAGATGGCAGAGGCAGGCTGCCTTCTACTGAGCAGCAATTAGAAAATTGTGACAAGAAAACATCAACTTCAAAATTTTTTCCTAAGTGCTGGAACCATTGGCTCATCGGAAAACATAGTGAGACGTTCTTCCGATGTAGCAGAAGAACTAGTCCGAAGCTCAACTGATGGAAGTCAGTCAGAAGAAAATTGCGAAAAAATCCCCATGTGTTTGTCGGTCGTCGATGGAGAACAATGGAATCCAGAGCCGTAGTTGCGGGGGGAATCAGCTAAAGGCTGTCGATATTTTGGCCCTTTTCTGGAAAGACTACCCAATGTCGACCATCGGTGATCGACGCCACTAAGTTGAAAGGATCGTTGATGGCATGATGACAGAGGATTAGTATATTGGCAAATGGCAGCTAGTTTTTCGGAGCAGCGAAGTTTTGTTGGTTGGATCAACAAAAATTAGATGTCTGGATTGCCGAAACATCGGCAGAAGAACCAAGATGATAGTGGGTTGAATCGTCGACAGCGAGGATGGAGAAGAAATTTTTTGAAAATTTTTCCTAGTTATAAAATCATCGACTATCGATGATGGTTAGTTGATCACATTGCCGATGCCTAGAGGATCAACTTGCCGACACAGCGAAAGTTTTGGTGACCATATCGAAAGAATTTGAATGATCTTGCACCACCATTGCGGATGGCTAAAACACTAGGCTTTTGACGGATAGTTGATCCGACCTTCAATGGCACAGAAGTTCATAATTTTTATAAGAGTTTGGCCGTTGGCACATCAAAACATTTAGATAGTTTGATCGTTGATGCTTACCTATTTGACAGTCTGCCATTGCGGCTTCCATGTGCACTAAAATATCGATGCATAGTGCTTAGTGGTTCCGATCGTCAACAGAAGAAGAAAGTTTCAGAATTTTTTTTAAGTGTTGAAATCATTGGAAAAAGTTAGTTGATGAGACCACTGATGTACGTCGGCAGAAAATAGTTGATTGAGTGCCCGCCGTTGCGGATGGCCAGACAGCTACGTGTCCAATGCGTAGAGCCTCCAACCGGCGACGTAGTAAAGAAAGTTCAAAAAAATTTCTAAGGCCGGAAATTATCGGCCATCGAAAGAAGATAGTAGTTCATGTGTCCGCCGTTGTGGAATCCTAGAGCACTAGCCTTCCGATGGTAAAAGTTTTGATTGCCGATTCCGATCAAGTTATGCTTCAGTTCACCGACCAGGAGTCATTTGCGGATTGGGCCACCGATCGAAAAATATTGAAGATGACAAGCCGTCATTGAGGTTGCTGATTGAACTAATTTGCCTATGCACTACTCCATTTAGTCACCGATGTCACAGTTTTTAGTGAACAGTAGCAGCGATAAGTATTTTCGTTGATCGTCGAAGGATAAGGGAGATGGAGCCGACGGAATTGGTGGAAGGAAGAGGAGAGAAAATTTTCAAAAATTTTTCTAAGTCATTTCATCATCGGCCATCGACGATGGTTAGTTGATGACATCACCAATGATTAGGTGATTCTGTTGCTGATGAGCTACGTCGGGTAAATTTTTTTAACTAAACGTCCACCATTGCAGAGACCGAAAGGACTAACCACCCGACGAGGAGATCATCCAAGCACCGATGCCGCAGCTTCCAAAGGCCCTGACCGCCAATAGATATGTGGATGCAGAAGTTATAATTTGAACTGTTTGTTTGGCTGCAGTATGTAGTGGTTGGTCTTTATACTATTGAGAGTAGGATTAGAGGCTAGGTATGCTTGAGAAAACTGGTGTTTGAGGTCATCATCTTAGTATTTAGCCTTTCCTAGCTCCTTGACGACCTGATAAACCCTACTATGTGGAATTGGCTAATTTGTGTACCTTGGGTATGTGTTATCCTTTTTTGACCCTTATTCCTTGAGGAATCATGCCCAACTCGGGGGTAGCAGTGTTGCTGAGAGATTGATGAGCATGTTGGCCTATGGTTGGGTGGAACGTTGCAACGACGTAGCTGGTTGCGGGACAAGTTCTTATCAGATGAGTATTCTTGACTATTTCGTATCTTCATTTATATTTACTGATTAATGAATAGGATGAACATGTGGCATGCTTGAATGAATAATGTATGGTTACTTCCATTATGTATATGAAGGATTATGCATCGTAGTATGTTTTTATGTTTAAGCTTTTTATATCAGCATTATATCCCCCTTGATGTCCATGGGGCTATTTTCCCGTATGTTTGGTGTTAGTAGCGCCCTCTTCTCCATTCAGAGGGTTAGGGACGTTACAGTGTGGTATCAGAGCAAAGGTTGCAGCATGGGCTTGAATGGGCCATGAAAGGTCAGATGGGAGAGGCAGGCTACCTTCTACCGAGCAGCAATTAGAAAATTGTGACAAAAAAACTTCAACTTCAAAATTTTTCCTAAGCGCTGGAACCATTGGCTCATCGAAAAACATAGTGAGACGTTCTTCCGATATAGCGGAAGAGCTAGTCCGAAGCTCAACTAATGGAAGTCAATCGGAAGAAAATTGTGAAAAAATCCCCATGTGTTCGTCGGCCGTCGGCGGAGAACAGTGGAATTCAGAGCCGCAGTTGCGGGGGGAATCAGTTGAAGGATGTCGATATGTCGACCCTTTTATGGAAAGACTACCCGATGCTGACCATCGGCGATCGGCGCCACTAAGTTGAAAGGATCGCCGATGGCACGACGGTGGAGGATTAGTAGATTGGCCAATGGCAGCTTGTTGTTTGGAGCGGCAAAGTTTTGTTGGTTGGATCAACAAAAATTAGCCGTCTGGATTGCCGAAACATCGGCGAAAGAACCAAGATGATAGTGGGTTGTATCACCGATAGCGAGGATGGAGAATAAATTTTTTGAAAATTTGTCCTAGTTATAAAATCGTTGACTATCAGAGATGGTTAGTTGATCGCATCGCCGATGCCTAGAGGATCAACTTGCCGACGTGGTGAAAGGTTTGGTGACCATATCTAAATAACTTGAATGATATTGCGCTGCCATTGTGGATGGCTAAACCACTAGGCTTCCGACGGATAGTTGATCCGACCGTCAATGGCACAGAAGTTCGGAATTTTTCCAAGTGTTTGGCCGTTGGCACATCAAAACACTTAGACAGTTGGATCATTGATGCATAGCTGTTTGACAGTCCGCCATTGTGGCTGCCATGTGTAATAAAACATCGACGTGTAGCGCCTAGTGGTTTCGACCATCGAAAGAAGAAGAAAGTTTCATAATTTTTTTTAAGTGTTGAAATCATTTGCAAAAGTTAGTTGATGAGACCACCGATGTACGTCGGCAGAAAATAATTGATTGAGCACCCGCCATTGCGGATGGCTAGACAGCTACGCACCCGATGGGTAGAGCCTCCAACCGACGACGTAGTAATGAAAGTTCAAAATTTTTTCTAAGGACCGAAATTATCAGCCATCGGAAGAATATAGTGGTTCATGCGCCTGCCGTTATGGAAGCCTAGAGCACTAGCCTTCCAATGGTAAAAGTTTTGATTGCCGATGCTGATCAAGTTATGCTTCAGTTCACCGACCGGGAGTCATTTGCATATTGGGCCATCGATCGAAAAAAGATCAAAGATGATGAGCCATCATTGCGGCTGCTGATTGAACTAATCTGCCTATGCACTAGTCCATCTAGTCACCGATGCCGTGGTGTTTAGTGAACAGTAGCGGCGACAAGCAGTTGCTTTGATCGACGAAGGATAAGGGAGATGGAGCCGACGGAATCAGTGGAAGGAAGAGGAGAGAAAAAATTGAAATTTTTTCTAAGTCATAGAATCATCAGCCATTGGTGATGGTTAGTTGATGACATCACCAATGATTAGGTGATTCCGTTGCTGATGAGCTACGTCGAGTAAATTTTGTTAACCGAACGTGCGCTGTTGCGGAGACCGAAAGGACTAACCACCCGACGAGGAGATCATCCAAGCGCCGATGCTGTAGCTTCCAGAGGCTCTGACTGCCAATAGATCTGTGGCTGCAGAAGTTATAGTTTGATTGGGAACCACCATTGTGAAAGCTAAAGGGACTAACCGTCCAATGCGTAGGGCACCCGATTGCCGACGCAACAGGTTAGTCTGTGCTGTCATCGATGAAGTTCATAGAAATAAACGATTATGCACCGATACGGAAGAAGAGAATAGAAGAACAACTCATTGATATAGTGAAAGAAATTAGAGATTTCTATCACTAACACGTCGAGAGATTAGTTAGGAGAAGACCCGATGAGCAGTAGTTGACATCACTGATCGGAAGCTCAGCTGGTTCTCCCATGGAAACTGTAGAGAGATCATTTTCCGCTCTTGCGGTTGCTCAAGGGACTATGCACCCGATGAACAGTCACTCTTCTCGCCGATACAAATTAGAAGTCTATCCATTTTTGCTGCTGAAACCTCATAGAGAAATAAAGGAATGGACCGCCGATGAGTTAGTTGGTTTGACCACCAAGGAATCAGAGATATAGCTGGGAAGAGGTCTGATTGGGCCTAAGGAAATTTGAACTTTTTGGAGAAATCTCTCAGATATTTTTCAAGCAGATTTCATCTTTTTGCAGTGGAATTTTCAGCAAATTCTAGCTAGTGTTCCAGTGGATTTTGCAGTAAATTTCTCATTAGGTTTCTCAGCAGTTTTAGGACTGAAAAGGAAGAAAACCTTGGGTGACTAAAGTTAACATTCTTGACCCAAATATAGTTGAAGTGGTGTGGTTTTCACACTCAAGGTCAGAATGAAGCATGCAGATAGGCGTTGGAAAGCTTATCCAATAGGGAACAAGGGAGAATCACCTAAATCTGAGTGTGGAGTAGCAAGTTCTAGTGATTGCTTGAAAGAGAAATGTGCTGCTGTCAGTATGGAAAAATCTGAGAAATTGCATGCCTAGAGGTAGCAAGACCATGAAGTCAAACCAGCTGTTGTGTGGAAGAGGAGTTCCTTACAAGGATGTGGGACTTGAAAAGGGAAATTTCTTAAAACCTTATCTTGTTGATTATAACTACATTTGATAACTTTTATACATGAAATGTATGAGGATATTCTTTGCATACATAGGATATTGAGGATTATACATTTATAATGAGCCACTAATGATAGTTATTGCCTTGGTGTTGGCATTAGTGGAAAAACCAATGACAACATGGACCTGGCTGAATATGTTGCTGATGTTGACGAATGTGACTAGCAACCCTCTTGATAAAGGGATGAGGCAACAAGTCCATAATCAAAAGTTGGTGAACAAGTTCTGCAATCTCCTGCAAGGGACCAACCAAATTGGTCATGCCAAGGGTGTAAGTAGGACCCATGAAGGTAAGAGTTTGATTATGACAAATTCCATGGAGTGGTGAAGGTAAGAGACCTCATACCATGTGGATATTTGAATGTTATACTACATTCATATAGAAAAATGTGTCATTCCTGTATATGTTGATTGAGATTAGTAGCCAAGGAATGTAAGTACTGATGATCTTGATTATAGTAATGCATCCTATATGAAGTAGTCATGGTTAGGCCATGCATGGTATGTTGAATGCATAGTATTCCTAAATCAATGCAAGGTAGCATTGGATGGATATGCATTAAAAGATTTTACGAATCTTGTAGTTATGCATTGGATGGATGCATATGAAGGGTGTGAGTAACTGATTGCATAAGTATAGGTGCAAATGTTGTGATGCATTGCATGAATGCATTGAGATAAGTGCATGTGATATTATGAATAACTAATGGCTAAAATAATGAATTGATGAAAATTCTGGAACCATTTCAAAGGCTGTTATGAATGCAAGATAGTAAGTGCATGAAGAGGGTAGTCATGATCAATTGACTGTTGGAAATGCTCTATGAAAGAGAAAGGTGGTACGAATGATGTGTTGGTGAAGTAAGGAGTATCTATACATTTCATTTAATTACATGAATGATGTGACTGTACCATGTAATTTAAAGTATGATAATGATTGCGTGAAATAAATGAGTTTTGGTAATATTGATGTGATTAACAGCTGGAAGTATTGGAATTTTATAAATTCTAAAAATGATTCAGTGATTGTTGCAACAACGAAAATGTTATATGCATCAAGACTTACTAAGTGTTCGGCTGACTGAGGTTCAGATTTCAGGTAGACTGTTTGGAGCATGACAATGAGAGTAAGACCATGACAAAGGCCAGAATCTACCATGTGAAAGATCCAGACCTCATGAGAAGAGTCTCATGGCTGTGATAATAGTTTGTATGCATAATGAGTTGTAAATTTGAATTTGTGAATTTTGGATTTGAGAAATTGCTAACAACTACTAATCACTATTGGCTTGCATAAGATTGTGTTAGGAGGATGCATTGTAAGAGGGTATTCATGTTATTCTAGTAAGCATGAAATTATAATGGGTATAGTAGTGCTGCTTACAAGAGACCCACAAATGAGGATCACCTCATTTCCAAGCAAATCAACTTCTGTAGTAAACAAAGTTGCAAATTTTCATTGAATTTAATTAATAATGTTATTGCTTGGTTATGGAACAATCAAATTTGGATTGTATTATCAGATAATGATGGTTTGTTTGTCTATTTGATGAATGTGCCAGGGGTACACACTACATGGAGACCATGTGTGATGGCTTGAAGGAGCCAAAATTCATAGGAAGGTTTTCCCTTATCTTGAAATGGGTTTCGAGGGAAACTCCATTGGAAATTTTGGGAAATGTCTCATCTGCACTACATGTTTGGTAAGCAACATGAGTGAGATGGTATGGGTTATGTTGGTAAGACATGTGTGGATACAAAATGAAAAGAGGAATTGGGATGGAAAACCAAGGGACTGTCAACTCAGAGAAGGGATCCCCATTCCTCCTTAATGAAGGAATACTGCTATAATAAATTAATAAGTGTCTATAAACCTAGCTAAGAATATGCACGTCGAATTGTTAAATTCAATATACAGAACATGTTTTGATTTTATTTCCATTTCGACTGATTGCTTGAGTATGAATAGGGCCTGCATGATACACACCATACAAGGGTGCACACTTTTCCGATGTCAGATCACGAAATGGTTTTTCAATATTGATTACACCCTAGGGAGTGGACGCACTCCTAGTGTCTCAATACTTGATAGTGAATGGTGTGAAATAGGGTTACAATTTTAGAGAAATAACGCTAATGAACATGTTTATATTGCTTATGTTGTCAGGATAAGAAAATGTGGTTACAGTGTGGTCTCGTGGGTGATATGGAAAATGGTTGTTTATGGTTGATATAAGGGCATGTGTTATTGTTGATGGTCTGATAAGCCCAACGAGGGTTGGCTTGGCTGATGATTGGTTTTTGATATAAGTACAAGCGATTTGTTGACAGTCTGATAAACCCAACGAGGGTTGGATTGATTGTGCTTGATATATATATATTTATTGTTGATATAAGTACAGGCGATTTGTTGACGATCTGATAAACCCAACGAGGGTTGGCTTGAATGTGATTGATATATATATATATATATTTATTGCTGATATAAGTACATGCGATTTTTTAATGATCTAATAAACGCAATGAGGGTTGTCTTGACTGTGCCTGATATATATATATATTGCTAATATAAGTACAGCCGATTTGTTAATGGTCTGATAAACCCAACTAGGGTTGGCTTAACTGTGCCTGATATATATATAAAAGGATGTTGTGAAGCAGCTTGCGTGCTGACCTAACATCCAAGTCCATAGGCGATCCCAAGGCTTGCAAAGCAAAGCAAGATCCCGTGGACCAACAAGGAAACGCACAATACAGATAAGTATTGGATTATTTTGCAATTCTTGCTTATGAATATGCATGTGTATATGATTTGGTTATGATGTTTTAAGCTCTTGTTTAAGAGATAAAAACCAATGAGAATAAACTAAACATGTGAATCTATTCAATGTTTGGATATAGGTATCGCCAGGAGCAAGGACTATGAGAGCATCCTAGGGGTGCATCTAGACATGTGACTATCCTAAAGAGCTCAGAATGAGTGGTGACGAAAAAGGTGCTAGTGAGACTGTGAAGTTCCCAGCAGCCGAGACAAACCATGTGGGAAGGCCACATGGTTGAGAGGTATGAAATAGATCAGAGACACTAAGTGTCATGACCAAGAGGGATTGGTCCAGCATTCATGGTGAAGTGAAAGAGGCTGAGAGCACAAAAAGGCACAATGGTGGTGTGGGTTCCAGGATGGAACAAAACAAAGAGGGGAAAAACTCTTGTTGCTCTCTCTTTCCTTTTGATTATATATATATATATATATATGCATTGTGAAAACAAAAGGTTGCTGAATGCATATATGACTGAAAATAGAATGTGTGTATTTTCTTAAAGTAAATTGTGAATGCTGGAATGGTTAATTCCCTTCCCAAGAATGGACATGAATGAGCTCATGTGCCTATTGGGAAGGCATGAAAATTATGAAAGTCTCATTGATGAGGCTTGGACTATCATGCCAATTACGCAATTAAATGACTAATATTAATGCCTATATTATGCTTGGTCTAACATAATTTTAATGATGCATTTCATAGGTGAGAAAGGTGAAATCCAGTGGTGCACATTGATCATTGTAGCAGACCAAAAGTTGCTAGATTTGGCTAGAAGTCTCCTTAAAACAATTGCTAGGACCAAAGAGAATCTTTGAGAGATGCTCAAGATTTAGAAAAGGCAGAATGAAATGAACCACCATATTTTGCAAGACTCCATTGGTTTGCAAAGGGAGGTGAAAATACTTCTAGGAGCAATCGACACCGGAAATGAAGGTGGATCAATGATGGGAAATTCATCCAAGAAATCCCTTGAGAAATGGTCTAGGCATGAAGACTCAAAGGAAATTGAGCAAGTAAAGATGAAGCAGCCAGTGAAATGTTGGGAATGCGGAGGACATCATTTACGCCGGTACTGTCCCATGAGGGAACATGGAGAGGGTAGTAGCCACAAAGTTCCTAGGCTTTGGGATAAGCCAAGAGCTAAGAACTAGCAACAGAAGTTCTGGGAACTCGAGGGGCTTGGTCCTGAACATTCAAAGTAGACAATTGAACATGGGACAGGTCTGCAAAATTTTGAAATTTTGATGTGAAAATTGTATATGTATTGGAACACCAAGAATAGTGTTATTCTAAGGGGGAGGGGATTGTAATACCCTAGTTTTGACCCCATTTGCATTAAAAGGTACATGATGTATACTTTGTAACTAATCATGGTGAGGAGCTCAAGGAAAAAGCTCCACTATCGATTCGGTTGTGTTATGTTTTTGGCAAGAGGGATCATTGTTGATGGTATATCGTGTTATTTGGCACATTATAGCTTTGGAATCATGTAAATATGCACATCAATTTAATTAAACCTACAACCATCTATGATGGTGCAATTTTAAATGAAAAGGGCATGATTCCATAGGTTAATGGGGGGGGTTTCTAACCCGTGGGGGCCATTGGGAGTTAGCCATGTGTCACCACTATTGTTCTGTTGTTAGTTTGGGGCATCTACTTACTATTAGGGAAAACCACCACCACGCTCACTCTTACACCCACTTCCCATGATGTGCCTTTTGGGTAGAGGATGGTCTACCCACTATGTTGATCACGAGTCTATTCACCTCCTCTCACATAGGCTGAGATAAAAGGTTCCAAATTCCTTTCTTGGAGAGACATTCTTCCTCTTGATCATGCATAGAACCTGTGTTTATCCCACCATTTCCGGGTGTGAAGGGTGTGTTGGCTTCATTGAGGAATCTTTTCATATTCGTAACAGTACAATACGTCACTGGTGTTGCTTCTTCCCATCTATTCAAATAGTTTGTCTCCATGATAATGTATCATGCACCCAGCATCCTTCCTATAAAATTGATGGGTGCCACAAAATACACTTCCCACTTATCAAATGGTGACAATGTTACTTGAGGTACTAACGAAATATCATCTCATCAATATGGCTTCCCCATCCTTTAATAGACATAAAAACTTTTCGCATAATCCACAACATCATTGTGCATGGTTGGCCACTAAATGCCAACTCTCAGTATCTTCCTGGAGGTTGCACAACCTCCATAATGTCCTCCTGCAACGTCGTCATGTGCTTCATCCAATATTCTTTCATGCTCATGTTGTAGAACATATTGGTGTAAAATATCATCTATTCCCATCTTATAGAGTTGGCCCACAATTAAATGAAAATCCACAGCTTGGACGACCAGTTTCTTATTCTGGTTCATTGTGTAATCATATGGAGCTTTTTGTGTGGACAAGAAATGGATAATATTTTCTTAATGGTCGTCTACCATTCCTACCTTCAAGAACTACGCATCAGGTAAGCCATCCTCAATGTTGGTTGGTTCTTCTCCTATCTCAATCCTTGACAAATTATCAGGGTCAACATTCAATCGACCCAGTTTCACAATAATATCGAAATAAATCTCTTGGAAGAGTAGCAACCATCGACAGATAATCCCATCCAACATAGGCTTATTGATCAGGTATTTCAATGTTGAATGATCGATGAACAAATTGAAGTGTCCTTCCAAGAGGTAGTGGTGGAATTTGTGTAGAGTGTATACCATCTCCAATCGTTCTTGTTTGGGGGTGTTAGATTTTTATCATTAAGTTAGCAATACATTAGGATATTTAATTGAGAGAATAACAAGCACAACAATCAAACACAAGAGACAATGAACATAGTGTTTATCTTCGCGGAAACCATAAATGGTGAAAACCCTGCAACTTCCTCAGAGATAGAATCAACACCAAAAGTAGAACCCAAAATAGTAAGTGATCTCCTGACAGCAGTAACTGCAACTTCCTCAGAGATAGAATCAACACCAAAAGTAGAACCCAAAATAGTAAGTGATCTCCTGACAGCAGTAACCTTCTTTATATCTAGCCCCAGTGTCTTCTCCTTCCTCAAATATGCGCTACACTTGAGTGTCTATGAGATGTGTGTTAAATAGAGAGGCCATTTCTCTATTTATACTAATTCTCGATTTGACTAAAACCTACTAGGGCCGACCTCACTAGGAGATTATAATAACCCTAGTGCCCCAGAACTGTAGGGACTTTAACCCTTAACCAACAGCAGGGTTACCCATAATGACTTGACATGACTTGTTTACATTATAGATATTCCTGATAGGAACATCGGGGCATGACATGACTCAAGTACATCCCAGAATAAACATCGGGTTACAATATATAAGAAATACAAGTGAAATACATTCCGAAGTTACATATACATCAACACTCCCTCTTAACTAGGAAGGTATTCTTTCGACACAATTTTCAGCACAAGTCTTCTTCTCTGTATCTTCTGGATCATCATTGAGTCCTAGTCAACTTCATCTTCAATTCATCTTCATCTTCAATTCATCTTCATCATCGGATATGGATCATCGCTTGATCTGGATCATCACTGTTGGATCATCATCATTGGATCTGGATCATCATCACTCGATCTGAATCATCATTGGGTCATCAAAACAGGTGATATCTCTTAATTCTTCTCATCATAGGAATCTCTACAGAGCCAGACTTTTTTCATGCTGGATGTACATCTACAGAGCCAGTCCTTTTTCATACTGGATGTATCATCTACATAGAGCTAGTCCTTTTTCATACTGGATGAGTCTTCACAGATCTAGTCCTTTTTCATACTAGATGTGTCAACTACATAGAGCTAGTCCTTTTTCATACTGGATGAGTCTTCACAGAGCTATTCCTTCTTCATACTAGATGTGGAATCTACATAGAGCTAGTCCTTTTTCATACTAGATGAGTCTTCACATAGCTAGTCCTTTTTCATACTAGATGTGGCAGCTACACAGAGCTAGTCCTTTTTCATACTCGATGTGTCTTCACAGAGCTAGTCATTTTTCATACTAGATGTGGCATCTACACACAGCTAGTCCTTTTTCATACTAGATGTGCCAGCTACACAAATATAGTACTTTTTCATACTAGATGTGTCTTCATAGAGCTAGTCCTTTTTCATACTGGATGTGGCATCCACACAGATCTAGTCGTTTTTCATACTAGATGTGTCTTCACAGAGCAGGCCCTTTTTCATGGTGGATGTGGCATCATCACATACATCTGACAATGGAAGGAACCAATCCTCTCACCATGTCATAGCTCTTACATCCGACCATGGAAGGAACCAATCCTCTCACCATGTCATAGCTCTTACATCCAACCATGGAAGGAACCAATCCTCTCACCATGTCAGAAGGGAACAACACTTACATCTGACCATGGAAGGAACCAATCCTCTCACCATGTCAGAAAGGAACAACATGGACACATCACTTCCTCTTGGGAGTAATATTGATCTCGAGAACACCAAGCTTCTTCCTGAAGTACTCAAACTTCACCCTATCCAATGGCTTCATCAACACATTAGCTATCTGTTCGTCTGTCGCAACATACTAGAGCTTCACTGCTCCTCTCTGCACAATATCCCCAATATAGTGATACTTGATCTCGATATGCTTCAACTTGTCATGGAATACTGGATTCTCTGACAAATTTACACAAATCTGGTTGTCACAGTATATACAAGTAGCATCTAACTGGAGATCAAATAAATCAAACAATAGCTTCCTCAACCATACTGCCTCACAACTAGCTGAACAAGCTATGACATACTTTGCTTCAGCTGTACTCAATGCCACATAGGATTGCTTCGCTAAACCAAGAGATCACACCTGATCCCATACTAAAGCAACACCCTGAAGTGATCTTCCTATCGATGGCACTGCCTGCCCAATCTGAATCAACATAACCCTCTATGTTAATCCTTTGATTAGTCTTATACTTGAGCCCATAATCAACTGTACCCTTTAGGTACCTCAGTATGTGCTTTGCAATAGTCAAGTTAACATGTCTCATATCTATCAAATATTGGCTCAAGGTCTTCACACTAAAGTAAATATCTGGTCTCGTGTTCATCAGGTACATCAAGGACCCAATCATCTGACGATACATTGTGGCATCAATCAGCTATGATGAAGCATCAATCAATAGCTTCAGATTCGATTCCATAGGTGTGGTTAATTCCTTGCAATCCATCATCCCAAATCTCTTCAAGATCTCTACTGCATACTTCCCTTGTCCAAGGAAGATTCCATCCATATTCTGCCACACCTCCATACCTAGAAAATAATGCATCATACCCAAGTCCTCCATTTCAAACTCAACAACAAGCTTTCTCTTTGTATCAGCAATCAATACATTCATACCTATCACAAACAGATCATCTACATATAGTAGAAGCATCACTGGGTTGCCATCTTCAACCTTGTAGTAAAGGTTGGAATCTGCTTTACTCTTGGTAAATTCCAAACTGGAAAGAAAGCTGTCAATTCTACCGTACCATGTCCTGGGTGCCTATTTCAAACTGTACAAGGCTTTCTTCCATCTTCACACATGAGACTCCCTATCATGTGTCTCAAAACCAAATGGCTGCTCCACATACACTTCCTCTTCCACTACACCATTCAATAAAGTAGTCTTGACATCCATTTGGTGTATCTTCCATTTCATCACTGCGGCCAGAGCAAGTACCCAACTGATGGAAGTGTATCTGGCTACAAGTGCAAAGGTTTCTTCATAGTCTATTCCTTCTTTTTGGGAGAAACCACGAGCAACGAATCTTGCTTTATAGTTCTCTATGCTACCATCTGCAGCATGCTTAATCTTGTAGATCCACTTGGAAGTTACAACTAACTTCCCTTCTGGTCTTGGGACAACATCCCAAACATCATTATTCATGATCGATTGATACTCTTCGATTATATCATCCTTCCATTCTTTCCATTCTACCGCTTCTTCATAATTGGAAGGTTCTTTATCAATGAAGTCACATAGTATTGCTACATAATTGGAACAGGATCTGGTCCACTTTCTTTTTCTGAGATTCTCTTCTAGAACCCCATATATTTCTGCACCTTGGATAATCTCTCATACCCAAGCAGGTTTCCTCTTGTGAGGATTCTTTTCCTATGGTGGATCTGCAGGTCTTTATGGTTCTTCAAATTCTTGATCTTCTTCTTGAGTTTCTTCGTTCATGATTGTATCATGAATTCTGGGAGCTTTTGCTTCTTTAGGTTCTTCAGCAAGTTTCTTTCGGGATTTGATGTAGGATGAATCTTCGTTAAATGTTACATCCCTGCTGATGTCAATCTTCTTGAACCCTGAGAAGCATATTCTGTAAGCTTTCGAGCTTTCAGAGTATCCCACAAATATACCCTTCTTTCCTGAAGGATCTAATTTTTTCCTCTTCTCTTTTGGAATGTGTATGTACATAGGATAGTCGAATATTCTGAGATGGTTTAATTCCGGTTTCTTGCCAGATAAGACTTCTTCAGGAGTCTTGTTCTCAAGTACTCTGTGTGGAGTACGGTTCTGTACATACACTATTATTCTGGCTGCTTCTACCCAAATATGCATAGGATGATCTTGATCATGAAGCATAGCTCTTGCAGCTTCCATGATAGTTCTATTCTTCCTTTCTACAATCCCATTCTGTTTTGGATTATAAGGAGTGGACAACTCCCTCTTAATCCTTGAGTATCTACATAGTTCTTTGAACTCATTCAAAGTGAATTCTCCACCATTATCTGATCGAAAAGTCTTGATCTTCTTTTCAGTGTGGTTCTCGATCAAGGCTTTGAATTCCTTGAACTTACTGAATACTTCATCTTTGTTCTTCATGAAGTAAATCCATGTCTTCCTAGAAAATTCATCAATAAAGGAAACATAGTATGCATAGCCGCATAGATAATTTCATGACATTGGTCTGCATACATCGGAGTGGATGATTTCCAAGATTCCTTTTGTGTTTCTCTCGCTACTTGAAAATGTCTTCTTTGTATTCTTCTCTTTTCCATAACCAACTCCTTCTTATGTAAGGCCTTAGCCTCATCTCCCTCTGGAACTGGAACCTCCTCATTGATGTAGGAGTCCAACTCATTTTCTTCCAGGACCAGGGAGATCCTATACTTCCAGGCTTGGAAGTTATCAGCTCCCTCAAGATTTTCATCAAGCTTGGTATGATGAGAAATCTTAACTGAGAACCTCAAATGGAAATACAAAAGATTTGTATCTTACCAGGTCAAGATCTTGAATCTGAATTTGGAGCTGAAATCCTGCAGTGTTGGTTTAGTAGCAAATTAGGGTTTTGCTTTTCTAAAGTTCTGTCCAACCAAATGCTTTGAATTCGATCCCTAAATTTTATTTTGGGGAGGAGATCAATCCAGCTCTGGGCTCACAGAAAAATTCCTCTTCTGTGAAAAGCCCTAATTTCCAGCAGTAATGTCAGATCCAAAACTGAAAAACCTCAGAATTGGATTATTCTTTGACAGAAAGATGCACCCTAAGGAGGAGAGTTAATCCAACCTTCTTTTTCTGAAAATATGTGGAGTAATATCCACTAATTATGAATCCCTAGTTCCCACAGCTGCAAAATGTCTTCTTCTCAGGTTAGCTCTAATACCATGTTAGATTTTTATCATTAAGCTAGCAATACATTAGGATATTTAACTAAGAAAATAAGAAGCACATCAATGAAACACAAGAGACAATGAACATAGTGTTTATCCTTAAGGAAACCATAAATGGTGAAAACCCCGTAACTTCCTTAGAGATAGAATTAACACCAAAAGTAGAACCCAAAACAGTAAGTAATCTCCCGACAGTAGTAACCTTCTTTCTATCTAGCCCCAGTGTCTTCTCCTTCCTCAACTATGCATTACACTTGAGTGTGTATCAGATTTGTGTAAAATAGAGAGGCCATATATTTATTTATACTAATTCCTGACTTGACTAAACCCTACTAGGGCTGACTTCACTAGGAGAGTCTAATAACCCTAGTGCCCCGGAACTACGGGGACTTTAACCCTTAACCAATAGGAGGGTTACCCACAATGACTTGACATGAATTGTTTACATTATAGATATTCCCGATAGGAACATCAAGGCATGACATGACTCAAGTACATCTTGGAATAAAAATCGGGTTACAATATATAAGAAATACAAGTGAAATACATTCTGAAGTTACATATACATCAACGGGTGGTTGTGTAGTTTCTTTCTATAGATGATAACTTTTGGCTTGCGAAAGCAATTGGGTGGTTAATTGCTCATTCACCTGGCTACACCAAGACTACACCTAATGCAACTAATGATGCATTGACATGGACAAGAAATTCCTTAGTCCAGTCTGGAAATACCAATATAGACATTGTGAGCATCTTCTTTTTGAGACTTTCAAGACTCCCTTGATAGTCATTTCTCCATTTGAATTTCACATCCTTCTTCAACAACTTCTCCATTAATGTTGTGATTGTTATGTATCCCCTTATGAAATTTTGGTAATGCCTCATATGGCCCAATGTTGCTCTTATTTGTTTCACCATCATTGGTGGAGGCAGATTAACAATTATCACAATCTTAGCAGGATCCACCAACATTCCTTCCTTACAGAATATGTGCCCCAACAAAATTCCAAATGGCACATAGAATATACACTTTCACAGATTTAGCGATATCTGATGTTGTCGACACCTTTCCAACATCAATTCCAGGTTCTCAATGTGCTATTTCACCAATCCATACACATTCCAATCGTACATATACGCCGCCAGCAATTTCTAAATGAAATATTTAAATGCAGCGACTACTATCCTTGAGAAGATCATAGGTGCGTTCTTTAGGCCAAACAACATCACTATGTACTGGAAACATCCCCATTATGTCACAAAATTTATTGTGCCAATATTCTTGTGATAAATTCAACCCACGAGAGAATCTAGGAGCATTAAAGAAACTCACAAATCAAATTTGGTGCAAAACCAACAAAAAAACATGAAGTGAGAAGCAATTTACACACACAATGTGAATAGAAACAGGTTAATTTTTTATTTTTTAACATAAAACATGTTATTAATAGGTTTATATTACCGCATAATAGTTTCTTTAGGCTTTGGGAGCCCATTGTGACTGTAGAAGTGGAAATTTCCAAATTGGCATCAATCCCCCGTAGGTGGGTCAATCATGCTCCAAATCATTCTAAACAACCATGAATTGTTATGTGGGCATGTCTGATATGATGTGGGTCAATTATTACACCTTTCCATGCATGGTTGTGTAAATATTGGTGTTTTAGAACCTCTAGGTGAAATTAAATGCACAAAATCAAGCCAAAAATAGAAAACATCCACCTCTAGCACTCATAGTCAACGAAGATGTCCATATTTAATGAATGGGAGCACATCAGAAATGATGAGGGTGCACATGTGGCTCATTGACTAAGCTGGAGTTCTGATGTGGGTGTACATGCCTCAATTTGACTAGCTATTAGTCCAACTAAGCACCTTAAGTCCAGCACCATAGTGTATTAATGCACAATGCACTAAAATTGACCAAGGAGTGAAACTAAGGTAATAACGGTTGGATTACTGTTTTAACACCCTCCCTTAATCCAAAAAATTAGTACAACACTCAAAATCAAGGAGTCCTTGGCAATAATGGCTCAAGTCACTTCAATTACATAATTCATAAATTTTATTTATCCATATAAACCGAGGAAAGAAGGAAAACCTCATGGGACAAAACCTTCCCTCAAGAATGGACATGGGGCTGAAACCTACAATAAATAGCAGAAAAGAACCATCCATCACTCACCCCAAGCAAATATTTGAGGTAAGTGAAGGTCTTCTATGTGAAATCCTTGGTTAAAATGTCAACAGTTTGCTCGGTCGATGGGGAATACTGTAGTGAAATCATCCTATCATGCACTAAGCCTTAGATGTAGTGAATATGGATATCAATGTGATTTGTACTTTTCCTATGAACTACATCAATATATATTTTGATGGAACTTTTATTTTCCACCCAATTGTTGGTTGGAGAATCAATTGTGACACCAAATTCCTGAAGAATTCCCTGTAACCAAACACACTATGTAGTTGCATGACTGCTACCCTGTACTCGGCCTCTGTAGATGAAAGTGAAATGTTGTGTTGTTTCTTACTTGACCATAAAATGGGACCTTCAGAAAGCATAAGGAAAAACTTAAAGTTGACTTCCTGTCAGTGGGATCTCCATCCCAATCTGAATCAGAAAATCTAGCTAGTTGAAGTGAAGCACTAGCTGAATAGTGCACCTTGAAATTGTTTGTACCCTGGACATAATAAATAAATATTTTTGCATCCTTCCAATGGATACCATGTGTCTGGTGCATATTTCTTGCTACAACACTTATAGCATAATATATATATGTTGTTGTATGTGTAAGATAGAGAAATTTCCGCACTAGTTTTTTGTAGAGTGTAATATCTACGAATGGAGAAATGCCAAATTCAAACAATTTGATGCTTGAAATAAAGGGATACTTGGATGCCTTACACTTAGCCATGTTAAAATTATTTATCAGGTCTAAATCATACTTCCGTTGACTTAGTATGATTACCCATTCACTGTGCTCAATTTCCAAGCCAAAAAATTGCCTTAGCAATCCTAGGTCTGTCATTGAAAATTCACTATGTAAAGATGACTTAATTGAACCAATTTAAGTGGTCCATATAATTGTAATGAGAAGGTCATCAACACAGAGTAAAATAACCTAAAAAATACCATCATGTTTTTGCAAATACACATTAGGATCTGATTTGCATCTAGTGGAGCCAATAGAGAGCAAGAAAGCATCCATTTTAGCATACCAAGCCCTAAGGGCTTGATTGAATCCATACAATTATTTCTTCAACCCAGATACCAATGAAGCATCCTCCTAGAAAAGTTTAGGTTTTTTCATATAAATCTCCTCCTGTATCTTGCCATGCAATAATGCACTTTTTACATCCTTGTGGTGCACTTGCCAACCTGTGACTAGCTCCAATTGCAAGAACTAGTCTTATGGAGTCCATCTTTCAAACCGGTGCAAAGGTATCTGTGTAATCAACACCATGGAATTGAGAGTATCCCTTAGCAACTAATGTTTCCTTATGTTTCACATATTATCAATCAGCAGCAACGTTGGTTTGGAATATTGTAATGCCCCTATTTGAAATTTTCTTAAATGACCATTTTCCACTTTTTTCGCCAATTTCGACATTAACTAGTTTTGATGTCTAGACCTCCAAATTGACCAAAATTCTCCAAAAATTTCTCATAAGGTATATGAATTATATTATAAATTAAATATTATTTCCAGGTATGTTTAATGCACCCCCAATTACTTCTGCAAACTTGTTTAATGTTCCGTTCAAAGTAGGAGTCTTTACTAGCAAATTGGGGCTCCTATTCCCCCTGGATAATTGTCAGAAATGGCTTCTCAAATGACCCCAAATTCACTCTAATTACTGAAACTATGTAGGGTATGTGTAAGGTACATTTTTAAAAACTCATATTCCTATTGTTTCAGTTTATACAGACTTTTATGACTCTTTCCAAAACAGCTCCTAAATCACAATTTCAACCCTTGGGGAAAATGCACCAAATCTTCTCCCAATGTAATAGAAATTAGTAAAATGGATTCCAATACTTAACTAATGAACATGAGAATTTAAATAAAAATTAATTACATTCTAATAATAATACATTTATCATATATTCATTCCTCCATTCGAAATAATAAGCATTATCATGGCATATATCAAAACAGAGTGGAAATGGTCATTGTTTTCTCATTAAAAGTCATTTTGACATATAAATATTGGGTATTTAGAATTGAAAATTTATGAGAATTAATAAAATATAATATTTAACTGATTACAATCATACATATATCATTAATATCTCTCCGAAATATTACAAGAGCGCACCCAAGGCGCAATCCCTCCATGAGCATGAATATGCAAAGAAAACTGGGAATGGTGGAGAGAAGGTGTTGCAATAGAATAATCCACATACTACCCCGTAGCTTACAGCTGAAAATAATACTCCAATAAACCTCCCTAAAATACCAGAGTGGCCTCTCAACCAACTTGGATGGGAATCTCACCCTCGAAATTGGCTAAGGCAAGAAAACTAGTCATCCACTAGCTCTCACAACTCACAAATGACAATTTCTCAAATGATAAAAAGTCCTTATCTTGGTTTATTCCTGTATTTTATAAACATCCTTAGCATTATAATGTGACCAATCCATCAAAAACCTCAATCCAATTCGAATTTGGGTGTGTGCTCAATATTTGTCATGTATCCTCCCTTCCCTAGCCTTCCATCTTCCCCCAATTTGAGTAGGAACCCATTTAGCTTCCCCAAATAACATGAGCGCCATCTTGTATGCTCTATTTCTACATGACATGTAATATATGTCATATTTCAGCCTTCATATATGATTTTTTTCATAGGTTTCATAGTATCTTCATCATTGTTGTCATAGAGCTAAGGAATCTAGTCTAAGCATCCCACTAGCTCCAAAATGACTCTTCCTCTCCCATGTAAGTTACATTTCCTTCAAAATTAAACCTATGATGTATATTTCCAATTTTTTTATCCTTATAACTCATCCAATAACATTTAGGCTTCCTATGGATTCAAAATCGCAAGAGGAGGATGCCATGTGGCACATAAATTCTAGCTTGTGTGGGCCCCATAGTCTCCATGTGTTTCCATGCTCCATTTCCACTTAAATTTTCTATTGTATTTATTTATATATATCCTTTATTAAATATTTATTCTATTTTAATTTTCAAAAATAATTCATTTTCCCCCTTATTCCAAATCCAAAAGCTTCCACCACCAACCTAGGAAACTAGTAATTTTCCTCCTTGGCAATTATTTGACCCTTAGCATCAATTTGACAAAAAAAAATCTAATGAATATGGAAAATTTGATTAGGAAATTGTCACCCAATGAAACATTTTGGACATGAAAAATACTCCCATCCCAATATTGCTTGTCCTCAAGCAATTTCAAACATGGGTGTTGAAGAACCTTCTTTCTGTATGATTCTATGAAGTTTCCACTGAGTTTCCCAACTTTGAGTCTTTGAGATTTCATGAATATTTGAGAGAGGAAACACCATTATTTATACTACACTAATCTGATTAAAATCACTTCATTAAGTGTGGAATCCATATCCCATACTTCTTGTTTGCCAAATAATTTGAAATCAATGGTACTAAAAAAATATCCCGGGGTCCCATTGCTTGTATTGCACTCCAACAATTAAGAGTTCTCTCCAACCCATACCATTAGGATAGAGAATTCCAAGATCCCATATTCTTTTATTAATTCTTCCAAACATCATGAGTACATAATATATATCATCAAAGTACATAACAACATAGTAAAAATGTGCATCAAGGAGGTGCCTCATAAAAAAATCATGAAAGTGCTTATACCTCCAAGTAAGTAGACCACCATTTTCCAAGTGCATACAAGCTTCAAGTGACCAATAAAATCTGCTCCAATTACATAGGTGAGGATCCAATGTCCCATAATGCTTCTCCAAAGATATATAATGTGCATCAATATAATTAGCCATGTGTTCTTTCATCCAATAAGTGAATGAAGAATCTCCACTAAAATCTAAACCAAATAATGAGCAAAAAAAACAAGGAGACTTCAAATGACTCAAAGAAGTCTCAACCATACATCCATGAATGAGATAATTATAAAGATATAACAAATTTTGTGGCTGGAAAAAAAATTGTTCTCCAATCATAATTATATTCACCTCAGTGTTGGGTGAAGTTCCTCCAACATCAAATGAACTAAGTGTTGAGAAAGAAAAACCATGAGTCTTAAAGTGACTCAAATGCATATCATAGGTGCATCCATGTAGATGTGCATCATCATAAAGTAACAAAGGATACTGCTGAAAATGTGAATAAGAATGTGCTTCAACCATGTCATCATAAAAATTAAATCTAGGAGTTCCATACTCCTCATGTGGCACCATCAAAAAGAACCCTTTCACCCATACTTCATCGAGACTAATGCTGCAAAACATGGAATTGTAGGATGTAGGAGAATGAACTAACTCACCCAAATGATCAAAACATGCATAATTTTCATCATGGGAAGGATCCATATGGGTAGTATCACGCATATCCTTCAAAAGTGTGAATTCTTTGACATATATTGGTTCCAATGTAGACGAATCATGCTCTTCTTTAAAAATTGCATACCCTTCTTCAAGAGACAATTGAAGTTCCTCTTCCACCACATCAATTCTTTGGATCTCTTCAAATTCATCTTCAACCAAATCAAGAACATTCAAATTTCCACATTTCTCATGATCCACCATGTCATGAGAATCCTGCAAACAATCTACCATTTGACAATTTGAAAGATAGGAGGAAAAACAAGTATCTTGCAACTTTCCAAGAAGTTGCTCATTTTCATTTGTAATATTATGATTATCCTCATTATTATTCAAGTATTCATCATGTAACAATTCATTAAGCTCAAACAAATGGTTTCTATCAAAAACAAAAGACATGAAATTACCTTTGATGTGGCACATTGATCTTTCAATCTTCTCCACGTCTTCAAGGAAGGATGTTCCCTCCAATGAAGTAGCTCTCCAACAAGAATTTGACACTAATCCTTGAGTGCCATGGATTATTATAAGGGACTCTCGGATATTATTTTCATTCATCTTTAATCACCCTTCAAGAAAATGAGTCTATTGCAAATGAACCTCCTCATATTCTTCCTTCTTGCTTGGACCAACTTCATGAAGCTCAAGTGATGATGGGGAAGTTGATCGTGTTTCTTCTTCAACTGCTACAAGGTATTAATTTTCATGTTTAATTGAATTTTTTTATTGCAAAAACAATTTCAAATCTTATCTTTATGTCACCAACATCAAGTTCTGAGGACCCATCAGTAGGTACTCTTTCATAGTTCAATGATCCATTAATAGGTTCTCTTTGATTTCCACAACCCCCATTAGTAAGAATTGTTTGCTGCTGTTCACTTTCCTCTTTATGTTATTCTCTGCAATTGCCTTGAGGGAATTTATTATCCACTTCATGATCCTCTATTTATTTCTATAATGGCATATCTAGGATCTTTTCACAAATATGATGATGTTTTCTCATTTCATGCTCCTCCAATCTTGTGGACTGTTGATTGTCCCTTAATGAATTCACATTTCCATTCTTGTTCCTAAATCAATTATTGAAAAGATATTTTTGGAAATAATACCACTCATGAATATCCCCTCTCATATTTCGATACTCTTGGAGACATGCTTCAATATATATGGTTGTAATTTCTGTAATTGTTGGTTGGGGAGGAAGGAAAGTGGGAATTGTGGTTCTATTGTGAAGCCAAGACATGTCTACAAATTTTTATTCAATGTATGGCATTAATTAATAGGTTCCAATACCATGCTATGATACCACTTGTAATTTCCGTTTTTGAAATTTTATTAAATGACCAATTTTTCCACTTTTTCCTTCAATTTCGACCTTAACTAGTTTTGATGTCTAGCCCTCCAATTTGACCAAAATGCTACCAAAATTTATTAGAATGTATATGAATGATATTATAACTTAAATATTATGTCCAAGTATTTTTTACTTGTTTCATTTTCTATTCAAAGTAGGAGTCTTAATTGGAAAATTGGGGCTCCAATTCCCCCTGGGTAACTGTTAGAAATGGCTTCTCAAATGATCCCAAATCCACTCTAATCACTAAAAATAGGAAGGGTATGTGGAAGGGAAATTTTTAAAGTCTCATATGCATAATTCTTTAGTTTATATATAATATTATGATTCTTTCCAAAATATCTCCCAAATCACAATTTCGACCCTTCGAGAAAATGCACCAAATCTCCTCCCAATGCAATAAAAATGAGTAAAATGGATTCCAATGCTTAAGTACCGAACATGAGACTTGAAATACACATTAATTACAGTCCATTCATGATACAATTATCATATAGACATTCCTCGAATAAAAAAAAAGCATTACCATGGCATATATCAAAATAGTGTTAGGATTATTAATCGTCCCTTGTCCAATTTGATCATATGTATAAATCAGGAGTCATGTCTAAATCGGGATTCCAACCAGTATATTTTTAGTCACTAGAATCATTGGTTCCACTTGACCTAATTGGGGCACATGTTCCAGTTACTAAAGTGTGGGGAACACTAATTTAGGCCTACTTCCACTGATTGCACTTGCATGCATCAGTTTAGGATCCTCCTAGATCAATTCCTACAATTTAGGAGCCACAAGGAGTGTCGATACAAACCTTCATCAGTTGAGTTCGGTTAGCGACTAGTCAAGCTGAGTTAGGATTTGGTTACATTCAGTTCTAGTCCTGTACATTCAGTTAGCGCTAGGTTTGCATGGCTGCATGCAGGAGAGGCACATTTCTCACCTACCACAGTCGGTTAGCCTTAGTCAACAATGAAGTAGACACTTGAGTTGTGTTTTAGAACTCCGTTGAACTTCGTTAATGGTTTAGATAAGGTCTTAGTTACCTAGTGTCAAGTAGATTCTAATCAATTTAAATTTCCTCACGTGGATTCGAATTTCATGTGTCTATTTAAGCCATTGTAATTCATTGTAATTATTATCTAATTGCTCTTTGATTAATGAAAAACATTCATAGCTGCAAGCCATTTTTGTAATGTTTCATTCTTAAATAACTGAGTAAATTGTGTGATATATCTTGTGTGTTGTCTGTTTGTTCATGGACCTATGTGCTCAATTTAATATGGTATCAGAGCCTCGGTGGACAAGGAACCTCTCCTCCTTAGATCTCCTACTAGATCATTTTTGAGCAAAATTGCTCCTTCCATCTCTGCACCAGAAGCAGAAGGTTTACCACTTAAGACCCCAAGTTAAGGAATTGCTGATCAAGCTTGATCAACTATACTGGGTGTGATGAAAACCTGAAATGTGTATGTTTTCGACCTTACGGTGCCCCCTTTTCGTTTTTGTAGGTACAACTTCGAATGGATTCATCAGTTCCTCTTCTTACCCTATTCTCAAACTATTAACAATGGAAGATGAAGATGATTGCATCTATGAAGATACATGATATCTATGAGGTGTCTATTGGACTTGGCTAAGAGTCATTTGAGAGTGAGAATGACTGGCTAAATGAATGTGATGCATATTTTGGAACAATTTTTATGGCCCTTTATCCTAACATGCGCTACCTCAAAAGATCTGTTGAATACCCAAAGGATCTCTGGATAACATTCGACAGAACCTTTGGAATGATTGATGAGGATAATAATATCACTTTGGAGATCATATACAGAACCATAAGCATTCTAAATCCAAAAATATCGGCCTCCACTCTCTATGATGAAGTTGTTCAAGATGAAGAAGAAGTAGAAGCTTCTACACAGTCAATCTGAATTGAAGACAGTCTCCTAGTAGTGACTCCTTCTCCTGATGCTCCAGAAGTTTATGAGATCTCTGATATCTCATCTATTAATATGGCTAAAACATAAGAATACATTCAAATCTCTGATATTGAATAAAAATACTTCTGCACTTTCACGCTAACATTCACCGGTGATTTTCCTTTGAATTCTGTGCAAAATTTGCCAATAATTGCTTCCAAAAGTGAAGAGGAATTTGATTTTTATCTCCCTAATGTTGCTGCTGGTGTGAAAATATGTAATACCTTGGATATTTTGGAAGAAATATCAGATTAATAGAGTGATCCATTTTCTCCCCTTGATCTAGATCTTCCAGCAAATTCCTGCAGGATTGCATGCACCAAAATTCAAAATTTTGAAGAAGAAGAAAGTTGTGCATCCATCGTCTTGGTTGAACATTTATTTGTATCTAATATGAACATTATTGTATCTGATATGATATTTCTTGTTTTAATATTTCAAATTCATAATATTTCAGCACTGCTCGTAGATGTTCTCATCAACGATGTGAAGAAACAAGTACTGTAAGTCTCCTACAAAACTGTTGCTGGGGATTTGATTTCATTTCACAATTTTGGATCTGTTTTGAACCTATTTAGATCTGATTTAATTTATGATATTATATTATTTGGTTTATATTTTAAAATCCAAGATATTTCAATCATGCTTGTAGCTTCTCTCACCAATTTCGGTGTGAAAAATCAAGTACCGCAATTTCTCTTCAAAACTGTTGGTGGGGATTTGGTGTTAGTTTCCTTTTATGAGGTTGATGATATTTGATTTTGTGAATAATTATATATTTTTGAATTTATATCAGAATATGGAGATCAATAATTCACTCTTCATAGTACCAATGCTTCTCTACCATTGATCACATGCTCATCTCCTCACAGAACTAGTAAAGAGGAAGACATTCTGCATCTACCTCAATACTTGCTCCTAACACTTGGGGATGATTTTAACACTCATGGTTTTCTGTTCATCACTGCAACATATCATTTTATTGAGTGTTCCTCACATTTTATGAATGCTCAAGAACCTTTTCTCACTTATCAGTTGATTTTAGTTTTTCTACATGGGTCCAGTCTTCATCCAGCAGCTGTCTATATTTCTGATTTAGTTGAGAATATCATTCTTCTTCCAAAGAAGAATATTACTCCAGAAATAATGATGGAGAGGTTCAAATTCTAGGCCTCGGGATACCTGTGCATAGAAGAACCAGATTGATCCTGATTCTACCTGCTTAATTAGAGGGGGGGATTTTTTCCCATGTGGTTTTTCCCTAGCTCCCTGTATTGAACAGTTACTTTAGTTTACTTGATGTAATGGGGGGTGTTAGGATTATTAATCCTCCCTTGTCCAATTTGGTCATATGTTTAAATTAGGAGTCATGTCTAAATCATGAGTCCATCCAGTCTATTTTTAGTCACTAGCACCATTGGGGGACTTGGCCTAATTGGGGCACATTTTCCAGTTACTAAAGTGTGGGGAAGACTAATTGAGTCCTACTTCCACTGATTGCACTTGCATGCATCAGTTTAGGAGCCTCCTAGATCAATTCCTACAATTTAGGAGCCATTGGGAGTGCCGATACCAACCTTCATCATGTGAGTTTAGTTAGTGACTATTCAAGCTGAGTTAGGAGTCAAATAAATTCAGTTCTAGTCCTCTACATTCAGTTAGCTCTAGGTTTTCATGGTTGCATGCAGGAGAGGCACATTTCTCACCTACCACAGTCAGATAGCCTCAGCAAACACTGAAGTAGACACTTCAGTTGTGTTTTAGAACTCTGTTGAACTTCTATAATGGTTTAGACAAGGTTAGTTAACTATTGAGTCCTTTGATAGTGATTTAGACAATCTATTAATTACCTACAGTCAAGTAGAGTCTAATCAATTCAAATTTCCTCATGTGGATTCAAATTGCATGTGTCTTTTTAAGCCATGCTACTTCATTGTAATTATTATATAATTATTCTTTGATTAATGAAAAGAATTCACAACTGCAAGACATTTTTTCACTGTTTCATTCTTTAATATCTGAGTAAATTATGTGATATATTATGTGATTTGTGTGTTTTTCCATAGATCTATGTGTTCAATTTAATAAATAGAGTGGAAATGGTCATTGTTTGCTCATTATAAGTCATTTTGACATACAACTTTTAGGTATTTCAACTTGAAACTTTCTGAGAATGAAGAAAATAGAATATTGAACTGATTAAAATCATAAATATATCATGGATATCTTTCCCAAAGAGTACAATAGCTCACCCAAGGCACCATCCCTCCATGAGCATGAATATGCATAGAAAACTGGGAATGGTGGAGAGAAGGTGTTGCAATAAAATAATCCACATGCTTCCCTGTAGCTTACACATGAAAACAATACTCTATTCAAGCTCCATGAAATTCCTAAGTGGACTCTCCAAACACCAACTTGGATGGGAATCTTTCACGCTCAAAATTGGCTAAGGAAAGAAAACTAGTCATCCACTAGCTCTCACAATTCACAAATGACAATTTCTCAAATAATAAAAATCCATTTTCTTGGTTGATTCCTGTATTTAATAAAAATCCTTATTCTTCTAAGGTTACCAATCCATCCACAAACTCAATCCAATTTGAATTTGAGTGTGTGCTCAAGATTTGCCAAGTGTCCTCCCTTTCCTAGCCTTTCATCCTCCCCCAATTTGAGTAGGAACCCATTTAGCTTCCCCAAATAACATGAGCACCCTCTTGGATACTCTATTTTGACCTGAAATTTTATATATGTTATATTTCAGCCTTCATATCTGATTTTTGTCATAGGTATCATAGCATCTTCATCATTGTTGTCATAGAGCTAGGGAATCTAGTCCAAGTGTCTCACTAGCTCCAAAATGACTCTCACTCTCCCATGTAAGTTACATTTCCTTCAAAATTCAACCTATGATGCATATTTCCAAGTGTATTATCCTTATATCTCCTCCAATAACATTTAGGCTTCCCATGGATTCAAAATTGCAAGAGGCGGATGCCATGTGGCACATAACTTCTAGCTTGTGTGGGCCCCATAGTCTCCATGTGTCTCCATGCTCCGTTTACACTTCAATTTTATCTTGTATTTATTTATTTATACCCTGTATTAAATATTTATTCCATTCTAATTTTAAAACATCATTTATTGTCCCCCTTATTCCAAATCCCAAAGCTTGCACCCCCAACCTAGGAAACTAGTAATTTTCCTCCTTAACAATTATTTGACCCTTAAAATTAATTTGACAAACTATAATGAATATGGAAAATGTGATTAGTACATTGTGACACAATGCAAAATTTTGGAAATTGAAAATACCCACTTTCATTGGACAAGCTTCCTCTTGGGAGGAAAGGGAACGAATTCCCATGTCTCATTCTCTTGTAGAGAATGGAACTCTTCTTTCATTGTTGTTTTCCATATTGGTTCATTAAAATATTGCTGATATGTATATGTATAATATCCAATAATCATATAATATGTCTCATCAAAATCAATATCACTTGTTTAGGAGGCATTACTATCTTTTTATCTAGTCTTCCTAGGATCATGGGGATTGCCTGCCAATTCCCCTACAACTTGAATTATTTTTTCATCCCATTTGGGCCTTGATGATGAGTCATATAAAAAAATTAATATTCAGCCATATTAATATCATAAATATCATAAAAAACAGAGCATGTATCATCACTTACATCTTTGAATGGTTGAGGAGAGGAGCATTCCCTTAGTGCAAGTTCGAAATATCGAATTGGCTCTTCTTTGAATTTCACACTGCTTTCAACAAATTTCTTGAGTATGGAAGTGTCAAAGAGTTTGTATCCTTTTTTATACTCACCATAAACAACCACAATGCACTCCTTTCTTTGTGGCTACAAGGCCTTCCTCTTTTCATAAGGTATTCTAGCCCATGGTCTAGTTCCAAAAATCCTGAAATTTGAGAGATTTGGTTTATGGCCAAACCATGCCTCGTAGGGACGCTTTCCTTTTACTGATTTGTGGAAGGATATTTTTTATAAGTGTGAAACACAAATAATGGAATTAGCCCATATATTGGGGCTTATATCCCTTGATTCAATCATGCAAGTGGCCATCTCCTTGAGAGATCTAGTCTTCCTCTCTGCCACACCATTTTGTTGTGGTGTGTAGGGAGTTGAGTGTTGCATTTGGATTCCAATATCCTCAAAAATGTTTTGTAGGTTCTTGTTTACATAATCCTTCCCATTATAATTCATAAGGACTTTAATATTATTCCCATTCTGATTTTCTACCAATGCCTTCCAAATATTCAATTGTTCAAAAACTTCAGACTTCAATTTGAGGAAGTAAACCCAACAGAATCTAGAGTAACTATAGATAAATGTAGGTATATAACTTGATCCACCATATTATGGAGTGGGAAGAGGACCTATCATATCTGAATGCACCAACCCAAGTGGTTGTGTGGCTCTACTGTCCTTCCACTTCTCATATATTTTCTCTAGATGCTTCCCAACTACACACCCAATGCATGCTCCATTTGATGATTTGATTTGTGGAAGTCCTTCCACCATATCATGTATGTGTAGTGCTTGGAGATACTTGTAGTTCATGTGACCAAACCTCTCATTCCATATCTTGGAAATCTCATTTCCATGTGAGAGAAGAGCTTGGTCATTGGAAGTGTGCAGGAAGTTTGAAAACTTGTACATCCTCTCATGGTGGTGTGCATACCCAATTGCAATGACTTGGTTTGGTGAGATTTATACAATCTCTAGCATGTCTGGAGTGAAGGTCACCCTCTTTTCCTCTCCTATATGGGTCATTTGATATACTAACAATAAATTTTATACAATTTCTGGTACATACAACACATCACTGAAGAAACCATGCTCTACATTTCTCATTTCCTTCTGAAGTGGAGGTGCCATCCTTCTTCCTAGTGCTATCTGGGATTGGAATGTTGTTCTTCTCCAGCAGCTACACCATCTAGTAAATGGGTTTTTTTCATGCATGAGATATCTAGATTCTATCCCTTGTGGCAATAGGTGCAATTGGTATTCTCTTTCCCTCTATTTTCCTTCCCCTTGGGAGGATTCGAACCCCCATCTCTGGATTTGGGTTTTTCTGGTTTCTTCTTCTATGGAAGCTTTGAATTCTTGGGATTGGGATTTTTCTTTGAGGAATTCTAAAATACCATGGCTAATGATTGATCCTTAGTCTTGATTTTACTCATTTGTACTAGCTTATCTTGCTCCTGAGTTAGAGAATCCATGAAGCTAGCTATACTGGGCATTTTCTAGTTTCAAAGTGTTAACTGGCCGGAGTGGAATGTGCTCACAAAAATTGAGAAATATGTCCCAAATTCTAAAGGATGGAAAAAATTGACTGGTCCTCTTTCTTTTCAATGCCACAATGCTTCATCTTCAAAACAAGTGACTTAAACTTGCTGAAATTTTTTTGGATAGTGTCAAAGTGCATTGGGCTCAAGCTGATGAGCTCATTCTCAAGTTGGTGTCAACGCAGTTCATCACTTTTCCCAAAAAATGTCTCTATTTTTACCCAGGAATTCATTGGGTTTTATTAAAATGTCAATGTGGAAAAAGAGATATCTTGAGATGCTCAGGAATAACAATCCATATACTTCATCCAATCTGTTGAAGTAGTTGTCTTTCTCAACAACAATGTTTGGCTCCACCTCTGTTCCCATGGTAACTCTATAAATACCTTTGGCCCTCAGTTGAATCACTATTTCTTCCTTCCAATCAAAGAATTTTAAATGTGTTATCAATATGTTGGTATCTTCCATTTCTTCTTGCGCTAATGGTGATGAAATTGTCGAATGTCCTGTAAAACAATTCAATTTTATCTGGAATTCCTCTAAAAATGCAGAGAAAGACACTTTGAATTGATATGAAAATCAACAAAACCAAACAATATATGATACCATGTGATAAATTAGAACCAAGGGAGAATCTAGGAGCATTAGAGAAACTTGAAAATCAAATTTGGTGCAAAAACAACAAAAAACCACGAAATGAGAAGTAATTTACACACACAATGTGAACAAAAACATGTTAATTTTTTACTTTATAACATAAAAAATGTTAGAAACAGGTTTATATTACATCATGAGAGTTTTTGGAGGCTTTGGGATCCCATTGTGACTGTATAAGTGAAAATTGCCAATTTGGCGTCAATCCCCCATAGGTGGGCCAATCATGCTCCAAATCATCCCAAACAACCAAAAATTGTTGTGTGGAAATGGCTGAGATGATTTGGGGCAATTATTACACCTTGGAATGCATGGGTGTGAAAATATGGGTGGTTTAGATCCTCTAGGTGGCATTAAATGCACCAAATCAAGAGAAAAATGGACAAAATCCACCTCTAGGGCTCCTAGTCAACCAAGATGTCCACATTAAATGAATGGGAGTGCACAAGAAATGATGAGGGTGTACATGTGGATGGTTTACTGAGTTTAATTTCTCATGTGGGTGTAAATGCCTCAATTTGACTAGCTATTGGTCCAACTAAGCACCCTAAGTCCACCACCATAGTGTATTAATGCACAATGCACTAAAATTGACTAAGGAGTGAAACTAAGGGACTAATTGTTCGATTATTGTTCTAACGCTTCCTTTTCAATATTTTTTTGATGATAGCTTGCAAATCCATTTGTGATTGAATAGACCTCTTGTCCACCGACACTTTCCTGTACTTCGTCAGTAAAACGTGTTGGGAACAGATCATGGAGACATGCATCATTTAACTTCTGGAGGTCGACACAGATCTAGATTTCTCCTGTATTCTTATCTTGAACCACCATTGGACTAATCCATTCTGATTCTTCTACATGTTTGATGATACCAGCACCCAACATTTTGTCGAGATCAGCTCTGATTCGTTCCTTATATTGCGGGTTGACTCAATATGTACGTTGGTTGGCTTCACATTTGTTTTCTTTTATGTATTTGTAACTTCTAGAATGTATTCAATTGTATATTTCATAGTTTATTTCATTTTCCCCTTACGGATATGTTTGTTCCTCCGATCAGGAGAGTCATTATTATAATTAAGTCATGTAAAGTCATTGAGGTTAACCCTCCATTGTATGTCGGGGAATTAAACCCCAGAGTTAAGTTGCAATGGGGTTATTAGAATCTCCTAGAGAAGCCATCCCTGTAGGGAATAATTCACATGGAAATTAAGTATAAATAGAGAGTGAGACTCTCTATTTGACACACACACTCATTCATCGATAGCGCATGAGTGAGAGAGGAGTAGCTCACACAAGTGATAGAGAGAGAACATTTGTCGGAGATCATCTTGTACTTTTGGGTTTTTCATTTTCTATTGGTGCTCATTCTATCTCTGAGGAAATTGTAGGGTTTTCTCTTTTATGGTTTCCCCAAGGAAAAATATTTGTGTCTCTTGTCTCTTGTGATTATTGTTGTGCATGTTATTCTCTGAGCTAATATCCTACATCCTATTGATTAAACGATAAAAATATAACATGGTATCAAAGCTAACCTGAGAAGAAGACACTATGCAACTGCAAAATCTAGGGTTTGTTTCTTTTTGGGCTTCTCTCCATATATCATCTACAAAAGGAGGCTAGGATAACTCTCCTTTGAAGTGTGCATCTTCTTGTCGAAGAAGAATCTAATTCCTGGCATTTTTAGGTTTTGGCCTTTCACTACTACAAAAAATTAGGGATTTTCACAGAAGTGGAGTTTTTGACTCCTGGCATAGGATTCCTCTCCTCCTCAAAATCAAAATTTAGATACCAAGATCAAAATATTTGGTTGGGTAAAACTCCCAAAAAGTCAAACCTTGATTTGACCGCAGACCAGGAAACCAACACTACAGAAGATCAGCTCCATATCCATTTCGGGCATGCCAAAGTGGTAAGATCTAAATATTTTCTATTTTCATTTGAGGTGCTCATTACATATGTCTCATCACAGCAAGCTTGATCGAAATCTTGAAGGAGTTGATAAATTTCGAGCATGGAAGTATAGGATTTCACTTGTTCTTGAAGAAAATGAATCAAACACCTATATAAGTGGAGAGGTTCTAGTTCCAAAGGAAGATGAGGATAAATCCTTACACAAGAATAACTTGGTCAAGGTCAAGAGGATTATTTCTGATTCTATTAAGGATCACCTTATACCACATGTGTCTTCCTTAGAGACACCTAAATACTAGTGGAAAATGAGAGATTAGTGGCAAAAAAGATGAGCAAAATATGCATATCAATGACCACTTTTGGTTTGGTGATCTTTGGTGGCTAATTTACAGTCTTTTATTACGCGACCAAAAGTGGTCATTTTTATTTTGGTCATTTATAGCTTGTTATTTAGTCATTAATTTGGTCATATATTTGAATCAATGACCAAATATATGACCACATTTATGACCAAATTAATAACCGCATGACAAACTAGAAATGACCAAGTTTGGTCGCGTAATAAAAGACCGTATATTAACCACCAAAACTGTTTTTTGGTCATTGATATGTGAATTTTGGTCATTTTTTGGGTCATTTATATCTCATTGTTTGGTCACGTATCTCTCAATTTTTGGTCATTTTATATGCGAATTTTGGTCATTAATCTCATTTATTGCTCACTAATCTAGCCATTTTTCCGTTTTATGTGTGGTTATTATATTTTAGTACTTTTAATGGTGTCCATTATTAATCGATATAAATTTTTAAAATAATATTATATTTAAATTAAAAAAAAGTACAACACTTATAAATAATATAAAGTACAACCATATAAGTTTTAAACCGCACAAATTATATTATATGAAATGTCAAGTATTACAATAAATATGATTTTTCTCAAAAANTCATATGGTACATCGATGACTTCTCAAAATATTACAATGGCTAAACCATTCGAAATTGTACTTGGCTGCTAAGCCATATTTAGATCCCACAACAGCTTCAATTAACCCATACTTAGTAGCTTGAAAGCCTCAGTAGCAGACTCTTCGTACTCAATGGAAAAGCCTCAGCACCAGGCTCTTCATACTCAATGGCCCACTTAGTTAAGTTCACTCCCACAAAATCCAATAAAAAAATACCACTTGTAAAGTAGAAAAAAAATGAACTAGAATAGACAGTGACGCCTTTGATGTATATCTAGGGATGACGGAAATACCTGAGGTACTGAAACTCTTTATTATGCTTTCCCCTGGGTATGGTACTGGTAAAATGCACCTGAAATACACATAGGTAATTAGTACCATGGAAAATTGTTTACTAAGAAGTTTTATATTCTATCATGGAAACAATTGGTGGAATTATGTAAAAACTTTTTCATAAAGATGAGGGTAAATATGTTATGCAATTCTCATGTGAAGTACCCTTTAAACTAGAACTACCCTATATATATACTTAGAAATATATTGTCCAAAAGTGAAACAATTATAATATAGACTAGCCATTAAATCCAATAAGATAATGAAATAACAAAGAGAGTGTTTGAAACATGTTTGGCTACTAAAATGTCTTTTTTTTTTACTTTTTAAAATTTTCCCTTCTACATATTTATAACTTTGCTTGTATCTTTATGCAGTTCCCTAGATTTCTATACTTGCATCTTTCAGCTTTATGGAAGACTAAAATATGTAACCATACATGCTAGAAATCACATCCATTCAACTCAACCAGTATTCAATTCATGATGAAAAAATATTATATTCCTAATAATTCCATATATGAAGTTTCTCAAACTCTCAATTCATCTCAGACTGCAAATTTTAACTTGATCTAGTGCCAGATAGGAATGTCTGAATTTGTTCACTAAAATGGGATAGTGTAGGGAATAAGTTAAAGATAAAAAACATCTTAACTATAGAGTTTGACATAAATGACTGGCATTATTTGGTTCATTCTGTTGTAGTGCCTCACAATGTGATTTACAATCTAGGGAACATACTCTAATACAATGTTAAGGTAAAGTTCTTAATTGTTTTTTGTTTAGAAAAACCAGTGTTTAAGAGCAACAATCTTTGGATGGTCTAACATATGAATTATCTGTAGCTCTCGGTTTTTGTGCCCCTTGTCTTGAAGAACATTCTTGATTGAAACAATTTCTCGAGTTTCTCTACATTTATCCTGCACAATATAATCATCTTAAATTTTCATTTCATACACAAAAGAAACATTATATAAAATCCCCATTTTAGAATAAAGAAGTCAAATATGACCTGAAAGACAATGCCAAAGACCATGTTCCAACCACATGTTCCACAATGTAACTGATGGTCTATCAAGTCAATAAAAGAATAAATAAACAATTGGAAAATATATCCATAAAGAAACCATTCACTTAGATTCTTGGTTGTGACCTAATGAATTCTCATTGTGAACACAATTGTTAGGTAAACCTATTTAGGGTGGCCATTTCTTCCACCTATGGTCATAGCTATGATTTGGCCTGACTCTCCACCCATACCATCAACAATATTTGGCTCAATATCCTGCAATTGCTTTACATTAACATGTCAGGAAAGAACCATGTATAAAAATTCCTTCCATGAAAACAAGAAACACGGATATAATAAGTGCCTCCTTTCATTTCTTGCTTCAAATGAAAATATTTCTCTGAAAATAAAAAAAATATTAGCGTACTTTCTCATTATCAAGATCCAATTTTTTGTCTCTTATCCTCATCTCAAGCATCTCTCTACCAAGCCAATCAACATTGTTCACTAGCCTTTTCAACCTATTGATTGTCCTTGAGACCTAAGCTTGATGATTCCATAAATGGCCTAAGTTTTGACAATATGGAAATTAGTGTATTATTTCCCTTGGGATTATACTCCCCACTCTCATCTCGTTTGAATTTTATCAACTTGCAGATTCTTCCAAGATGTGAAAAATAGGTTATGAGCTATATGTCACAGCGCTGATCAAAATGACATCACTTCGAAAATGTAGATGAGCTAAAGACATATTTTGAAGACATCATGTTTGTCCATAAGATTTTTACTAGGCACTAAGTATGTCTCCCATCAACCAAAAAACAAGATGTGAAGAGCTCATTTCCTTTCAAATGGCCTTAAGCCCTTAAAAATAAAAACAGAACAAGAGTTCTCATGCTTCAATCAAATCCTCTTTGTTGGATAGGCTTTAAGCCTAGTTCTAACAGTACTTAAAGGAAAATAGAGATCATGGTTTCTCAAAAAATACTTTTGCATTGGGAAAGCTTCTTACAAAAACTATTTTAGTTTTTAAAGGTTAGAAAAATTGTGAACATGAGTATCATTATCATGGTATCACCACAATAGAGTCAACATAAGAAATTAAAATAGACACACCAACATCAATATATTTTACAAAATATTAGTTAATGATAAGAAACCAAAATCCTGGGAGCTAATTTTATCATGGCTCTCTAGATAAACAATTTCAAAACATAACATTTTAGAAAAATGACTCAAAGTTCGAGCACAATGGTCCAATTTTAAGTTGAAAGAATAGAAACCAGAAACAAGAACACACAAATATTAATCATGCAAAACAAATAAAAAATCTATCAAGATACCACAGTTTTGGTAATTAATCAGAAAAATCATTAAAGTTGCAAAAAGGTTTGTATAAAGTAAGTGAAACTTTGAAGGTATTTCTCCTTGAGTAAGCATCAGTTATGATCATAGAATCATCAAAGGTAAACCATATCCAAAGGAACCATGTAAATGATAGAAATGAGCACACTATTAATAGCTCGTTGTATTTTATGTGATCTAAATCCAATATCAACCCCCTAACTTCCATGTATTATAACTACAATTGGATCTCCCCTGCCCACATGCTACTAAAAATGAGAAATGGATAAATGATACTAAAACAAGCAATGAGGAAAATGGATTTTGTGGTGAGACCATATTACAGTGTTTTTAACAATTTCACTCTATGATCCAAGATTTGTGCTGTTAGAAGGGTTGGTACAGAAATTTCAAAGTTGGATTTATGGGAGTACTGAGGTTATCTTCAGCTTTGGTTTCCTCCAAGTTTTCTATACAGTCCTACAAACTCACCAATCTTTCACAAAAATATCCCCAGAAAAGGGTCATCATTGATGGCTGCATTCCATTCCAAGTGCCAACGACAACAAGCCCTTTATGTTATGAAAATATGTTCCAAGTATGATATTTTTGAATGTGATTTCTCATGCGCCAATGCATGCTATATGACTATTATGAGTTTCCATAATTGGATAGTTGAGTACAAATTTTATCTAGGTGAGATTTTACTGCTGAAATTGTTAGAATAATCAACCCATAGTTAGCTACCTTAGACATTAATTAATCCAATTTTTGTCTTATTTGCCTAGTTTCCATATTCCACCTTATGAAAGTTGTCATCTACACATCCATAGTGGTCAAACTTGCTAATTTTGAGTCATGGAGCACTTGGGAAGCCTCCTAGAATCAAATCTACTTTATTCCTGGCCTCCCTAGCACATGTCTATTTTTTCTGCTTTATTGTCTGCTTTTTCAATGTTTTAAGGCAATTGCGAAAGTTTGACTAGGTGAAGTTAACTTGTTTTTTGTCCTCCACATCCTCCATTATTTTCTCCTATGAAAATCATGTATGAGTTGTCCTTCCATCCACTATTAGCTTGCCTAATTGATTTTTCCAATTTGTGAGCTCCTAGATAGTTTTGGAAACTGCTTTATGCACCTATAGGGGATTTGCTTAGATTTAGTAAGCCTTCTTTTGACTAGATTCGAATGGAAACTTCATGAATTTGAATCCCTCATGTAATTATTTATTGTGGCATCCTATGACTTCACAAGGTTGGCTATTGTACACTTATTCAATACAGTTTAGTGTTCAGCTCCATATTCAGTCTCTTTTGTGAGTAATTTTGCATGTGTAATTGGCAATTGATGTGAGTGTAATTTTTCTAACACTGGGTTCAATTTCCACATGGTATCAGAGCCTTTATAGATCGATTTCTATCCTTCCAATTTGTTTTGCAAGTTTGACATCATTGACTAGGAGCATTCTGTTGACTGACAGGACAATTTCTGAGCTATGGATCAATCTTAGAAGATCATCTTGACTCCATTTAACTTCTTTGAATGGAAAGTAGAGATGGAGATACTGTTGAGAGTGAAAGGCCTCTACAGAGTGACTATGGCAACATAAGTAGAGTGCAATGCAGCTGCAAAGAAGATAAAATGGCACAACAGGAGGGATGAGGCCTATGGTCTCATGTGTCTGAGTATATCCAAAGACCTCCTTTTCCATCTTGATGGATTGACATCACCGAATGAAGTATGGGAGAATCTTGTTGATATTTTTGGAAAGACAGATGAGATGAGGGGACATTAAATTGAAAATGAATTGATCTCCCTAAGTCCCAATAGATTTGAATCCCTGCAACTCTATTTTTCCAAGTTCAAAGCACTTGTTTTGCAGCTAAAACAATGTGGGATCGAAAAGAAGGATGATCAGTTGGTATTGTCCATACTCTCGAAGCTTGGACCTGACTATTCAGTGTTTGTTTCGACCTTCTATGCCACAAAGTTGACAACTCGAGCCTGGAAGATGCCTAGCCTTGCAAATTTCATGGAATCTCTCACACAAGAACAAGATAAATTGGTGATGATGCGCACCATCAAACCATCCAAAGACCAAGCTTTGGTTGCTGGATATTTGAGGGTGGATTCAAAAAGAAAAAAGAAATCTAAAAAGACACATGAGCAAAAGAGAGACAAGAACAAGTCTCCGGAGGAGCCTCAAGGTTCCAAGAAGAACTACCAGAAGAAGAAGAACAAAGGAGAAATGAGCAAGTGTGCATACTGTAGTAAGGGAAATCATTCTGAGAGCTCCTACATGAAGAAGCAAATAGACATGCTGACCCAAATCATGGAGAAGAATGGCATCTCCCTTCCAGATAGCTCAAAGAAGAGGGAAGGAGGATCAAGTTCATAAGATAGAGAGAGAGTTCATGCATTGGTTGTTGGCACATCAAGCTCACCTAGTTTCATCATTGATTCTGGAGCTTCAAGAAATATGGTTTCGAGCAAGGAGGCATTCACCTCACTTGACATGTCGAAATGTCCACCAATAGTACTGGGAGATGACTCTCTCACTGAAATTTTGGGCAAAGGGAGGATTGATATTGATCATGGTAAGTTCAGCAATGTGTTGTATGTTCCCGATCTTGCCTCTAACCTCTTATCAGTGTATCAGATGACCCACACAGGGTCTCCAAAGAAGGTCATATTCTCCCCTGATGAAGTTGAGATCACAGAGATATTAAGTGGTAAATTCATTGCAAAAGGAGTTTCAAATCATACTTTGAAGGTATACATGTTTTCACACTTCCTACCCTACTCAAACTCCTCTGCTCTTCTGATTCATGCTAATGAGGCAAGAAACGAGGCAAGAAAGCTTTGTCATGAAAGATTTGGACACCTAAATTACAAGTATCTTTCTAATCTTAGTGAAAAATAAATGGTCATAGGGTTACCAAAGATTAAGTTTTCCAAAGGAGTCTGTCAAGGTTGCATCCTAGGAAAACACCCAGAGCATAAATTTGAGAGAGCTAGTCATGAGAGAACCTATGCACCTCTTGAGTTGATCCACTGTGATGTTGCTGGCCCATTCCCTCATATGTCCATGAGTCAGGACAAAGATGCATTGAATTTCATAGATGACTTTTCCAGGTATTGTTGGGTTTAGTTCCTGAAACACAAGTTTGAATTTTTCGGCCTCTTCAAAGTCTTTAAGGCTTTGGTTGAAAACCAGTCTAGGAGGAAACTCAAGGTCCTCAGATCTGAAAATGGTGGTGAGTATGTCAAGTATGATTTTATTCAATATTGTGCAGATGCAGGTATTCAGATGCAGCATTCTATCCCTTACACACCACAGCAGAATGGTGTTGCTGAGAGGAAGAACAGATCACTGAAAGAGATGGCAACCTGCATGATGGAGGCTAAGACTTTGCCACCAAAGTACTGGGCCGAAGCTATAAACTATTCATCCTATATCCAGAATAGGGTGCCTCATAAATATTTTGATGGTATGACTCCTTTCTAATAATGGAGTGGGCACAAGCCAGATGTGACCCATTTCAGGATTTTTGGCTCAAGGGCTTGGGCTAGAATTCCAATAGAAAAGAGGAAGGATTTGCAGCCCCAAAGCCAAGAGTGTCTATTTGTTGCGTACTATGAATATTCAAAAGGGTACAAGCTTATCAATTTGAGCACAAACAAATCCTTCATTGAAAGGTGTGTTCAGTTTCAAGAAGAGCCCCTAGCAGCAGTGGAAGTTGGAGAATCCTCTTCACCACTAGAACCTCTAAATGTAAGTGAAGAGATAGTTGAACATGATGATTCTGATATGTATGATAGTGATGAATTGATTGCAGATCCTAACATCCCTAAAAGGCCAAAATGGGCAGCCAAGACCATTCATGCAGCTGGAGAACTAGCTGGAAATCCTAATGACCCTAGGAGGACTAGATCTCAATTTGAGAGTGCTCTATGCATGAAAGATCCTATGTTTGCTGAGAAATTCTATCTGATGATTGAATCAGTTCCATAGACATATGAAGATGTAGCAAAATATACAAGATGTCAAGCAGCCATGAAGGAAGAGTTCATCTCACTCTAGAAGAGCAACACTTGGGAGCTGGTTGATCTTCCCCCGGGGAGGAAGCTAGTTCAGTGTAAGTGGGTGTACAAAACCAAATTTTCTGCTGATGGTTCACCTATGAATTAAAAGGCCAGATTGGTAGCCAAGTGCTACTCACAGGTTCATGGCATAGACTACAATGAGACCTTTGCACCAGTGGCAAAGATGGACTCCATCAGGCTAGCCTTAGCCGTTGCAGCTTCAAAGCAATGGGAAGTACATCACATGGATATGAAGTGTGATTTCCTGAATGGACATCTCACTGAAGAGATATACATGCAGCAGCCTCAAGGATTTTCTACTAACCCATCTCTTGTGTGCAGGCTAAAGAAGTCATTGTATGGGCTTAAGCAAGCCCCCAGGGCTTGGTATGCCAAGATTGATAGCTTTCTGCTATCACTAAATTTTTTTCGATGCAAATCAGATACAAATGTCTATTTGAAGCTGATTAATGGTTCATTAATGATCATTTTTTTATATGTTGATGACCTCCTCATTACAGGAAGCTCAAAGGATGAAATTGCTTCCTTGAAGGGTGCAATGAACCAAGCCTTCTCCATGACAGATTTGGGGCTATTGAGCCAATTCTTGGGGATCGAGATTGCTCAAACCAAAGCTGGAATAAAGGTGCACCAGTCCAAGTATGCCTTAGATTTGCTGAAAAAATTCAGAATGAAGGATTGCAAGCCAAGCAAGACTCCTTTCCTTTCAGGAGTGAAGCTTGAACAAGTTGATTCTTCACCTATGGTAAACAATACTCTGTATAGGCAATTGATTGGATGTTTGTTGTATCTTACACATACTAGACCTGATATTTCTTATGTAGTAAGTGTGGCTTCTAGATACATGGATCAGCCTCATGAGATCCATTGGAAAGCAGCCAAAAGGATCCTTAACTTTGTTCAGGGAACAAGGACACATGGGATCTTCTATAAAGCTAAATCTGATCTTGATTTGATTGGGTTTACTAATAGTGATTGGGAAGGTGACAGCATAGATCGAAAGTCAACATCAAGATATGTGTTCATGCTTGCAAAAGGGCCAATCAGCTGGTCAAGCAAGAAACAGAGTGCCATTGCACTCTCATCTACAGAAGCAGAGTACAGAGGAGTTGTAAATGCAGCAACTCAATGTTTATGGTTGCAAGGGTTACTTGGAGAGTGTGGTTTCGAATCAGAATAATCAACTACTATATATTGTGATAATCAGAGTACCATTCGAATCTACAATGATCCAGTTCAGAAGCAGAGAACCAAACACATTGAGATCCATATGCATTACATCAGATAGCTTGTGCATGATGGCACCATTCACCTACTCTTTTGTTCATCTTCAGAACAAGTAGTTGATATCTTCACCAAAGTTTTTTGTGAGAAGACATTCAACAATCTCAAATCACTGCTGGGGATTTTTTATCATGCTGTGAAGCATGAGTGATGACAATATTTCCAAATTTTGTTTTATAGTCCATGTTTAAGGGAGGATTTTCCCACTGGGTTTTTGCCTCTTTCCTTGGTTAAATGGACATGCATTATGTAAAGGGTGACTAAGCCTTGTTTCTAGGCCCTATAATTTTCTGATATATTACTCATAAGTTAGGCTTAAGGGGGCGTGTTAGAATAATCAACCCATAGTTAGCTACCTTAGACATTAATTAATCCAATTTTTGTCTTATTTGCCTAGTTTCCATATTCCACCTTATGCAAGTTGTCATCTACACATCCATAGTGGTCAAACTTGCTAATTTTGAGTCATGGAGTGCTTGGGAAACCTCCTGGAATCAAATCTTCTTTATTCCTGGACTCCCTAGCGCATGTCTATTTTTTCTGCTTTATTGCCTTCTTTTTCAGTGTTTTAAGGCAATTGGGAAAGTTTGACTAGGTGAAGTTAACTTGTTCTTTGTCCTCCACATCCTCCACTCTTTTCTCCTATGAAAAGAATGTATGAGTTGTCCTTCCATCCACTATTAGCTTGCCTAATTGATTTTTCCAATTCGTGAGCTCCTAGACAGTTTTGGAAACTGCTTTATGCACCTATGGGGGATTTGCTTAGATTTAGTAAGCCTGCTTTTGACTAGATTCGAATTGAAACTTCATGCATTTGAATCCCTCATGTAATTATTTATTGTGGCAGCCTATGACTTCACAGGTTTGGCTATTGTACACTTATTCAATACAGTTTAGTGTTAAGCTCCATATTCAGTCTCTTTTGTGAGTAATTTTGCATGTGTAATTGGCAATTGATGTGAGTGTAATTGTTCTTACACTGGGTTCAATTTTCATAGAAATTTACTTGAAATAAGACTCCAAAAGTGTCTCAACAATTGTCCAAATGATTATGTGGGAGGAGTCATGTATTGTTAACCTCTCTAGAACTCAAACCATATGTTAGCTAAAAATTTGTAGGGGTTTTATAGCTGCAAGGCAGATCCATCCCTACAACAAACTCAGTAACTCATGGAATTGGCCATTGTCACCTCACTATTCTCACTTAGGATTCCAGCTGGTTCATGCCGACTCCAGGGGTGTTTCCCTAAAGTAAAACTATAGGGGTTTCCACGGAGAAACACAAGGTATTTATGTAATAAAACCCTCACAGAATCAGTGTAAATGAGATACGAAATAAGAAGGAGGAGCAAACGTGGATATTAGTTCCTTATCCATTGGGCCTAGGAACAATTTACTACATTGAGTCTAAGCATGAAAGACACAAAACTCCTATGGGCATGAGATTCAAGTGTTTAGCGTCTCCAATCCGAGACAGCTACCTATCCAACACTTCCAAATATGGGTTTTTAGTGATAAAAATCATTTTATGAAAAATAATTGTAAATAAATTTGAACCACTTTAACTCCAAAGAATGTCTGAGAATCCAGACTAGATGCAAAGTAGACTCAGACACACATTTGCTAGAAACTAAAGTAAAGATATTACAAACAAATATCTTGCACAATAGAAATGATCATATGCGATCAAAGACACTTGTAGTAACATATCAAGTCATAAGTGTCAAAATTTCAAACTAATGTATGCCTTCTGTAGTTGGGGTTATTTATGTTTTGATTTAGTTTACACAACTTTTGAGTGTCACTAAATTCGAACTTGAAAAAAAAACGAACCAAGTGACTTAGGTGTCATCTAATACAAAATGCTGACCTGAGCATATATACATAATATATGAGATGGTAAAAGACACCACTATTTAGAACATATCATTGATTGAAATTTAAAAATACAATAGATGGTGGGAAAGTAAGAAATTACTGATTTTCAGGTCATATTCGAGCCAATTGGAGAAGAAACCTTGATTTTTTTCATAGTGTCATTGATCCATTCATTCCCTTCCATATCACTTGTTGTTGCATGTTTGATAAAGGGGCATGGTTGCATTAACATTGACAACAATTATAATGTCTATGGTAAAGACAAGATAAAGAGTGAGTATAAGAGTATCATCAGATATTCTACAATCTCTTCTACAGTTTCATTGGAGATGCACTTGTCAATCAGAGAACCACTACATGGAGAAAAATATCCTGAAGACTCGAGCTATATCTAGAATCCTCAACGGATTCAAGGATTCAAGGATTTGAGTTCAAGTTCGAATCCCTGGAAATTCAAACTTGTATCCAAGGCCTTTCTTTGCAATTTTCTAAGCTGTACTAATTGAAAACAAAAAACTTATTTATCCAATCAAGAATCGGACCCAGCAATAGCTCAGGAAATCCAAAATGGAGAGTCAACTCAGTGACACAACAAAACTTAGCATTAACTATCTTCATAAAAATTTAGGGATCACAAACTCAAGAATCAGGGATCATATACTCAGAAAAATTCAATAACTCTGAAACCCAGAAAAATCAGAAAAACTTGGTAATATCCTGGCGAGTTTGACAAAAAAGGAGCAAGTTTTGACCAAAGAGTCAACTCTGCTCACCAAGCTGGAAATTAGAGTTGATTTGAAATACTCAGTGAGTCCTGTTATAGAGGATATATCCCTTTTTTCTTATGTTTCATAGGCTGCTTGATATACATCCTAGTGCTCTTAATATGCTCTTCTAGAGAGTACACAAAATGAGGAAAAAATATTATTGTATTTAAATAATTGGTAATTTTTTTAATAGACATCAAGCATTACGAAATTGCAAATTCTGGCCCCAAAACATTCTGTAAGAGCTTTTGATATGTATCTTTGACAAAAAGTGGCTCCATAATAGCTCGAAATTTCACATGATCAAAAAGTGAGTGAAAGACACAAGAAATATACGCAGAATACAAGACTTTATTTCCAAAGAGACCTCCAAGGAGAGAACGCTGAAAATCAACCTAGATTTTTTATTTACAGTAACTAACATATGCCCTAGCTGCTCAATGCAAAGTATTTGCCACACTACTTTCTAATGTTTATACTATCACATTGTGAATTTTGAATGGGCATACAATATACTAGATAAATATGATGCTTTAGTGGATGAATAACTAATCAGACGTTTGTCCTCCCATAAGAGTTATAAAGGCATACAAATAAGTATGAATGAAAAAATAAGACCCATAATAGCTAGCAAAAAATGCATGTAAAACATAAAGCTTTTAGAAATACCACAGAAACAACCCTACAGATCATAAAGTTTCTTAACAAAATGCAAATAGCAACTTAGTGTCTCATGCAACATACCATGATATGAACGTTCTAATTACTGAAAGAAAAGAGTTCATAAATCTCTTTCTCACTCTTATTTGTAAACAATGTTGTAAATTTATATAACAGTAAAAAAATGGTAAAAAAATCCATTTTAAAAGAGCAGGAAAAAGCACCTAAAAAATCTTGAAGCACACATGAATTATAGAATTACAAATTTTTTAAAAGATGAAAAAATTAAGAAGCAACATAGATAAAAATACATGTTCTTATGTCTCTAGTTACTAATAAAATAACACCTAAACATATGGTAATATATTTGAACATTTAAGTTAAAATTAATCAGTATACTTAATCGAGTACCTTCAGTCCTAGCATCGCCTTCCTGGAAACATGTTACCTTCAACCAATCTATGTTACTTGATGGCATGTTGAAGAGGAAGCCTGGATAAAAGGAAGAAATGAAAGTTATGAACCAATCACCATGCTATAAGCAATACGCTGAAATTATTTGTTGATTCTTTGGTGCATCAGGAGTTAACTTCTCCCACAGTCCACACTTTATTAAAATTCAGCCTTATTTTTTGGCCAAATACTGACTCCAAAAAAATACAGGACCATGGCCCTTTCCAAAAAAAAAAATCCATTATGACTTTGATTCGCATCACGAGTCCATGAACACTGAATTAGGAAGTTTTTGATGAATTTCTTCTCAATTTTTTTCCTTTCGTAAAAAATGAACCATAAAACATTCCCCCTTGGAATAATAACCACCCTTCTGGCTAAAGATAAAAGTAGATAATTTGTAGGCATGCAGATGTTTTTCTTATGGCATCAATACCAAATGATGTCCACAAGTATGCTCAGCCTTGGATCCTCTCATTTGGTTTCAAGAAGTAGGTTTTCAATCAAAAGGCACATTAGAAAAGTGGTTATGATGAACACAAAATTCAACAGAATTAGCCCCAAAATAGCTAGAAACTGCACATATTGACCAGAAAAATATTTTCCCTGTGTTATCATACATGTTAGGATCATGTTAATATGGGACTGGCACAATACATAATTATACACATGTTGGGAGTGATAAATGGCTCATGGAATGTTTTTTGTTCTTGAAGTGAACTAATACAAACTTACAAATTTCATTTGCAATATTTTTCCGCTTGAACTAGCATGTGGTTGTACGTAAATTTTAAAACTGTGGGAAGTATGTTTGGGCAAGACAAATGTTTTTGTTACTAATTTCCCCTTGAGCATAATTTTCAAATTTACTAATTTTCAACATAATTTTCTAGAATTTACAGTAGTACAAAATGAGAAATTAATGACTAAAAAAATGACTAAAATCAGGCTATAAATGACTATTTTTGAGTCGGCGACTAATAGTATCTAATTTCCACTATATTATAGCTAGTTGTATTTCACTAAGTCATTAATAGCTTGACTTATTAGTCATTGATTTAGTCATTGATAGTCAATGATTTATTCATTGATATTCAATGATTTAGTCATTGATTTAGTTATAGATTTAGTCATGGATTTAGTCACTAATTTAGTCACTAATTTAGTCACTGATTGCAACAATTAATGACAAATATACGACAAAATAAAATACTAGATGATAACATATTAATGACTAAGATAAATACGACTAAGATACGAGAAATTAGCTACTAATAGTCGTATATATGTGAATTTACTCGTTTTTGTAGTCACAAATTTATGATAGGGCACGGAGGAATCGAACCACCAACTTCCTGCCTATAATTAGGCAGACGCTCTACCATTAAGATAACACCCTTTAATAATTTGTTATTGCTTGACAATGATGATATTCAAACAAATTTATGATAGATAACAATCTACCAATTACATAATTATTACAATTACAACTTACTAGTAACTAGTATTTATGAGATCAGAGTGGGAATAATATTAAAGTACTTAAAACTGATAATGGGAAGGATTATTTAAACAAGATCCTACAACACCTTTTTTAGGATATTGGCATCCAAATGCAACACTCAACTCCCTACACACCACAACAAAACGGTGTGGCAGAGAGGAAGAATAGATCTCTCAAGGAGATGGCCACTTCCATGGTTGAATCAAGGGATCTAAGTCCCAATATATGGAATAAGGCCATTATTTGTGTTTCACGCATAGAAAATAGAGCCTTACACAAATCAGTAAAAGGAAATACTCCCTACGAGGCATGGTTTGGCCATAAACCAAATATCTCAAATTTTAGGATTTTCAAAACTAGAGCATGGGCTAGAATACCTTATGAGAAGAGGAAGGCCTTTCAGCCACAAAGAAATGAGTGCATTATGGTTGGTTATGGTGAATATAATAAAGGATACAAATATACATCATTTGTTGAATTTTGAAGGAAACGTAACTTACATGGAAGAGGGAGAGTCATTTTGGGGCTAGTGAGACACTTGGACTAGATTCCCTAGTTCTATGACAACAATGATGAAGATGCTATGACACCTATGACACAAATCAGATATGAAGGCTGACATCTAACATATCTAACATTTCAAGTCAAAATAGAGTATCCAAGAGGGCGCTCATGTGATTTGGGGAAGATAAATGGGTACCTACTCAAATTGGGGGAAGATGGAAGGCTAGGACATTAGAGGAAATTTCAACTCAAAATGGGCCTTTTAACTTTAACTCAAATTCCATGTCATCATGTGTTCACCAATGAAATTGATTTAAATTTGAAATACTATATAGGTCTGAAACACTTTTTTAATATAAATTTGGGGATAGGTATCATAAAAGCAACTACTTTTTTGTTTGTATTTTCGACATATCTCCCGGTGTTTTTACTCAAATTTCGATCAGCAAAGCTCATTGGATGCGGAATTAAATTTTGCATCCAACGAGTACCTACTCAGCATACTTTTGACAGACCCCGCTACCCCAAAAACAAGAAATACCTAAAAACATGATGATGATGTCATCATCATGTTTTTTCAGGTATTTCTTGTTTTTGGGGTAGCAGGGTCTGTCAAAAGTATGCCGAGTGGGTACTCGTTCGATGTGGAATTTAATTCTGCATCCAAGGAGCTCTCCCAATTGAAATTTGAGTAAAAACACGAGGAGATATGTCGAAAATACAAACAAAAAGTAGGTTTTTTCTATTCTTCCTCCAAAATTAATAAATATTATTTTATTATTTTAGATATTATTTTATTAATTTTTTTAGGAGGCCCATTTTGAGTTGAAATTTCCTCTAATGAAGGGAGGACACATGGAAAATCTTGAGCACACACCCAAATTCGAATTGGATTGAGTTTGTGGATGGATCAGTAACCTTATAAGGATAAGGATTTTTATTAGATACAGGAATCAACCAAGACAAGGTTTTTCTATCATTTGAGAAAACGTCATTTGTGAATTGTGAGAGCTAGTGGATGACTAGTTTCTTTCCTTAGCCAATTTCAAGGGTGAAAGATTCCCATCCAAGTTGGTGTTTGGAGAGTCCACTTGGGTATTTCATGGAGCTTGAATAGAGTATTATTTTCACATGTAAGCTACAAGGAAGCATGTGGATTATTCTATTGCAACACCTTCTCTCCACCATTCCCAGTTTTCTTTGCATATTTATGCTCATGGAGGGATGGCTCCTTGGGTGAGCTATTGTACTCTTTGGGAGAGATCTTCCTGATATATTTATGATTTTAATCAGTTCAATATTCTATTTTATTCATTCTCAAAATGTTTCAAGTCAAAATACCTAAGAGTTGTATGTCAAAATGACTTATAATGAGCAAACAATGACCATTTCCACTCTATTTATTAAATTGAGCACATAGATCTATGGACAAACACACGACTCACAAGATAGATCACACAATTTACTAAGTTATTGAAGAATGAAACGGTGCAAAAATGTCTTGCAGCTGTGAATGCTTTTCATCAATCAAAGAATAATTAGATAATAATTACAATGAAGTACAATGGCTTAAATAGCCACACGCAATTCGAATCCACATGAGGAAATTCGAATTGATTAGACTCTACTTGGCTGTAGGTAACAAAGAGCTTGTCTAAATCACTGTTGGAGGACTCAATAGTTAACTGACCTTGTCTAAACCATTACCGAAGTTCAACGGAGTTCTAAAACATAACACAAGTGTCTACTTCAGTGTTTACTAAGGCTAACTAACTGTGGTAGGTGAGAAATGCACCTCTCCTACATGCAGCCATGCAAACCTAGAGCCAACTGAATCTAGAGGACTAGAAATTAATATATTTGACTCCAAACTTAGCTTGACTAGTCACTAACAGAACTCAACTGATGAAGGTTGGTATTGACACTCCCTATGGCTCCTAAATTGTGGGAATTGATCTAGGAGGCTCCTAAAATGATGCATGCAAGTGCAATCAGTGGAAGTAGGCCTCAATTAGTGTTCCCTACACTTTATAACTGGAACATGTGCCCCAATTAGGCCAAGTGGACCAAATTGGACAAGGGAGGATTAATAATCCTAACACCCCCCATTACATCAAGTAAAGTAACACAATTTTTCAATACAAAAAGCTACGGAAAAACCACACGGGAAACCCCGCCCCCCCCTCTAATTAAGCGGGTAGAATCAGGATCAATATGGTTCTTTTGTGCACAGGTATCCTCGGGCCTAGAATTCAAACCTATCCATCATTATTTCTGGAGGAATATTCCTCTTTGGAAGAAGAATGATATGCTCAACTAAATTAGAAATATAGACAGTTGTTGGATGAAGACTGGACCCATGTAGAGCAATTAAAATCAATTGATAAGTGAGAAAAGGTTCTTGAGGATTCAGAACATGTGAGAAACACTCAATAAAATTATATGCTGCAGTGATGAACAGAAAACCATGAGTGGTAAAATCAACCACAAGTGTTAGGAGCAAGTGTTCAGGCGAATGCAGAATGTCTTCCTCTTTATTAGTTTTGTGAGAAGATGAGCATGTGAGCAATGGTAGAGAAGCACTGGGACTATGAAGAGTGAATGATTCACCTCCATAGTCTAACATAGCTTCAAATATATAATTATTCACAAAATAAAATATCAGCAACCTCATAAGAGGAAACTAACACCAAATCTTCAGCAGCAGTTTTGAAGAGAAATTGCGGTACTTGATTTTTCACACCAGAATTGGTGAGAGAAGCTACAAGCATGACTGAAAGCTCTTGGATTTTAAAATATGAACCAAATAATATCAGATAAGAAATTAAATCATATCTAAATAGGTTCAAAACAGATCCAAAACTGTGAAATGAAATCAAATCCCCAGTAGCAATTTTGTAGGAGACTTGTGGTACTTGTTTCTTCACACCGTTGATGAGAAAATATACAAGCAGTACTGAAATATTATGAATTTGAAATATTAAAACAAGCAATATCATATCGGATCCAATAAGGTTCATATCAGATCCAAATAAATGGTCGACCGAGATGGTGGATGCACAACTTTCTTCTTCTTCAAAATTCTAAATTTTGGTGCATGCAATCCTGCAGGAATTTGCTGGAAGATCTAGATCAAAGGGAGCAAATGGATGACTCTGGAAATCTGATATTTCTTCCAAAATATCAAATTTATTACATATTTTCATACTAGAAGCAACATTATAGGGATAAAAATCAAATTCCTCTTCACTTTTGGAAGCAATTACTAGCAAATTTTGCACAGAATTCAAAGGAAAATCATCGGTGAATGTTAGCATGGAAGTGCAGAAGTATTTTTCTTCAATATCAGAGATTTTAATGTATTCTTATGTTTCGGACATATGAGGAGATGAGATATCAGATATCTCATAAACTTCTAGAGAATCAGGAGAAGGAGTCACTACAAGGAGACTGTCTTCAATTCGAATTGACTATGTAGAAGCTTATGCTTCTTCTTCATCTTGAACAACTTCATCATAGAGAGTGGAGGACGATATTTTTGGATTTAGAATTCTTATGGTTTTGTATATTCTCTCCAAATTGCTATTATGATCCTCATCAATCATTCCAAAGGTTCTGTCCAATGTTATCCAGAGATCTTTTGGGTATTCAACAGATCTTTTGAGGTAGCGCATGTTAGGAGAAAGGGCCATACAAATTGTTCCAAAATATGAATCACATTCATTTAGCCAGTCATTCTCACTCTCGAAGTACTCTTCATGAAGTTTAATAGACACCTCATAGATATCATGTCTCTTCATAGATGTAATCATATTCATCTTCCATTCAGAATAGTTTGAGAATAGGCTGAGAAGAGGAACTGATGAATCCATTCAAAGTTGTACCTGCAAAAACATAAAAGGGGCACCGTAATGTTGACAGCATACACATTTCAGGTTTTCATCACACCCAACATATTTGATCAATCTTGATCAACAATTCTTTAACTTGGGGTATTAAGTGGTAAACCTTCTACTTCTGGTGCAGAGATGGAAGGAGCAATTTTGCTCAAAAATGATCCAGTAGGAGATCTAAGGAGGAGAAGTGCCTTGTCCACCGAGGCTCTAATACCATATTAAATTGAGCACACAGATATGTGGACAAACACACAACTCACAAGATAAATCACACAATTTACTTAGTTATTGAAGAATGAAACATTGCAAAAATGACTTGCAGCTGTGAATGTTTTTCATTAACTAAAGAGTAATTAGATAATAATTACAATGAATTATAATGGCTTAAATAGCTACATGCAATTCAAATCCACATGAGGAAATTCGAATTGATTAGACTCTACTTGACTGTAGGTAACTAAGACCTTGTCTAAATCACTATCGGAGGACTCAATAGTTANAAGCCATTACCAGAGTTCAATGGAGTTATAAAACACAACTCAAGTGTCTACTTCAGTGTTGACTAAGGCTAACTGACTATGGCAGGTGAGAAATGCACATCTCCTGCATGCAACCATGCAAGCTGGAGCAACCTGATCCGATTGTCCATTAGTTGAATCCGACTATCATTGTAATAATGAATATGAATAATAATAATATATTAGATGATGGGTAAAATGTACAACAAGATCTCCTTTTATAGGCTTGAGCGTGAAGGGTTACACCCTTTCATATAATTAAATACTCTATTTTAATAATTTATTTTATATTCGTTACACAAACCCAGCACTAACTGAATGTAGAGGACTAGAACTAAATGTAACTGAATCCTAACTCGTCTTGACTAGTCACTAACTGAACTCAACTGATGAAGGTTGGTATCAACACTCCCAGTGGCTCCTAAATTATAGGAATTTATCTAGGAAGATCCTAAACTGAGGCATGCAAGTGCAATTAGTGGAAGTAGGCCTAAATTAGTGTTCCCCACACTTTAGTAACTAGAACATGTGCCCCAATTAGGCCAAGTAGACCCAATGATTCTAGTGACTAAAATTAGACTAGATGTAATCTTGATTTACACACGACTCCTGATTTATACATATGACAAAATTGGACAAGGGAGGATTAATAATCCTAACACTATTTTGATATATGCCATGGTAATGCTTATTATTTTGAATGGAGGAATGTATATGCCATGGTAATGCTTATTATTTTGAATGGAGGTTTCACACTTTTGAAGGAGATGCATGATACTACCCATATGGATCCTTCCCATAATGAAAATTCTACATGTTTTGACCATTTGGGTGAGTTAGTTCATTCTCCTACATCTTACAATTCCATGTTTTGCAGCATTAGTCTCAATGAAGTATGGGTTGAAGGGTTCTTTTTGATGGTGCCACATGAGGAGTATGGAACTCCTAGATTTAATTTTTATGATGACATGGTTGGTGCACATTCTTCTTCACATTTGCAGGAGTATCCTTTGTTACTTTATGATGATGCAAATCTACATGGATGCACCTATGATATGCATTTGAGTTACTTGAAGACTCATGGTTTTTCTTGCTCAACACTTAGTTAATTTGATGTTGGAGGAACTTCACCTATAACACTAGAGTGAATATAATTATGATTAGAGAAAAAAAAAATTCAAGCCACATAATTTTTTATATCTTTATAATTCTCTCATTCATGGATGTATGGGTGAAACCTATTTGAGTCATTTGAAGTCTCCTTTTTTTTTGCTCATTATTTGGTTCAGATTTTTGTAGAGATTCTTAATTCACTTATTGGATGAAAGAACACATGGCTAATTATATTGATGCACATTATATATATTTGGAGAAGAATTATGGGACAGGGACTCCTCACCTATGTAATTGGAGCAGATTTGATTGGTCACTTGAAGCTTGTATGCACTTGGAAAATGGTGGTCTACTTACTTGGAGGTATATGCACTTTCATGATTTTTTGATGAGGCACCTCCTTGATGCACATTTTTACTATGTTGTTATGTACTTTTATGATATATATTATGTACTCATGATGTTTGGAAGAATGAATACAAGAATATGGGATCCTGGAATTCTCTATCCTAATGGTATGGGTTGGAGAGCACTCTTAATTGTTGGAGTGCAATACAAGCAATGGGACCCTGGGATATTTTTTTAGTACCATTGATTTCAAATTTTTTGGGAAACAAGAAGCATGGGAGATGGATTTCCCACTTATTGAAGTGATTTTAATCAGATTAGTGCAGTATAAATAATGGTGTTTCCTCTCTAAAATATTCATGAAATCTCGAAGACTCAAAGTTGGAAAACTCAGTGGAAACTTCAAAGAATCATACAGAAAGCAGGTTCTTCAACACCCATGTTTGAAATTGCTTGAGGACAAGAAATATTGGGACGGGAGGATTTTTCATGTCCCAAATTTTTCACTGGGTGACAATGGAATAATCACATTTTCCATATTCATTAGATTTTTTTTGTCAAATTGATGCTAATGGTCAAATAATTGCCAAGGAGGAAAATTACTAGTTTCCTAGGTTGGCGGTGGAAGCTTTGGGATTTGGAATAAGGGGGACAATGAATGATGTTTGAAAATTAAAATAGCATAAATATTTAATAAATGAGCTAGATAAATAAATACAAGAGAAAATTTAAGTGGAAATGGAGCATGGAGACACATGGAGACTATGGGGCCCACACAAGCTAGAATTTATGTGCCACATGGCATCGTCCTCTTGCGATTTCGAATCCATGGGAAGCCTAAATGTTCTTGGATGAGTTATAAGGATAAAAAACTTGGAAATATATATCATAGGTAGAAATTGTAAGGAAATGTAACTTACATGGGAGATGAAGAGTCATTTTGGAGCTAGTGGGATACTTGGACTAGATTCCCTAGCTCTATGACAACAATGATGAAGATACTACGAAACCTATGAAAAAAATCAGATATGAAGGCTGAAATATGACATATATTACATTTCAGGTAGAAATAGAGCATCCAAGATGGCACTCATGTGAGTTGGGGAAGCTAAATGGGTTTCTACTTAAATTGGGGGAAGATGGAAGGCTAGGAAAGGGAGGACACATGACAAATCTTGAGCACACACCAAAATTCGAATTGGATTGAGGTTTTGGATGGATTGGTAACCTTATAAGGCTAAGTATGTTTATAAAATACAGCAATCAATGAAGATAAGGAATTTTTATCATTTGATAAATTTTCATTTGTGAATTGTGAAAGCTAGTGGATGACTAGTTTTCTTGCCTTAGCCAATTTCGAGGATGAAAGATTCCGATCCAAGTTGGTAGAGAGGCCACTCAGGTATTTCATGGAGGTTTATTGGTGTCTCATTTTCAGGTATTTCATGGAGGTTTATTGGTGTCTCATTTTCAGCATGTGTATTATTCTATTGCAACACCTTCTCTCCACCATTCCCAGTTTTCTTTGCATATTCATCCTCATGGAGGGATTGCGCCTTGGGTGAGCTCTTGTAATATTTGGGAGATATATTCCTGATCTATTTATGATTGTATTCAGTTAAATATTATTTTTTATTCGTTCTTATAAATTTTCAATTCGAAATAACCAATATTTGTATGTCAAAATGACTTTTAATGAGAAAACAAGGACCATTTCCACTATAAATTGATATATGCCATCGTAATGCTTATTATTTCAAATGGAGGAATGAAAATACGATAAATGTATGATGAATGGAATGTAATTAATTTTTATTTAAATTCTCATTTTCATTACTTAATTATTGGAATCCATTTTACTAATTTCTATTGCATTGGGAGAAGATTTGGTGCATTTTCCCCTAGGGTCGAAATTGTGATTTGGGAGCTATTTTGGAAAGAGTCATAAAAGTATGTATAAACTGAAACAGTATGAATATGAGTGTTAAAAAATGTACCTTACACATACCCTACATAGTTTCATTAATTAGAGTGATTTTGGGGTCATTTGAGAGGCCATTTCCGACAATTATCCAAGGGGAATTGGAGCCCCAATTTGCTAGTAAAGACTCCTACTTTGAACGGAACATTAAACAAGTTTGCAGAAGTAATTGGGGGTTCATAAAACATCCCTATAAATCCTATTTAATTTATAATATAATTATTAAACCTTATAGTAAATTTTGGGAGCATTTTGGTCAATTTGGAGGTCTAGACATCAAAACTAGTTAAGGTCAAAATTGCAGAAAAAGTGGAAAAAATGGTCATTTAATAAAATTTCAAGAAGGGGAATTATAGTATTCCAAACCAAACTTACTGATGATGTTTAATATGTGAAACATTAGTAAATATTAGTTTATAAGGGATAATTTCAATTCCATGGTTTTGATTACACAGATACCTTTGCACCAGTTTGAAAGATGGACACCATAAGACTAGTTCTTGCAATTGCAGCTAGTCACGGGTTGGCAAGTGCACCTCTTGGATGTAAAAAGTGCATTCTTGCATGGTGAGATATAGGAGGAGATTTATATGCAACAACCTGAAGGTTTCCAAGAGGATCCTTCATTGGCATCTAGGTTGAAGAAATAATTGTATGGACTTAAGCAAGCCCCCAGGGCTTGGTATGCTAAAATGGATGCTTCATTGCTCTCTATTGGCTTCACTAGATGCAAATCAGATCCTAATGTGTATTTGCAGAAACATGATGGTATTTTTTAGGTTATTTTACTCTGTGTTGAGAACCTTCTCATTACATGTAGTTGGACCACTTAAATTGGTTCAATTAAGTCATCTTTACATAGTGAATTTTCGATGACAGACCTAGGATTGCTAAGGCAATTTTTTGCCTTGGAAATTGAGAAAAGTGAAAGGAAAATCATACTAAGTCAACCATAGTATGATTCAGACCTGCTAAATAATTTTAACTTGGATGAGTTTAAGGCAACCGTGTCTCCTTTTCTTTCTGGCATCAAATTGTTTGAATTTGGCATTTCTCCATTCGTAGATATTACACTCCACAGGAAACTAGTGGGCAAATTTATCTAACTTACACATACAACACCAGATATATATTATGATATAAGTGTTGTAGCAATATATTTTCACCATACACATGGTATCCATTGGAAGGGTGCAAAAATATTTATTTAGTATGTCCAGGGTACAAAGAATTTCGGGGTGCACTATTCAGCTAGTGCTTCACTTCAACTAGCTAGATTTTATGATTCTGATTGGGATGGAGATCCCACTGACAAGAAGTCAACTTCAGGTTTTACTTTATGCTTTCTCGGTCGAGCAAACTGCCCATCGGCTGAGCAAACTGCCGACATTTTCACCAAGGATTTCACATAGAAGACCTTCACTTACCTCAGATATTTTCTTGGGGTGAGTGATGGATGGTTATTTTATGCTATTTATTGCAGGTCTCAGCCCCATGTCCATTCTTGAGGGAAGGTTTTGTCCCATGAGGGTTTCCTTCTTTCCTCAGTTTATATGGACAAATAAAATTTCTGAATTATGTAATTGAAGTGACTTAAACCATTATTGCCAAGGACTCCTTCAGTTTGAGTGTTGTACTAATTTTTTGGATTATGGGAGGGTGTTAGAACAGTAATACAACCCACGGGGGCTTCGCTTATTGACCAATATCCTATCACGTTAGTTCATATTGTGGGTTTTAAAATTATCAAAAATTGGACCAATATATTGCAGGTATTGGGGGGATGAGGGGTTNATACAACCATTAGTACCTTAGTTTCACTCCTGAGTCAATTTTAGTGCATTGTGCATTAATACACTATGGTGCTGGACTTAGCGTGCTTAGTTGGACCAATAGCTAGTCAAATTGAGGCATGTACACCCACATGAGAAATCCAGATCAGTCAACAAGCCACATTTGCACCCTCATCATTTTTGGTGTGCTCCCATTCATGAAATGTGGACACTTTGGTTGACTTTGAGCACCAGAGGTGGATTTTTTCCATTTTTGGCTTGATTTGGTGCATTTAATGCCACCTAGAGGTTCTAAAACACCCATATTTACACACCCATGCATGGAAAGGTTTAATAATTGACCCACATCATCTCATTCATGCCCACACAACAATTCATGGTTACTTGGGATGATTTGGAGTGTGATTGGCCCACCTACGGGGGATTGATGCCAATTTGGCAATTTTCACTTGTACAGTCACAATGGGATCCCAAAGCCTAAAGAAACTCTTATAATGTAATATAAAACTATTACTAACTTGTTTTATGTTAAAAAATAAAAAATTAACCTATTTCTATTCACATTGTGTGTGTAAATTGCTTCTCGCTTCATGCTTTCTTGTTGTTTTTGCACCAAATTTGATTTGTGAGTTTCGCTAATGCTCCTAGATTCTCTCGTGGGTCGAATTTATCATCGGAATATTGGCACAATTAATTTTGTGACATAATGGGGATGTTTCTAGTACATAGTGATGTTTTTTGGCCTCAAGAACGCACCTATGATCTTCTCAAGGATAGTAGTCGCCGCGTTTAAATATTTCATTTAGAAATTGCTGGCGGTGTATATGTATGATTAAAATGTGTATGTATTGGTGAAATACCACATTTAAAACCTGGAACTGATGTTGGAGAGGTGTCGACAACATCAGATATTGCTAAATCTATGAAAGTGTATATTCTATGTGCCATTTGGAATTTCTTTGGGGCACATCGTCTGTAAGGAAGTAGTGTTGGTGGATCCTGCTAAGATTGTGATAATTGTTAATCTTCCTCCACTAATGATGGTGAAACAAATAAGAGATGCATTGGGCCATACGGGTTATTACCATAAATTCATAAGGCGATATGTAATAATCACAACATTAATGGAGAATTTATTGAATAAGGATGTGAAATTCAAATGGAGCAATGAATGTCAAGGGAGTCTGGACAGTCTCAAAAAGAATATGCTCATAACGTCTATATTGGTCTTTCCATACTGGAATAAGGAATTTCATGTCCATGTCGATGCATCATCAGTTGCATTAGGTGTAATCTTAGTGTATTCAAGTGAACGAGCAATTGACCACCCAATTTCTTTCGCAAGCCAAAATTTATCATTTGTAGAAAGAGACAAAAACCCCACCAAACAAGAAGGATTGGAGATGGTATACACACTACACAAATTCCACCACTACCTCTTGGTAGGACAATTTAATATTTTCATCGATCATTCAACATTGAAATACCTGATCAATAAGCCTATGTTGGGTGGGAAGATCTATCGATGGTTTCTACTCTTCCAAGAGATTTATTTCGAGATTATTGTGAAACTGGGTCGATTGAACGTTGAACCCGATAATTTTTCAAGGATTGAGACAGGTAAAGAACCAACCAACATTGAGGATGGATTACTTGATGCGTACTTGTTGAAGTTAGGAATGGTAGACGACCATTATGAAAATATTATCCATTTCTTATCAACACAAAAAGCTCCATATGATTACATGATGAGCCATAATAAGAAACTGGTAGTCCATGCTGTGGATTTTCATTTAATTGTGGGCCCACTCTAGAAGATGGGACTAGATGAGATATTACGTTGATATGTTCCACCACATGAGCAAGAAAGAATATTGGATGAAGCACATTATGATGTTACAGGATGACATTATGGAGGTCGTGCAACCTCTAGGAAGATACTGAGAGTTGGCCTCTAGTGGCCAACCATGCACAATGATGTTGTGGATTATGCAAAAAAAAATTATGTCTATCAAAGGATGGGGAAGCCATAATGATGAGATAAGATGTATTTAGTACCTCACGTAACGTTTTCACCATTCGATGAGTTGGAAGTGTATTTTGTGGGACCCATCAATTTTATAGGAAGGACGACGGGTGCACGACACATTATCACAGAGACAAACTATTTGACTAGATGGGCGGAAGCAGCACCAGTGACGTATTGTACTATTATGACTGCAACAAGATTCCTATTCGACAACATCATTACTCAATTTGGATATCCAAAAATACTGATGAACGACCAAGGCAATCATTTCATTAATCAGACCATTAGCACAATGATGGAGGAATTCAATATTCAACACAAGAAGATAAATCCATATCACCTGTGAGAAAATGGAACAATCCAATAATTCATCAAGGTGTTGGAAGATGTGATAATAAAAGCATGTAATGCAACCCGTGATGATAGAGATTTATAAATTACTGTGATACTATGGGCATACAGAACTACGTGCAAGTGATTGATGAGGAAAACACAATTCAATATTGTCTATATCCAAGAAGCAGTGATGCCAATGGAGTACATTATTCCCATCCTGTGCATCGCAGTGGTGACAAGTATAGATGATGAAGGCATGCTTGAAGAATGATTGTCGTAATTGGTGTAGCTCAAGGAAGATCGGTTCGTCGTCGGGTTTCACCAACACGTTGAAAAGGATTACTATAAGGCATGGCATGATCGACACATCAAATAAAATTACTTCTAGTGAAGACATATGGTTCTACTCTATGAAAAGAAGTTCACAAAGAATCCAGGTAAGTTGCAAATTCATTGGTCAGGTCCTTATGTGATTTAGTTTATCATCGATGGAGGTGTGGTGCAGTTACAACAACTAGATGGTGCATTGTTTCCAAATCTAGTGAATGCAAGTAGGATAAATCCATATCGTGATAGCCAAGTGTGGTACCCTGGCTAAAATGCGGCGAAAAAAAAATATGTAGCATATGATGAAAAGGATGCCATCGCAGTAAGGAAGGACACAAGAGAAGAAAAGATGCAGAAGTCGAAGTAGGAAGGAAGCTTGGAGACATCTAACGAGGTGCAATAGGGTTAAATCAGGAAATAAATGAATAGTTAAACCATAATGGAAACAATGCAAGTGGATGAGATGCACATTTATGGGGAATTAGACCGTTGGATTTATAGAATCAACAACAGATTTGGTCGATCATTGGAGGATTTGGCAATGATGTTCAAAATTATTCGCCCAAGTTATTTCAAGCTTATAAGTATCTAGAAGAGGGGGGTCAGATGAAACATTGTGATTAGTAAGAAGACAAGTGAGAGTGAATTCCATTAACAAAGTATAACATAGAGTGGTAGAGCGACATAGTTGCATCAATGGCCTAGATAATTTTGAGTAGTAGCACACATGAATCTACACCATCAAGAACATCAATCTAGGAAGAGAGGCTGTATTATCAAAATGAAATGTCATGAATAGTAAGGAAGAAGAGGGGCACAAATTTCCCAAAGTCTCCACCATGCAATATGAGGTCCACACGAAGTTCTACTAGGGCCATAGAAGTTGAAGAAAAGACTAGGCCATTGACGATAGGTGGAGAGGACTCCATAGCCCGGAAGGGGGTGAATGTTGACAATATTCCTAGGTATATGCCATCACAAAAGGTAGAAGCACCATTGGCTAATATTTCCAAGAACTACCGCTATCCCATCAAGATGCATGCAACGCCAAAATGGGTGCACGTCACTATGAACATTGTGCCATATTTGATTAAGATGACCTACGACGACCATGACATTTTGGCATATCCAGAATGCACAGCATAACCTTATGAGATATAGGACCATGGTGATGGATGTCAAGTTTTTCACACTGCAAAACAGTGGGATTTGGGGTTGTAGTGGTTAGGGTCATTAAACCTCACCCACATGCCACATTTTGGTTGTTCGACAGAGGAAAATACATTCGTAAAGTAGTTGTTGGCTTGTTTTCACTTAGGGTACCTGTGGCTCGACATAAAGGTACCATTTACAATTGAATTGATATTGCAGATCACTGGGTTTCCAATGATAGGGGATGACTAGTAGAAATATTTTCGAGGCAAGGATAATAATAAGAGATTGACTGGAAATTTTAAGAGGAAGTATGAAGTTTTCAATGATAAACGTGCATATGTTATCAAAACATTCAACAACAAGGTCCTTCGAGTCACAACCAAGCTATTGTCTGTGAAGATGACACGAAAGAATAGACCCAATTAGTGCATTTCTGATGTAATTGCATGTGCAAAATAGTGCGCTGAAGGATTCTTGATGAAATAGTCATTATTTTTTTTGAATCAATTGATAGAGGATGTGATGTTGGTACAATAAGGTAAGAGACCTTTTACATATTCATGGTTGTTTATTTTAATTGCACTTGTGGGGTGGATGGAACCCACATTTTACCAAGGAATGGACGTGGAAGTCGCACAAACATGAAGGGATGCACACTATCAGAACCTATGGTGGCTCGACGAGAAGGAGTGACAAATTGACTACGCCACCAAGTTTTATTTATATTGGTATGTGCTTTGAGATGCATCTAGAAAAGTTTTGCATCTCACTAAAGAGGCAACGAAAAAGTATAGACTCATGGCGCGGTTCAATATGGGAGCCATGGAATACATATCCAAGCATGACACGATGACATGAAGCAATGGCTCACTACCTTGTATAAACTTATGGATGAAGAGGTAGAAACCATTATCGATGATTGGCGTATTGAATGTAAATTTCCAGATAGTATAGAGGAGCTATTGGTTATGGAAGCTGGTCCACTACCCAACATGCTAGTAGATCAGGAGAAGGCGAAGGAGAGAGACAAGTAGTCAGGGGAAGATTTGTACAAGACTTCAACGAATTTCAAGGTTGAATAACAATTCAGAGAAGGAAGGACCAAAAGAATTTTTGAGCAGGGCAAGGGAAGCAACACACCAAATATGGAAGATTATGAGGTCAGCCACATACTAGTCGCGATCACTATTGTTATTACTGAGAGCTAGGTGCAGCTGGAGAAACATTTGATTGAGTATTTCCACCAAGTTATGGGATTTTTGCAATCCCTAACAAATGTTGTATTGGAAAAGGTGCCACAATTTAATGTGTTATAAATGGAAGGAGAGATATGTATGGGAAAAAGGGTAAGGAATGTGAAGATTCCACCATGGGAACTAGAGATAGGAAGCTAGGATGTCAACGCATCCATGCAATAGTTTGACTTGATCAGTCTCGATATCAATGAGCTTCCCACACATACGCTTGCATGACTACAGAACAAAACAAGCCAGGAGAGCACATACCAAGAATTGATTGTGTGTGATAAAGATAGTTAAGTCACAAGAGCAAGTTTCTCAAGAAAAAGATGAAATCGAGCGGATGAAGATTGCACAAGAGACATAGATAATTTCATAGGGAAAGGCCTTAGATGACTAAGACCAACTAGAAAAGGCCATTAGCATTGCATGCTAGGAAATTCCAGAAGTAATGGCAGAGATGTTTGCAAAAGCAAATATACTTCGACTTAGTCAAATAATCGTAGACTTGAAGACATAGAATGAGGAGCTGTAAATATGAGAAGAACCAAGTACACCATTGGAGCAGGTCACAGGGTGAAAAGGTAAGATTGAGGATGCGACTGCTTAGATCGAGGACTATGAAAAAATGGCCAAATAGATGGTGGAAGAGATCACACAGTTTTGGATGACCATGGTACAATATGAACAATTGCAACAACTAGGGGCCCAACTTCATGAGGAAGACACATAGCTAGCGGCAATGCGGCCATCCTTGTAAATGATGCCCCTAGTTGTGTAGGTTAGCAAAGCAGAAAAGTTGATGTCGCTCGAGCAAAGAGGCAACAAAGTGAGAGAAAGGAATCTGTGTCGAACAACACAGTTATATGAATTCTAGTACGCCAGTGAACAATTAGCATTGAAGGTTGTGAATGCACTTGAAAATACCCAAGAGGCCCACATGTAGGTGATAGAGAATATTGTAGAACACCCGACTGATTAGGAGATGGAAGATTGCACAATAATTAGCACAAGGACCAACGAATCAGTTGAGCAAGTTAAATTAAAGGACTTTGACAACCTCAAGGATAATATAAGTGCACACACGATATCCAGTTGATGTTGCTCGAGGACGATCCATGAGTTTTTGTTGGGGGCCTTTTGGCAGGAGGATTGGATATGCATGGTGTGACATAGGTGAAAGCGAGAAGTGTCAAAGTAAACTGATCAAAAGGAACATGTAGACAAGTGGTCGGATTGTTTGAATTATTGTAATTTTGGTCCAAATTTGTTAGGAAATTAGTTATATGTGGACCTATTTTGTAAATGCAAAATCCTATAAATAGAGTTAGAAATGTAGTAATACAGATAATATCATGTGATAGAAGTGATATCATCGTACCTTAGAGAAGATCTTATCTTTTATTTGTCTTGCGAACTATTTTTTGGGTTTGGTTTGAGACTATCGACCAAGGTATGTTTCTTGAATATGTATTTTTACATGCGGAAATAATATGATAAGCGTGTTGCTGGAAATTCTATATTCTCTTTATCTACGATGTGATCTACGATCTTATGATTGTTATCTGCGATGTGATCTATGATCTTGTGATTGTTTTCTATGTGTTGAATTGATCTGAATGATTCGATCTTAGTGGTTAATATACTCTGATCAAGTTCCTTAATGTTTTTCCTATATCAATGGCGAGAAGTATTCACATGGTGAATGATTTCTTGCATGTCGGTCTCTTTTCTGAATAATGAAATGATGCAATACTAGATTTGGTGTGAATGATGGTGAATGGTTGATTGAATGATAAGGTTAAACCATGTTTTGGATCTCTAAGAGGTATTGCGATAGAGAGAGAGTAAGTGCACAAGTCCTCTTCCCTTCTACGAAAATGTGGTTCCTATAGCCCTTCCTTAAACATCTCAGGTGATACTGCATCTGCTTCGCAGGTGTTGTTGGATAGGGTAAAACCTGTCTGATCTGGTGTTTAGGGAGATTGTATCAAAGGGTGTCAACAATGTGTGAACCCCTATTTATTAAAGTGTGTCAACAAGAGATACAATATATTGTATATTTGTAATTAAAACATGCACTGATTTGTTTTTGAGTATTTCCCCCTATTGTTTTGCTAGTTTGTAATTTCTATATTTTGACATAACACTTTTTGTTATCAAACCTTATTTACAATCTAAGTTGAATGGTATTTTGGTTTGTTTATAGTTGGAATTAATGAGCATAACATGTTAAATTTGTTTGTTAATATAAATTTGTTATTTTCTTTGAGACTTTGTAGTAGTGGGAAATGATATTTACAATCACTTTTACACTATGCATGTGTGGTTGAGAAGAACAATAGCATCTTGAATAGATTTTAGAAAAAGATTCATAGTTTCACTTCATTCACTATTAACATAAATGAAATCTATTTAGTTAGCTCATTTTAAGCATAACTCTTGCTGATTTAACTTTGAGTTTTGAAAATGTTGCGATGATTATCTTCTAAATCAGTATTGCTCGTTTGTCTATTGGATTCCTTCCATAGAATACTAAAGTAAAGTTCTTAAATGATAATTATTTACTAATGGTTATCCAATCTTGATGTCAAATTATTGAGAACATCCCTAAAGGAATGAGACATTTATCTTAAGGAGTACCTTAGCATAGCACCCTATCTTGAGGAACAACACCAGGGATAAATCCAAAAATGTGGGAAGGATCCCTTTGGTTTCCCTACAATAACATCCAAAAATGTGAGCATGATCCAAATATTTTAGAGGATTATAGTCTAAGTTTGGATGTATAATTCATAAATCCATATTTTTATTGATTGTAAAAGACATGTACCACAATTGATATGTAATTTATGGAATCAATCTTAATCAAATTTGAGTTTGTTAAACTAGTGCATTTTAAAAAGGAAATAAGAAGAATATCAAGAATTGGTTGATCGATAGAAGTATATGAGAGACCAGTACTTATGGTTGCAGGATAAAGCATATGTTGTGCAAAAAGAGGTTGACGATTTGTGTCAATCTAAGGAGAAATTAAATAAGGATAATGCAGAAGAGATAGAGGTCTTAAAAACGACACGAGGAGTTGGAAGCGATAGTTGCAGATGCCTGTCAGTATGTAGTGGATAGAACCATGGAGCTGGATGCGACTGGAGCTGTTATTGAGCATCTATAGAGTGAAACCAATATTTTGGATTCTTTGATACACCTCTATACACCACAAGAACATATATCCGTAAGGGAGGATGAGATAGAAGTGCTGGACACATAGCTCGATGAGTTAGAGAAGGATGCCAAGAAAGTCACAGATGCCGCTACACCAGTTTGGGGTAGCATAGTACAGGACAAACAACTTCAGCATCTGACTACATAGTTACATGAAGAAAATGAGAAATTGGCGACCCTCAAGACATCACTCAAAGAAATTCCCTTTATGATGCAGATCACCAAGGCGTGAGAGCTAAAGGAGTTGCCAATGCAAGGGAAATGTAGAAACAACATAGTGCATAGTTAGACGAGTTTTAGGTGATTGGAGCACAGCTATCCATGAGAGAAGTTTATACACTCCAAGTTGCATAAGAAGGAAAGACAAGCATTGCTACGAAGATGGCTGAGCAGCTTGTTAACCATGATCTAATAGCAAGCCATGAGATTAAGGGATGAGTCCAGGAGCATGTTAAAGAAATCACTCAGTAGTTTGCAGGATTCAAAGCCAAGATCGCTGAGTTTACTAGGTCTGACTACGCGTGGCTCGAGTTTGAGCCACAAGATTGTGTTGGGGGCTTGTTGGTAGGGGTTTTGGGACAAGTTAGTTCCATGGAACCATGAGTTCCCCACAAGCTCAGAAGACACCATGCAAGTGAACAATGGCGTGCAAGACGGAAGATATACTATTTTGAATATTTTATGTCACTTTTTGTACTTTTGGACCATATTTTGGGGATATTGGTCATTAGTCAATAGAATCAGTTAAGAATTATTTAGAAAATCATCCAAGTGGACCATGAATGCAAAGGAACAATCCTATAATTATAAAAATAATTGTAAATGTGAAAATCATTAGGATCATAGAGTGAGAATTGAGAGATTGAAACTCAATTGAATTGTTGTCTATTTTTTATCTGTGGTTGATTGCGCAGAATTAATATGAGAAGATGGAGGTTGATCTGAACTACTATTTTTTTTTCTGTTTCTATCTTTCTATTTCTATGAATCCAATGATGAATGTGTGCAACATGAATCTATGATGAGATATTTATTGCTTATGAATAGTGTTATATTTTTAGATTTGTTTGTGCAACAGTATGGTTATTTTTGTTATGAATGAACGAAGCGATGAATATCCCTGTTGATGATGAATTAAATAGGAATATCTGGTAGATAAGATGATGAATTGTCGATGCCCATAGTCATCTTCTATTCTACAGAAACTTAGTTCTGACAACCCTCCATCGAACATCTTGTGTGAGACTTCATCCACTTCGTGGGTGTTGTTGGACATGGTAAAACCTGTCTGGGTCGGTGCTCACGGATATCACGGTGAGTTGATAATCCAAGAGATTAGAGCCAAGAAGCACATGGATTAGGATGTGAGCAAGAACACTATATTGACAATGGAAGCACAACTACACAAGATTGTCAATGATGCGACTGATGCTGCTGGAAAAGAAATGAATAAAACCGTCCAAGAAGGATTCAATGAGGTAAGAACAAAGTTGGATTCTGTTTATAATACTATTTTGCAAAGAGTACCAGAGAGCGCAGATGTGAAGGATTACATGTCAATCAGCACCGATCCGCAATCCAGGAATGTTCAAATTCCCCCGATTGCGATTGCCACTGGTCGGGGGTACTTGAATACCTCTCTACAGCAGTTGCAGACCATTTCCTTGGACATCAACAGAATGTCCACCCAGATGCTGGTATCCATTCAACACATGGACAACTAGGAATTGGCTGATCGACAGAAGAATATCAATGACCAATAATTGTGGTCACTGGAGAAAGCAGACGCTGTGCAAAAATAGGATGAAGGTATGTGTTGAGCTAGGATAAATTGACTAAGGATAATGCACAGGAGATAAATGTATTGAAGAAAGCACATGAGGATTTGGAAGCAGCAATCACAGATGCCTGTCAGCATGTAGCGGAGAGCATCGTAGAGCTAGATGCAGTAGCCAAATCAAAGAAACTTGGAGTTGTTATTAAGCAGCTATAGAGTGAAACCAATATTTTGGATGTTTTGATACACCCCTATACACCACTAGAATAGATAGCTGCAAGGAAGGATGATATATAAGAGTTGGCCACATAGTTCGATGAGTTAGATCAGGATTCCAACAAATTCACAGATGCCACTATGCAAGTTTGGGGCATCATAGTATGGGACAATCAACTCGAGCAACTAACTGCACAATTACAAGAAGAAAATGAACAATTGGTGACCTTGAAGACATTTCTTAAAGAAATTCCCTTTATGATGCAGATCACCAAGGATTCAGAGCTAAAGGATCCATAGCAGAGAGTCACCAGTGCAAGGGAAAGGTGGCAATAGCGCAGTGCATAATTAGAGGAGTTTCGGGAGATTGGAGCACAACTATCTTTGAGAGTAGTTTTTGCACTACAAGTTGCACAAGAAGGTAAGACAAGCACTATTTCAAAGATGGTAGAGCACCATTTCAACCATGATCTAACGACGAGCTAGGAGATTAAGGGACGAGTCCAGGAGAAGATTAAAGTGATCACTCAATAGTTTGCAGATTTCAAAGCCAAGATTGATGAGTTTACCAGGTCTGGCTAGGAGTGGCTCGAGGGAGAGCCACAATATTGTGTTGGGGGCTTGTCGATAGGGGTTTTGGGACAAGTTAGTTGCGGGGAACCATGAGTGTCATGCGAGTGAACGATGGCGCGCAGGACGAAAGATATACTATTTTGAATATTTTGTGTCTCTTTTTGTAATTTTGGACCATATTTTGTGGATATTGGTCATTAGTCGATAGAATCAGTTAAGAATTAGTTAGAAAATTGTCTAAGTGGACCATGAATGTAAAGGTGCAAGCCTACAAGTATATGAAGAATTATAAATGTGAAAATCATCAAGATCATAGAGTGAGAATTGAGAGCTTGAAACTCAATTGAATTGTTGTCTGTTTTGGATATGTGGTTGATTGCGTAGAATTAATATGAGAAGATAGAGGTTGATCTAAACTACTATTATATTTTTATCTATTTTTGTCTTTTTGTTTCTGTGAATCCAATGGTGAATGTGTGTGACATGAATCTATGATAAGATGTTTATTTCTTATGAATAATGTTATCCTTTTAGATCTGTTTGCGCAGTAGTATGGTTATTTTTGTTATGAATGAATGATGCAATGAATGTCCCTGTTGATGATGAAGTAACTAGGAAGATATGGTAGATAAGATGATGAATTTTTGATGCCCATAGTCCTCTTCTATTCTGTGGAAACTTGGCTCCAACAACCCGCCCTTGACATCTCGGGTGAGACTTCATCCGCTTCACTGGTGTTGCCGGACATGGTAAGACTTGTCTGGGTTGGTGCTCAAGGAAATCGCGACGAGTTGAGGGTTGACAGAGTGGGAACCCCTGTCAACTGGGTTTTGTTGGTTGGATTTGCACCAACAGATCTAATTCCTTAATGTTTTTCTTATATGAATGATGAGAAGTCTTCGCATGGTGAATGAGTTCTTGCATGTCGATCTCTTTTCTGAATAATGAAATGATGTGATACTAGATCTGATGTGAATGAAGGTGAATGGTTGAATGAATGATAATGCTAAAACCTATTCTAGATATTTGAGTGGTATTGCGATAGAGAGATATTAAGTGCACAAGTATTCTTCCCTTTTCCGAAAATGTGGTTCCTACAACCCTCCCTCAAACATCTTGGGTGAGACTGCATCTGCTTCATGGGTGTTGTTGGATAGGGTAAAACCTGTCTAGTCTGGTGTTGATGGATATGGCATCGAAGGGTGTCAAAAGTGTGTGAACCCTGTTTATTGAAGTGTGTCAACAAGAGGTATGATAAATTGTAGATTTATAATTAAAATTTGCACTGATTTTTTTTTGAGTATTTTCTGCTATTGTTTTGCTAGTTTGTAATTTCTATATTTAGATGGAACACTTTTTCTTATCAAACCTTATTTCCAATCTAAGTTGAATGGTATTTTGGTTTGTTTATAGTTGGAATTAATGAACAGAACATGTTAAATTTGTTTGTTAATATAAATTTGTTATTTTCTTCCAGACTTTGTAGTAGTGGGAAATGATATTTGTAATCACTTTTACATTATGCATGCGTGGTTTGAGAAGAACAATAACGTATTTAATAGTTTTTAGAAAAAGATTCATAGTGTCACTTCATTCACTATTTACATAAATGAAATCTATTTATTTATCTCATTTTTAGCATCACTCTTGCTGATTTAACTTTGAGTTTTGAAAATGTTGCGATGAGTATCTTCTAAATCAGTATTACTCCTTTGTCTATTGGATTCCTTTTGAAGAATACTAAAGTGAAGTTCTTAAATGATAATTATTTATTAATGGTTATCCCATCTTTCTGTTAACTTCATGAGAAAATCCCTAAAGAAATGAGACATTTATCTCAAGGAGTACCTTAGCATAGTAACCTAGCTTCAGGAACAACACTAGGGATGAATCCAAAAATGTGGGGAAGGATCCCTTTGGTTTCCCTACAATAACATCCAAAAATGTGAGCATTATCTAAATCTTTTAGAGGATTATAGTCTATGTTTGGATGTATAATTTATAAATCCATGTTTTTCTTGAATGTAAAAGACATGTACCATAATCGATATGTAATTTCTGGAGTCAATCTTAATCAAATTTGAGTTTGTTAACCTGGTGCATTTTAAAAAGGCAATAAGAAGAGAGGTGAGGTTGGGAATGAGAGGTCATAAAATTGGTGGTCATGCGTATGGAGTACATTGTTCCTAGTCAATGCATTGCAACAACGATGGGCATGGATGATAGAGGAGTGCTAGAGGAGCATGCAACCTAGTTGCTACAGCTTGAAGAGGACCTCTTTATAGCAGGTTTCCATCAGTGTGTTGAGAAGGATCGCTGGAAGGCTTGACATGATCGCCATATAAAGAACAAACATTTTCAGCAAGGATATTTGGTACTGTTGTATGATAGTAAATTCATGAAGAATCTAGGTAAGTTACAGATGCATTGGTTAGGTCCATATCTTGCCAATTCTATTACTTCTGGAGGTGCAGTTCGGTTGCAGTAGCTATATGGAGTGGTGCTTCCCAAACTGGTGAATGGTTACTGATTGAAGCCATATAGGATAGGGTCAGAACTGCGCGGTGCTAGAGGCACTGCGTAAAAAAAATAGAGAGGATCATGGGATAATGGAAGGCGCACCAAGAGGAGGTGGCTGCGCAGGAGCAGGAGCTAGTACCGCAAGTAGAATGTCATGTTGCGACATCCATAGGGTTGTGAGAGGACCTCACATCAATAATCAATGATGATAGTTAAAGTAGTTAAATGAATACACTTTTAGAAGTGACATGTAATGATAGTGCATCCAACCGGTGCATTGGCAGAATCAACGACAGATTGAGGTAGTTAATGGATCATTTAGTCATGATGTTTGAAGTGATGTCATAATGATGAAGTCTGAGTTCAGTTGGAGCTATAAGAAGAAGCCTTGTATGGTTGGAAGACACCATTGTGCAACATTGAATTATGTTGAGTTGTAGAAGTTACCAAGTTGTCAGGAGGGTTGTTGAGAAATTCTAAGTAGAGAAAGGAACGTTCTAAGACTGGAAAGTGTGTGGGCTTAGTAAGTCAAGAGGAGAAATGGTACGGTATGTAGAGAAACCAAGACACTGTTTAGATTTAGAGTGAGTGAGATTCACCACTCAAACTAGTTGAAATTGAAGAAGAAGTCAAAACTATGTAGGCTAGCTCGTCAACAAAGAGGAACACACAGAATCCCATCTCCCTAGTATAATAGAAATGACAGACCAGAATGACCACAAGGGTGCATGGAGAGGGTACACCATATATGGGGCCATCGAGCCCTGAATTTATGGATTATACTACTAGAGCAACGGTGTCTATCAAGGACATCCCTAGCTATGTCCCTCCTAGTCAGCCTGGGGCGCAGGCCAAGAAACCCACGAAGAACCAGAGATACCAGATCAGGATGTCGGAAATACCACAAGGGATGATATGCACTTATGCTATTGTGTCTATACTGATGCAGCTAGGATAAGAAAGACCACGACCTGCTTTCTTTAGAATATGTTGCAAAGGAGATGTACCTGCCAATGGTACCAATAGAAGGCGCACCGATCAAGTGTATTCCACAAGATTGGGCAAAAGGATTGGAAAAAGTTGGATTATCAATATGCCGCACTTTGGGCGGTCAACTGAGGCAAATGAATGTGTGAAACAACTGTTATCATTTTTTCATGGTGGGTATTTATGGCTAGATGAGCCAGTAGCATTCACAGTGGAATTGATTTCAGAAAAAATGGGGATACCCAAACATGGGCCAGACCCCTCACAGTATATCCGAAGAAAAGATAATGACAGAAATTTGGCAATGAATCTAAAGAAGTGATGTGCTCGAGAGAATGATGGGAGAGCTTACCGCATTGATAGCATAAATGATCATGCGGTCTGTATTGGTGTCACGATTCTGGCTAGTAAAGTCATAAGGAAGAACCGAACGATTCAGTTTAATTCCGAGGTGGTCGCATGTGATGAGTTATGTGCGCAAGGAACACGCATGAATTGGTCTCTTTTTTTGCTGAACCATCTAGTGGAGGATGAAGAGGCTACACAGGCAAGTGCAATATCATTTACCTACAGTTGGCTCCTCATCTTGTTGCGCTAGTAGGTTGGATGGAACTAGAGGATTACCAAGGGATGGATGTCAAAGCGGTAGAAATGTGTAAAGGTGCCAAATATTAGAACTTATGGTGGGTTAAGGATGTAGAGGGAGCAGTAGATTTCTTGATCCAATTTTGGATCTACTGGGAGGCATTGCAAATGGCAGCGACAAAAGTTCCTTGATTGACAGAGGAAGTTGTGACAAAGTATCAAAGAATTGTGCATTTTGCAATTAGACCCCACATTGTTTATGTTCATGTGTGGAAATACCCCACAAGGAAATGGGTGCCAATGAGGTACAAAGTGTCTGACACAGATTTGTACGTCTATATTAATGGTTGGCTTGCGAAGTGGGGAGAACCGATTAGTATAGCAGAAGCTTCAATACAAAAACCAACGAATGCACCTGAGGATCCTGTATGCAAAGATGACCACCAATCAAATGATGACTCATCAACAACAAAACCTAATAACCCAGAAATGTAGTGCATAATCCAAGAGATGAGAACCAAGAAGCACATGGATCAGGATGCGAACAACAACACTATATCAAAAATGGAAGCACAACTACACAAGCTTCTTAAGGTTGTCAATGATGCGACTGATGCAGCCACAAAAGAAATGAAGAAATCCACCCAAGAAGGCTTCACCGAGGTAAGAAAAAGGTTGGATTCTGTTTATAATATTGTTTTTCAAAGAGTACCAGAGAGCACAGCTGTGCAGGAGTACGTGTCAATCAGGACCGAGCAACGGGCCAAGAATGTTCAAATTCCCCTGACTACGATTGCCACTAGTCGGGGGGTACTTGAATACCTCCCTGCAGCAACTGCAGACTGTTTCCTTGGACATCAACAGATGGTTCACCCAGATGCTAGTATCCATGCAACACATGGCTAACTAGGAATTAGTTGATTGACAGAAGAATATTAGCGACTAGTACTTGTGGTCATTGGAGAAAGAAGACGTCGTGCAAAAAGAGGTTGAAGGTTTGCATCGAGATAGGAGAAATTGATTAAGGATAATGCACAGGAGATAAATGTATTGAAGAAATCACTTGAGTATTTGGAAGCGGAAATTGTAGATGCCTGTCAACATGTAGTGGAGAGCACCGCAAAGCTGGATGCAGTAACCAAATCAAAGAAACTTTGAGTTGTTATTGAGCAACTATAGAGTGAAACCAGTATTTTGGATGCTTTGATACACCCCTATACACCACTAGAATAGATAGCCGCAAGGAAGTATGAGATATAAGAGCTTCCCACATAGTTCGATGAGTTAGATCAGGATTCCAAGAAAGTCACTGATGCCACTACACAAGTTTGGGGCAGCATAGTACAGGAAAAAAAACTCGAGCAACTAACGACCCTGGAGACATCTCTCAAAGAAATTCCCTTTATGATGTAGATCACCAAGGAGTCAGAGCTAAAGGAGCAACAATAGAGATGCTAGTGCAAGGTAAAGGCGACCGTAGCATAGTGCATAATTAGACAAGTTTTAGGAGATTGGAGCATAGGTATCCATGACAGTAGTTTCTGCACTACAAGTTGCACAAGAAGGTAAGATAAGCATTGCTACGAAGATGGTTGAGCACCCTTTCAACCATGATCTAACAACGAGATAGGATATTAAAGGATGAGTCCAAGAGCATATTAAAGCGATCACTCAACAATTTACAGATTTCAAATCCAAGATCGATGAGTTTACCAGGTTTGGCTAGGCTTGGCTCGAGGGAAAGCCACAAGATTGTGTTGGAGGCCTGTTGGTAGGGGTTTTGGGATAAGTTAGTTACCCAGAACCATGAGTGTCGCACAAGTGAACGATGGCGCACAGGACAAAATATATACTATTTTGAATATTTTGTGTCACTTTTTGTAGTTTTGGACCATGTTTTGTGGATACTGGTCATTAGTCAGTAGAATCAGTTAAGAATTAGTTGGAAAATAATCTAAGTGGACTAGTTTATCTATCACAAATTATTTCATCCGATGCTCACAAGTAATTAAGTAATTTTCATCTCTTAATATCCCTCGGATGTATCTCTTTAAAGGTTGCCAAAACTTGTTTCTCATGATTTATGATTCTAATTTGTAGTCATCCTTCCCGATCTTTTTTTACAAGTGCTTTCGCTCCTTTCCTTCATATGTAAGGAGCTTAATGCACTAATTTGACTAGGTTTATTTCCTTTGGGGGGCTGTTTCATACAATGTATCTTCCATTCATTATTTAATATGAAATTACATATCACCCCTAATTTAATTTGCTTTTACATGGCCTCCATTTAGCATGGCCATCGACTAACCTTGTTTGTTTTAGATCCAAAGGGAACTTGACTGAAACATAACAATGGAGGGTTAATAATATTAAATAAATAGCTGGAACATCTCTGGGCTCCTGTCAATTTCATCCACTAATGCCATATTGTGTGCATTAATTCCAAGCAGACAATAAGAGTATAAATTCCGATTAAGTTTAAATTATTCAATTCCTTTGATAGTCTTGATTGGTTAATTCTTGAACCCAACAACCCCCCAATTTTTATTTTGTTTTGTGAATGACAATATTGTCCAATGCTCAGCACATAGTGTGTGTTTTGGTTGAAATTTTAAGTGGAGAAAATAGTGGCATGCTTGTTGGGCCCAGAAATGGCCCCTTTTTGACCATCCTTATCCACCTCTTTTTTCCTTATCCTACCCTATTGTGCATGCTAAACATATTTTTTTCCCTCACTCTACCCCTTAAGTCACAAAGGTATGGTTAGTTATTGTCTTATTTTATTAATGCTTAGGATTGTGGTAATCAAGGCTCTATATCTTGAAATATGCTAACATATGATGGTTTATAAAGGTATTTCAAGATATAGAGAATGCAGGTGTAGTGGGATGAACATGCTAAGGGAAGGATGAACATTCATTGCTTAAGCTTATCACCACCCATCCTACCATTTCCCAAAGAATGCAGTCCTAGTGTATTATTCCATGCAAAGCTGTACAAGGCTAGCTGCAACAGAATGCGACAGATTTGCAAGGAAACAATGTGCCGCTGCTCGAAAATAGTTGTGATCTGTGTGATATCTTCTCAATTGAACAGGATCATCATTGTTTCTGGATCAATTAATAGTTTCCCTATATTTCCTACTCTCATTTTGCCACGGCTGTAAGAGTTGTTGTAATTAAGGCTGCCTGAAGATCAAAGATATTCATGGCTTCCCAATAATAGGGATAGGATGTTATGATTGACATTATATAAGTATGGGGAACTGTTCTAAGCCAGGGTTTGAACCCTTAACCAAATTATTGTATTAGCTACGACTGAGGTTGTGTGATTTATATACCCTTTTTAGTACAAGGAGTTACTTCAGATCTCAGTGTTTTAACGCGCGTTACTTCCAGCATCTCTGTGTGAAGGATGGTCCCGCCTTCCCATAGGGATTACTGAGTTAAATTAGGAATTTGAATTATTATGTTGTCTAATGTTGTGACAGTTTCATTTTCTCATAGTAAGCTGCAACAATTCTTGATTTACACTATGTTATTAATTGCATCTCTTGGAAAGCTGAAGTGGTTTGGTGTGATAGTCAACTGTATAGGTAATTTCTCCTTATGTAACTGTGTGGTAGCTATAATAGCCTTGTTCATCCCTATATCTTCCAATTGTTCTTTCTATAGATTCTCACTGTTTGTCCCTTTGCTTTGGTAATTGCAGAATTTTATTCATGTACTTTGAATTTCTAGAATAGTTGAATTCAATTTATATTTTTGGATTTCTAGAATAATTAGATCAATACAATTGGGTGAATCATTAGATGATTTGGTAAACAGGATTTCATTTTTTGCAAAAGTAATCTAGATGTGATTTCTCAAATCTTTCAATTCTAGATCAGAATAGTAAAAGGTGATTGTGGTTATATTCTTTAGAGAGTAAATTAGATCAAGTGGATCCTTGGGATGAGCGTAGACGAGCAGAGAATAGGATTGTTTATTTAAAACAACTTAGTGTTTAAGCATATATAGTGCATGTTATGCTTGAAATAAAATACTTCCTTGGGTTGACAATAAATATTGAACACTCTATATGTTAGCTGTAATTAGCTTGCATATCGGGTTCCCAACATTTTGGCGTTGTTTTTGGGGAGGATAAGTATTAAACACTATCATAGTTGCATCATGTAGTTGTTTCTATTCAGTCTCCTTCAATTTTTCATTGGAATGATTTGGGTTGCATGAATACAAGAAGGGTGAAGCGTGACCATCTTACAAATCCCAAAACCCCATTAAACACTAACATTACAGGTGGTTGAGGTCCTAGGCGAGGTCCAGAATTGGGGAGAAGAACATTCATTGATGATCTTCTTGATAGAACCAATTATTCTACCAGGGCTCGCTATCAGGAAACACCTATCAAAAGAAGCCGTGCCAATCCTAGAGTGCCAGCATCAGGTTCTACAGTGGAGAACAAACGAGCAGCTGCAACACCCTAGAATATCCCTGCAGAGGAGGACAGAGTTAGTACTATAGGATTTGCTAATTGAGATCTGATCTATCACATTAATGGGAAGGTTGTAACTGAAGAAGAGTGGACATAGTTCCATCGGAAATTCGTTGATTAGTGGAATAATGAAGAGGAGAAAAAAAAAGAAGATATGAGTAACAGACACAAATCCGAAGAGGAAGAGGCAATGGGAAAAAATCATCATCATGAAGGCAATTCCCTTCCTGGAGGGATGGTGGCTACACTTCAGTTCCCAATTCAGCAACCAGAAGGGGTAGCCCCTATGAAAAACATATCGTCGTCGGTGTTTCCCAGCTTTTACGAAAAAGCGGCAGAGGATCCAGATGAATTTTTGTTCGAATTTGATATCATCTGTCGCATCTATGATTACACCACCAACGCGCAGAAGCTGAAAATATTCCCTGCCACTCTAAAGGACAATGCATTGCTTTGGTTTATGAGCCTAGGAGGTGGAACTGTCACTAATTGGGATAGAATGAAAAAAGTGTTCCTGGAGAAATATCAGGAGTATTGCAATACCAAGGACAAGATAGAAGAATTGTTTAAAATGGTACATAAGGATGATGAAAGTCTAGACAACTTTGTCAAGTAGCTCTTATATAATGTGTAGAGAGCTGGACAGATGAATATGGGGTTAGATGTGCTCAAAATAATCCTACTTCGAGGGATTAGGGATGATTGCCTAGATATGTTAAACCTATTAGGAAATGGGGATATCTCCAAGGTGTCTTTCGAGAAAATTATGGAATTGTGTAAAAGGTACTCCAGGGGGTCTTCTAGGAATAACAGGTGGGATAAATAGGACAAAATTAGAATGTGATGTCTTCGACAGAACTCATAAGTCATCTAATGGAGGAGCTACCCATGAAAATATAGGAAACCACCTTGAAAATTTCAAAATATAAATGATGAGCTCTATCTCCTCAAAAGTAAACGTCTTAAGGGAAAAGTAGAAACAAGCAGTATAGGATCTCACACTAGGTGTGTTATGTCCTCGATGTAGAAAAAACCACCCTATGAATAAGTGCCCACTCGATAAGATAGAAGTGTGTCAGCTATGCGAGCTGAACCATGACACAAAAGAATGCCCATAACTACCCCAATTGAAGGTTGTTGTACAGGAATCAACTCCAGAGGTGGAATGAGCCTACTTTATTGCACAAAAGAAGCCCTGGTAGCCTCGAAATCAAGGTATGACTCTAGACTTGTTTCCATTTTTGAATAACATGAATAATTGGAATAATATGTAGCACATGAATACACAATTCCCTTCATCTTATTCAAATCCTCAATGGTACCCCTCTCACCCTTCAATGCAAAATTTTAACTCCTAGAACCCCTGGGTTCAGCCACCACACCAACCAACTTCTTGGTCTCCTAGATGGAGGAATTTCCATCCAAGGAACCAGTATCCTCAACAACCTCCACATCAACCGTTTTCTCAAAATCAATACCCTCCTCAATACCCTTAGCCTTATCAGCAGTCGCAGCTACAATTGCAGAACAATGTTTCTCCCAATATGCCGATACGATCTTAGCTTCATGCTCAACCTAATCCTAACCCAAATAATAAAGCAGTTCATCAATTTGAGACTGTGAACATGCCTTCTTACTCCCTTATTCCTATGCTCTGCAACGATATTCGCTTACGATCAGGAAAGGTAGTAGAGCCTGTGATCATTGAAGATGTTCCATCCCCTGTGCATGAAGAAGGGGTGAACCCATATCGTCTATCTAATAAGACCCCTATCATTGAAGATGTTGAACATCTCACTAATGTGTCGACTGAAATGAAGAATAATATATCTAGTGACAGACAGCCTACCCAACTAATCCGGAAACCACCATACCCCGAAAGACTAATGCTACCAAAGGTAGTGGGACAACCTTAGTTTTTAGGAGAGTTAAAAAATATTTATGTTAAAATTCCCCTCCTTCAATCTCTTCAAGATGTACCTATCTATGCTAGAACTTTTCGGGATCTGTGCACAAGGAAACCATGAAGGAAACCCAGAGATCCTCCCACTATTCATGTCATAGGGAAATTATCTGCATTAATAATGGGAAAAACCCTTCTAGGAAAATATGACAATCCTGGGAATCCCACTATCACTGTGCAGATTGGGAATACATAGATACCAAACGTACTGGTAGATTTAGGAGCAATGATTAATGTTATGACTATTGAAACTATAAGAAAACTTGGGCTCACTAATCTCAAGCCAACCCCCACTGTTTTAGAACTGGAACATAGATCCACTATTAAACTGGAAGGAATTTTGGATGATCTCATCATCTCAGTTGATCCTTGGGAGTACCCTACTAACTTCTTGGTTTTACAACCTAAGTCGCAGTTAGGAGGACACCCACTGATCTTGGGAAGGCCTTGGTTATCTACAGTTGATGCTTTCATCAGCTGCCGATCTGGGGATATGAACATATCAGATGGAACTGAGACAAAGAACCTCACTCTCTATCCTCTAGCTCAACCGAGCTTAGAAGTTAAAACTCCTTTATGGATGGAGCCAGATAAAGAAGAGCGCGTTCATCCATTATTAATGATAGGGAAGGATTTAACCTTTAAGGATGAAAGTAAAGACAACGCTATTAATAATTTCATCAGTGAACCCACTTCAGTCAATAAATAAATTTATCAAATCCTAAATATTACTCTAGGTGAGAAGGAACAAGAAAATATCACAGAAGAAGCATTAGTCAGTGACACTCATATATTTCTAGTATTGGAAAAATAAAAAAGTATTCCTGTCAAAGTAGAGTTTGCAAAAACCCTGAATATTAACCCCAGTATCTTCCTAGATGAACAAAAGCGCTTGATTAGTCTTTTAAAAGAACGTAAGGGGGAATTTTCCTGGGAGTACACAGACATGAGGGGTATTCCCTCTAACCTGTGCACCAATCATATTTATATTAAAATTTACTCCCAGCTTGTGTGCCAACCTCAATGACGAATGAACCCCAATCTTAGGGACATAGTGAAGGAATAAATTTAGAAACTCTTGGAAGCAGGATTTATATATCCCATTTCAGATGGTGAGTGGGTGTCCCCACTCATAATAGTGCCCAAGAAAAATGGTAAAAGGAGAGTCTGTATGGACTATAGAGAGCTTAACAAGGCAACACAAAAATATCATTTTCCCTTTCCTTTTATCGATCAAGTACTCGACACCTTATCGGGGAAGAATTTTTTCTCCTTCCTGGATGGGTTTAGCGGGTACAATCAAATTGAGATTGCTCTTGAAGACCAATATAAAACTACCTTCACCTGTCCCTGGGGAATGTTTGCATACAAAGTGTTTCGCTTTGGCTTGTGCAATGCACCAACAACATTTCAAAGAGCTTTGATTGGCATATTTCTAAAATTAGTTAATGATAGTATGGAAATTTTTATGGATGATTTTACTCCTTATGGAAAAGATTTTGAAGAAGCATTGAAAATTTTGGAAAAGGTTTTAACTCGCTGTGAACAGACCCAACTCGCTTTAAGCACTAAAAAGTGCCATATGATGATGAGTGAAGGAGTAGTATTGGCGCATTTCATCTCTGTTGATGTCATCCAGGTGGATTCCTCAAAAATCAAGGTAATAAAAAATATACCTATTCCTATAACTCAAAAAGAAGTGCGAAGTTTCTTAGGACATGTTAGATATTACTGAAGATTTATAGAAACATTTTCCAAACTTGCCTCTCCTTTCTTTTCACTATTAATGGAGGATGTGCAATTTGTTTGGAATGAAGCATGCAAGACACCATTTGTTAAGCTTAAGGAGAAGCTATCCATAGCTCCCATCTTAAGAGGACCCAATTGGACCCTGCCCTTTAAGATTTCTTCGGATGCTTCTAATACTGCCATTGGAGTAGTTTTAGGACAGCAGGATGGCCAAATACCTTATGCAATTTATTATATTAGTAAAAACTTAGCCCCTGCTAAGCTGAATTATACTATCACCGAGAAGGAGTTCTTAGCCATTGTTTACTCCATTAACAAATTTCGACATTTGTGCACACTGACCACTATGCCATTAAATAGCTATGAGTAAACCTGTTACTAATGCCAGAGTGACTAGATGGATTTTATTGTTACAAGAGTTTGATATTACCATTATAGACAAACCTGGAAGAGAAAATGTTGTCATTGATTTCTTATCTCGTTTCACTAACAGTGATGATAATTTGTCTGTTGAGGACACTTTTCCAGATGAACACTTATTTGTAGTTTCAACTCACTCCCCTTGGTATGCAGATGTCGCTAATTACTTGTCTGTAGGAAAGCTTCTAGCACATTTGTCCAAAAGAGAAAAAAAGAAAATTATTCAGCAAAGTGCCAGGTATTGTTGGGTAAACGGTCATATTTTCTACACAGGCCCCGATCTTGAGATCAGAAGGTGTGTAAGAGAAGACGAAATATTCCATATTTTGAAGGCTTTCCATGATGAGCCTTGTGGGGGGCATTTTGCAGACAGAGGGACAGGACACAAAGCGTTGAGAATAGGCTACTATTGTCTGACCCTTTTCAGTGATGCAAAAATATATGTTCAGTCTTGTGACAGCTGCCAGAGGATGGGCCAACCCAATAGATTATATCAAATGCCTCTTCAACCACAATTAGTCATTGAACCCTTTGATAGGTGGGATTTATATTTTATTGGTCCTATCAGCCCTCATTCTAAGAAGAAATCCTACATCTTGGTCTGTACCGACTACATGACGAAATGGGTAGAAGTTGTGGCTCTGGTGAAAGACAATGACCAGGCTGTGATTGATTTCCTGTATAGTGAAATATTTACCTATTTTGGGGTACCCAAGGAAGTGGTTATTGATGGAGGACCGTAGTTTGTGTCGCATCGATTTGAATATCTGCTACGGAAGTACCATATTCAGCACTAGATAGCTTCACCCTACCATCCCCAAGCCAATGGCCAGGTGGAAAGAACTAACAAATTAATTGAACCTATCCTTACCAAGATGGTCAAGAGCCATCATAGAGATTGGGTTGATAGAATTTTAGAAGCATTGTGGGCATATCATACCACTTGGCACAACAATATAAGGTTCTCTCCTTATGACTTGGTGTATGGAAAAAGTGTCATCTTCCCAATTGAATTTGAGATTAAGACTTTGAAGACAGCCACAAAGGTAAAACTAGATGTAACTGAAGCCCAGAAGAGGAGATTGAATCAATTGAATGAACTTGATGAGAACCGGTTAGCTGTTGTAGATCAAACTGCATTAATCTAGCAACAGAGGTCCAATTGGCATGACCGGTTCATTAAGAATAAAGTATTCTGTGAGTGAGATTGGGCACTATTATACGATTCAATATTCAAAAGAGACTTCAAGGGTAAACTACGCACAAGATGGCTGGGTCCATACCTAATAGACAGAGTATTTGATAATGGTACGTTCTTCCTGGTAACCATTGATGAGAACCATGCACCGTTATTTGCTAATGGTCACAGGCTGTGACTATACCATAAGCCCATTTCAAAGCACGCATTTACATCACAAATTGTAGCTGATCCAGACTACCAGGAAGCACAAGGGGAGGAATTTTTTTCTTCCCTGTCAATCCTTAGTTAATCGCTATAAATCTCATATGAATTCTTGTACATAAATAAATTGTTTGTTTTTGCTTTAGTTTTCTTTTGCACTTGATCTGTTTTATTTATTTATGAAATGTGTAGGGAAACACCTAAGAGCGGTGGTCATCATCGGGCCTAGTGACCAGTGTCATTTTTCCGTAACTCCTTGCACCAAAATAAAATTCCTTGAATAAATTTGTTTTAGCTGCAACACCGTAAAAATTCCACCCTTATCCCATTTTGCGTAGCTGCAACACTGTAAAACTTCCACCCTTATCCTGTTTTGCGCAGCTGCAACACCGTAAAACTTCCACCATTATCCCATTTTGCGCAGCTACAATAATGCAAAACTCCCACCCTTTTTCTATTCCGCGCAGCTACAACACCGTTTTACTTTTGTCCATTTTTCATCTTTTTTGGCAGCTGCAACACTGTCAACTTCCATCAACCTAACGCGTTTTTCACCTTTTTCCGGTAGCTGCGACACCTTTTTCTGGTAGCTGCGATACCTTTTTTCGGCAGCTACGACACCTTTTTCCAGCAGCTGCGACACCTTTTTCCGGTAGCTGTGACACCCTTTTTCGGCAACTACGACACCTTTTCTGGCAGCTATGACTCCACTACATTTGGCTGATTTTTCTATAAGTCAAGGCCACAACTATGTTCAACTATCTGATTTCTTTGTGATATGTAGCTGTGACTCCTCCGTTATTGGAAGAACTCTTTGCAACCATGGTTAACAACTCCTCCAGATATGGTTTTGATTCCTGATGCCAACAATTTGGCTCATACTCCAGCACTCATCATGTTTCTGACCATTTTAACATGATGGTTTTTAGTTCACCAGCGGAAAAGGTTATTACATCACCCCTATAATAATGATTATATTTAATGACTGCACATCACACGTTCTACTATTCTCCAAAGGACATCATCCATCACGTATTTTCAAAGGTATGGCTTTGATTAACTACTTAATTAAGTATTAACAAGATCTAACAATATTAATCATACCATCTTTTCTGTGCCCATTATCACATCGTTAGCTCTCCACTCGTGTGACTTAATGACTAAATATGTTACTTGATAACCACCACCTTTCCTAATTTGGGATAAAATTCCAACTAATCCAATGTGTTGAAACTTTCTGAATTTACCCAAATCCACTATCAGTTGTTCATGCATACTCTATGCTTCAACCTCCATTGTCGGAATCTGTAATTTGTTGGACTGTAACATACTTCTGAAGGAAGACAAACATGGGTATTCCATCTCGATATGAACCTCCAAACATGCGAGAACTTAGACGAAATGCTGAAGTTTTTGCCATCTTTCAAGCTGCAGGTTGGACTGAATTCTTCCAATGCCTGAATGGATTTCACCGTGAAATAGCTTTACAGTTTGCCTTGAATATTACAAAAACCCACTCAGAGGTTTAGGGATTGTGTATTGAAGTCTTTGAAGACATAGTGGCTGAGGTCACTGGTCTTCCCCAGGTGGGTAGATCTTGGTTAGGACGAAGAACCCCCAATCTAGCAGCAGTACAGGATTTTCTTAGGGAAGGGGAGCACATTCAACCGTCATGGAGGGGGATAGCATTACAGTCACCGCCATGCCCATGGAATCAAGTACCAATTTTTCTCAAGAAGTATATCACCTATGAAGGTAGGTATCAAATAGTATATGGCTCTGAATTTACTTTATTATCTCACCTCCGTCACAGGGTTTTGCTAGACATTCCATTCTATTTATTCAATGACTTACATCATATGGCTAGGTTTTTCAGAGCTTCTAAGCATCCACTCTCTTCACTTACCCACCATGGCTTCATTAAATTAATAATCTTATGGATTATTTCTCAACAAAACCAAACCTGGGAGCAATTTACAACTCAATTTCAGGAACCCATTCTTCTACCCAGTGTCCCAATAGAAGAGGAAATGGAAGTACCTGTACTCATGGGGCCTGTTCAAAACCAAGAAGAGCCGCTCAATCCACAGTTGGGGGGGAATGTAGAGAAACAGGAGGTTTAGAGCCCCTCCAATTTAGTTGGGGGGGGATATGAGACTGGATTAGAGGATCAATCAGAAGAACAAGCAGAACAATTGGGAGGGGATGTACAAGAAAACCTTGTGGAAATACTAAATATTGGGGCAGCTCTGACAACAGGGGTTGAAACTAGAGTAGCATTATATGTTGCGACAATTGAAACTGAAGATGTTATAGCTATGATAGAAGAATAAAACACTGAGGTGGTGACCATTGAATCTTCCCCTGAATGGGGAGGAACCCTGATTGGAGAAGAACTTCCCAAAGAACAAGAAAATGTTGGAACTGGGGATATCCCTTCCACTTCAGCTGTGAATTTAGAAACTCCACCACCATAAAGAAAAAGGAGGAGATAAAGGGATGAAATAAAGGCATCANAAAAGAACCAGGTCAGTCATAGTAGCAGAAGAAACAAGGGAAAGATGGGCAACCTTAGAAGCACAAATTGAGTTCCCCATTCTTAGACCCAAACCAATTGATGCCCCACAGGAACCAGTCGCAGAAGAACCTCAAATTGAAGAAATTCTGTTTGAAAATAGGCTATTAAAAGAGGAAGTACAAACACTTTGAAAAGAATTGGAAAATTGGAAGGAAGCATGTAGAAAATAGAGTCAAAGGAAGCTGCACACATTAGTTGAGGCTATAGAACAACTGGAAGGATTAATTCCTACTGAGGCTGGCAGCGAGGAAGAAAGAGTGGTATGTCCTACATGTGGAGAAATATTTGGTGACTCAGGAAAGAAGGTTATAGTTCATGCCTTTACAACACAACAGTCTACACCACAGCTATGGAAGAATAGGGACAACCTGATTGGAAAGATGGTGAGACTCCCCAAGAGAAAATCTAGGAAAAGGAATTTGCAGATGAGTAAGATGTCACACAAGAACCATCATCTTTGAATATTCTTATTGAAATTACCACCAAAATTGGGACAGAGGAACCAGAGGATGAGGTTATTCTTGATTTTGGTGAGGAAGATTGTACTGTGACCCCTGATCCCTTTCATGACACAGAAATAATAGAGATGGAACCACAACAACTGAATAATGATGATGTAGAACAGAATGCTGACACACAAGAACTAGCATCCTTGAATGTTCTTGTTCAAGTGATTGTCCATTTGAGGGAATAAGAACCAAGGACTGAAAACATTCTAGAATTCAATGAAGAAATTTTTGTACTATGACTCCTAAATTGTCTCATGACACCGAGATATTAGAAATGGAATCACAACAGGGAGATGAAGAAGTAATCTAGATGTGATTTCTCGAATCTTTCAATTCTAGATCAGAACAGTAAAAGGTAATTGTGACTGTATTCTTTAGAGAGTAAATTAGATTAAGTGGATCCTTGGGATGAGCATAGCTGAGTAGAGAATAGGATTGTTTATTTACAGGGAATCAGTGTTTAAGCATGTATAGTGCATGTTATCCTTGAAATAAAAGACTTCCCAGGGTTGACAATAAATATTGAACACTCTGTATGTTAGCTGTAATTAACTTGCATATCGGGTGCCCAACAATACTTTTTGCTTTCTCTCATTACATTATATAAAATAGGAAAGTAATGATGCTTGACATTCGGTATGCAGTATGCTCGCTAAACAATAAACTCTACTACCAAGTGTCAAAACCAATTAATATTTTAGTTAAATATATTTTTAGTTTTCAAAATATTTTAATAAAAAGTATGTACGATCATAGTCACAAGCATTTGATCTTAGATAGAAATAATTACTATCAAAATATTTCACCACAACCCTTTTCTCTTTCATTGATAAGTTATCCATTGAAATTTTGAGTAAACAAATACCAAAATTTTTATTAAGGAGGTATACTGAAAAACTCTAAAACTTTGACAAGCTAAATTATTACAGAGCTCCAAATAAAAAGAAAAATTATATAAAATTAAAAACCAGAACTACTTTTACACCTCTAAAATGGCCCTTAAAATGTTCCTAACTTAATCTAGACCTTTATTAGATAAGAACTTTATTACAGAGCCAATTAATAAAAAAGAAAATTTATATAAAATTAAAAACCAGAACTTCTTTTACACCTCTAAAATGGTCCCTAAAATGTTCCTAACTTAATATAGACCTTTATTACATATCTTGATTAGAAGAAATAATCCAAAGCTTTATTAGATATCTGGATTAGAAGAAATAATCCATACCTTTTTTCATTCTCCAATTCGCTTCGCTTTTCCTCCAATAGACTCAAGCCCAACGTAGCCCTTAGAAGTTCATTTGCTTTGTTTTTCCTTCAGTTGAAACCTAGTCTATGTTTTACTCAGTCGGTAAAAATCATTTTTGTATTTTTTCATCAACATAGTACATGGATTTGTCTTTACTCTTTCAAGTTTCAACCATAAAATGGTGTTTTCTAACATTCTTAATACTTGAACATGCACTGAGTAGATTGTGATTTTGGTAAAAAATATTTTTGTATTTTTTTTTGTCAATATAGTACATGTCTTTGTCTTTGTTAGGGTACATAGGGTACTCCCAAAGGACCGAACACCAAGAACAACCGCTTCACACAAATAGATCACAGATCAATACACCAATGTTTGTCACGTGGTTAAAACCCTCGAGAGGGAAATAGTCCACGGCCCTAGCCAAATAGCTACTTGGAGCAATTTATTATGCAAAAGAAATAAAGTTACATGAGCTTATCATAATCAATCAAATATCCAAGGACCCTCTATGCTCTTTAAATAGAGATCATAGACCAATTGGGTGTTAAGCCATGGATCAATGGTAGGTATGATCTAAGAGAAGTTGAACCGTCGGATCACTCTATGTCTAGAACATATCGTGACCGTCGGATTAGAATATTTACAAATGCATACTAATGCATACTAAAGAAACACACTTTTACCTAATGGATATATTACACAAGTTGATCTTAACTAACTCCTAAGTGTCTAAATATCCTAACATCCCCCCTTAAGAACAAATTGGGATAGGATTGAAGGATTTACAAAAGTGACACTATTAGGAGAAGGAAGGAGGCATTAGAGACTATCCCCCCTTAAGGACACATTCCTGAACTCCTAACATAGACCAAAGTTTAGAAAAATTCTCTTCTGTAAGAGACTTGGTGAAGATGTCTGTAACTTGATCATTTGTAGGACAATAGAGAACTTCAATAACATGATCATGAACAAGATTTATGATGAAGTGCATGTGTAGCTCAATATGTTTGCCGCGCTGATGTAGAACTGGATCTTTGTCAAGCTTTATGGCACTTTGATTATCATACCAAAGTGGAGTAGGCTGTTGCAGCTCGAATCCAAACTCTGAAAGGATCTGTCAAAGCCATAAAGCTTCCTGACTTGCATTAACTATGGCTCGATATTCTGCTTCTCCTGAAGAAAGAGAAAGATCTTGTTGTTTCTTACAAGCCCAAGTGAAGGGTCCAGATACCAGACTAAAAACATAACATGCAGTAGACTTTCGATCATCAGGATCACCCACCCAATATGAATCAGTGAAACCAACCAACAAAGGTTCCCCCCTGTACTGTAATGAATCCCAAACTGGATTGTACCTCAAATATATCAAAGTATTATTTTTGCTGCTTTCTAGTGACTTTCATGAGGATTTTGCATATAACGGGAAACACGACCAATGGCAAAGGAAAGGTCAGGATGGGAATGAGTCAAGTATAAAATACTACCAACAAGATGATGATACAAGGTGGCATCTACTTTAGGGGAAGTACAAGTGGTAGAAAGTTTGACTCCAGACTGGAAGGGAGAAGGGGCTAGTTTACAATCTTCCATGTGGAAGCGACGAAGAAGGTCACAAGCATACTTAGACTAGGAAAGAAAGATTCCTTCTTTGGTTTGCAAGACTTGGAGACTAAGAAAATAATGCAAATGTCCTAAGTCTGACATTTCAAAATTTTGCTTAAGACTGGATTTCACATGGGTTATAAGGTTAGGGTCACTACCAGTAGGGATAAGATCATCAACATAAAGAAAAAGTATGATGAGATGGTTTCCAACTTTCTTGGTATAGACATTGGGGTTAGAATGAAATCTAGAAAAACCAGTGTCAAGGAGAAAGCTATCCATTTTGGCATACCAAGCTCTAGGAGCTTGCTTAAGGCCATATAAGGATTTCTTAAGGAGACAGACAAGGCTAGAGTTATTCTGAACAAATCCAGGAGGTTGTTCCATGTAAATTCCCTCATGTAAATCACCATGTAAGAAGGAAGAATTGACATCCATTTGATGGACTTCCCAGTTATGTAAGGCTGTAAGGGAAGGAACAAGGTGGACAGAGTTCATTTTTGCTACAGGGGAAAAGGTTTCATTGTAGTCAATCCCTTCAACTTGGGAAAAATATTTGGCAACTAACCTTGCTTTAAGTCTTTCAACACTTCCATCTGATGCATGCTTAGTTCTGTAGACCCATTTACATCCGACAAGTTTTCTTCCTTTTGGAAGAGGAACAAGATCCCAAGTATCATTCGCCATTAAGGAATGATATTCTTCATCCATAGCTGCATCCCAATTTGGATTTCCTAAAGCTTCTGCAAAAGTTTCTGGATCATGATTCTCAGAAACTTGAGCCAAAAGAGAAGAGGCTCACTAAAACTCAGAACGTGTTCGATGTTGATCTCTAGGATCATCAGCAAGGTCACCAGCTGCTTCACATGTTGAATGGACCCATCGAGGAAGTATTGGTGCTGGTGCAATTGGAGGAACATGAGAAGGTGGAGGTGGATTTTCATCCTCACTGTCATCATCAGAAACTGGAGTTGAAAACCTATCAAGGAAGCTGGAAGAAGAAGAAGAAGAAGGCACAATCACCGAATCAGCCTCGTAGGCCAAAGATGGCACACCCGCCAAGTTAGGCTCGCAGGCCAAGAGATTTTCATCAAATTTAACATCTCTTCTAGTGATTATATTATGAGAATGTGGCTGAAGAAGTCTATAACCTTTTACATCTTCAGAATATCCAACAAATATGCACTTTTCACTTTTAGGCTGCAATGCTTTCCATTTTTCATCCGGAATGTGAGCCCATGCTTCACAACCAAACACATGAAAGTGACTTACATCTGGTTTAATTTTACTCCATGCTTCTTCCAGTGTTATACCCTATAAAAATTTAGTGGGTGTGCGATTAACTATGTAATTTGCACAATTTATGGCCTCAGCCCAATATTGAAGACTTAGTCCCTTAGATTGGATCATACAATTAGCCATTTCTTTTAAAGTGCGATTCTTCCTTTTAGATACATCATTTTGTTGTGGTGTATATGGAACAGTGTTCTATTGTTGGATTCCTTATTCAGTGCAAAAGGTAGTGAACTTGTTGTTAACATATTCTCCTCCATTGTCAGATCTTAACTTAATAATTTGATGACCAGATTGTTTTTCAACAAGAGCCTTGTAGGCTAAGAACATGTTAAATACTTTGCTCTTAACTTTTAGGAAGTAAAACCAAGTGTGTCTGGAGTAGTCATCAATGAAAGTTAATAAATATTTGAAACCAGAAAAGGAAGGAGATGGAAGAGGGCCACACAAGTCACTATGCACAAGCTCCAAGGGAACTGAGGCATTCAAAGAGGCACGTTTGTCAAAACCGTCCCGATGATGTTTTCCGAGTACACAACCGGAACAAACACCATCCTTGCAAGATACTAGTGGAAGACCGGTCACCATATTGTCTTTACATAGTTGTTGCAATGAGCGATAATTTAACTGACCAAATCGCTCATGCCAAAGTTTGCTCAAGTTATCACTATGAGCAACACAAACTGAAAAAGGTGATGACCCAAAGTGGTTAAATTTGTACAACCTGGTAATATCATCAATAGTTCTAGTAGCAAGGATATTTTGAGGATTTTTAAAATCCTTGATTACAACTTGGTGAGGTGTAAACGTCACAGTTTTACCTTCACCTGAATGAGTAATTTGATAGACTGATAACAAATTGCAGGAAATTTTTGGAACACATAGTGCATCACTGAAATGACCATTTTCTACTCGAACTATTCCAGATCCTACAACACTTACAGATATATCATTACCAACAAATATTTGTTTGGTGTTACATTCATGCATAGTAGAAAAGATGGCTTTATCCTTAGCCATATGATAAGATGCTCTAGAATCAATGAGCCATTCAATTGAAGTAGAAGAAGAAGATGCAGTATAAGAGTAACCAGAAGCACAAAGTGCATGTCCATGAAAGGTAGATTATGAAGATGAATCTAAGTTGATGTGGTGCTTCTTCATTGCTACTTTCAAGGCTACCATCTTCTTAAAACATTTAGATTCATCATGATTATCTTTCTCACAAAAATTGAAATGACGCTCAGTCTTCTTTCCTTTTTGCTTGAATCCTTTGTCATTTTCTAAAGGAGGAGCTGACTGAGAGGGTTTGGGACCCTTGTTGTTTTTCTTATTATTGGGAAAATTATGTTTCTTGGGAGGCTTGGAATTTTCTTGCTATTGGGACAATAAGGCTTTCCCAGATGTATCTGCTTTGTTAATTATTCCAAGATGAATGAGCTTATCCTGCTATCTAATTAAGGAATCACAAAAGGATTCAATGCTAGGCTCTCGATAGCTAGCTGCAGTCAAGGATTCTTTCATGGAGTAGAATGTAGATACAAAAACAGAATATGCAGGTCCAAGTTTGGAAAGAATATGATAAATACATTGTTTGTCTTCTTTCTTAATCTTGCATTCTGCACATAAGAGTCTAAGAGTTTTATACTTACATAAATAGTCTTGAATGCATGAAAAATCATTTGGATTCAAGGAAAGCAACTCATTCTCAAGTTGATGACCCCGAATTTCATTGTGTTTAACAAACATAGATTCCAACTTTTCCCAAGCTTTATCAGGTTCATCAATGCCAGATATGTGGAATCGTAAATCAGTAGAGATTGACATCCCAATCAATCCACGAGCTTCATCACATCTATTTTCCCAATTAATTTTCTTATCATCATCAGTGGGTTCTGTTTCTTTCCCTGAAGTTATCCTGAAAAGTCCCCTACTTCGTAGAACATCCTCCATACGATATTTCCATGAGAAATAGTTAGAACTTGTAAGTATAATATCACAAGGGGAGGCCATACTATAAAATAATGGCTGAAAGAATAGAAACTAACTATCTGGATGCAAAGAGATCGAAAAAATATGCGGTTTTAAAAATAATGACACTTAAAATGGATTCTGGATGATGAAGTTATGCTTTATCAAAGAAAATGTTGAAGATGTCGCCAATAGTGACGTGGCAGATATTAACTTGACCAACTAAAAAAAGGAATCCCCATCTTCCCAAAATCAACCTTTGACAATCACTTTTACAATAAATTTGCTTTGAAGTGAATCACTTTTGTAGAATAAGTGATGTTCACTTTTACAATAAATTTGCTTTGAAGTGAATCACTTTTGTAGAATAAGTGATGTTCACTTTTACAATAATGTGACTTTTAAATAGTGCGGAAATAAATTAAAAGATTTAAGTGACTCACTTTTATTTTATTTTATTTATGTGAGATGCACTTTTACAATAAAGTAACTTGAAAATAGAAATTGCATGCACTAAAAAGTAGCTTGATAAGACTTGAACTAAGACTTATGAAGGTGTAAAGCAACTTTGGACCAAGTGAGCTAAGTTTAAAAGGTACGTAAAACTATGGAAACATGAAGGGTTTTTTTTTTACTCTTCTCTCTCGTTTTCCGTGCTTGCTTTCTTTTCCTGCAAATCACAAAAAAAAATGAAAAAAAAAACATTTTTTTTTCCACACAATGGGGTTAGATCTTGGTTAGCTTACTCGAAAAGTATACATTTTCAAGTTTTCTCATTGTTTCTGATTTGTCGTGATCGCACAAGGTGCACGGCAAAGAGAATACGCTGCCGAGAAGGCAAGAAAAAAACTTTCCCTTACTGTTTCCGATTCGTCGCGATCACACAAGGTGCACGACAAAGAGCATATGCAGTCAGGGAAAATAATAGTCCAAGACTAAAACAAAAAGGATCTAATAATAAAATGATAAAATATGAGATATTTAAAAAAAACAAATATGTCACTGTAACATTATACCTTCAAATTTACCGAAATGGGTGTTTCTGGAGCAAACAGAAACGATTTTCGGTAAAAAAAAAACTATTTCCTAATGGAAAAAACACTCCAGACACAATGGAATAGATCTCACAGGCCACAAATGCATATAAAATCCAAAACTAGAAACCCTTCAAAGTTTCGGCAACACCAGTTCCAGATCTTGATCAAAACTGAAAGCAGCTCTTCATAAAAGCTCTGATAGAAGCGAAGTTTTATAAACTTCAGTCTATGTTAGGAGTTTAGGAATGTGTCCTTAGGGTACACAGGGTACTCCCAAAGGACCGAACACCAAGAACAACTGCTTCACACAAATATATCACAGATCAATACACCAATGTTTGTCACGTGGTTAAAACCCTCGAGAGGGAAACAGTCCACGGCCCCAGCCAAATAGCTACTTGGAGCAATTTATTATGCAAAAGAAATAAAGTTACATGAGCTTCTCATAATCTATCAACTAGCCAAGGACCCTCTATGCTCTTTAAATAGAGATCATAGACCAATCGGGTGTTAAGCCACAAATGAATGGTAGGTATGATCTAAGAGAAGTTGAACCGTCGAATCACTCTATGTCTAGAACATATCGTGACCATCGAATTAGAATATTTACAAATGCATACTAATGCATACTAAAGAAACACACTTTTATCTAAAGGATATATTACACAAGTTGATCTTAACTAACTCCTAAGTGTCTAAATATCCTAACAGTCTTTACTCTTTCAAGTTTCAACATTACAATGGTGTGTTCTACTATATTATTAAGAATATTGCTTTAAGTTGAACATGCACTCACTAGATTGTGATTTTGTATGCATTTCGGAAATTTATTATTTTTATTATAGTTGTTGCTCAAAATGGATATAGTAAGTTTATTTGGAATGCTACTAGAACCTACTAGATTATATAGAATTAAAGGAGTTTGGGGCTCTAGGACACTCTCCATTCTCTCTATTGTATTGTTGGTTATATCATTCCTTTGTCAAATAAGTAAGTTATTTTGATTTTTTTAAATTAAAACAAAATCCACAATTTTGCTGAGAGATTGATCATCCATTCAAAATATCCTGCTCAGATAGCTAGAAAGTAGGTTGCTTTGAGATAACCTTATGGTGTTAATGGAATGTTAATCATAAATATGTAACCAACTTAAGAATCATAAACCATTTAATTGATCTTCCAAATCTAAGATTGAAATGAATTATAAAACATGGTTGGTTGAGTAAGCTTTAGATTCAATAAATGGATTGCCATAGGTCAAATACTTTCCTTATCATGAGTAATCTTTAGATTCAATAAATGGATTTCCATAGGTTAAATACTTTCCTTATCGTATGGTAACAGTAAATGTAGCAAATTGAAAATCCCTAAGTTGCCACTAAACTTGCGTTCAGGGAATCAGCTAAAGATACTTTCTACATTTAGTTACCATTCTTGACTATTTTTTAGTAGTTAAATGGAATTAGTAGTACCATTTTGTTTTAGTAGTCTCTACCAACAATACCCTTTCCAAACAATATAGCTATAAAATAGTTACTAGGTATAACAAAATTAGCCTTTTGGCGGAGATATGAAAAATAAGAGTTTATAAACAAAGATAGGCATCAAGGTATTTTGTTACGTCCTTCAAAGTGTAAGTAGAGGCTTACTGCATGAGTTTTATCATTATTTTATGTACAATCTTTAGACCATTTTGAAAATTAGATTGATTTAGCTTAGATTGAGAATCTTAGGTTTAGGCTACTGTTGGACTTTCCTAAGACATTTGCATAATACACCTTTTTTATGCACAACTCTCTATAATCTTTCATACATTTACAAGTTTTTGTTCCTTCATGTGAAGCTAGTGTAATTTAGGTTTGTCCTATATAATTGATGAAATATGGAGTAGCACAAGTGAGTTTTAGACACCTTTCCAACTTGTTATGTATACCTCGCGTGATCAACAACTTTCGTTTGGTCGGTTCCCATTGATTCTTTTCCATCCCTGAGATTAGACGTATGAAACCAAGGGTAGAAACCTAGGGCCAAGGTGATGTATATTTCAGGGTTTCTTGAATGTTGATTCTTTTATACTTAATACATAAAAGAACCAACAACTTAAACATATGGAATCTTGACCATATATTCCCTTTTATTTAAGTATTCAAACATATCTCCAGGAACCCTGAATATTAGTAGTTTATACTCTGATGTGAATAAATGTATCAACATAAATGGGACATTGTGTAAAGGTTTAAGCAACCAAGTTTGATGTTAATCTTGTGGGTTTTAAATAAAATTTCACAAAAAATATTTCTATGGTTTGATGTTAATCCTATGGTTAATAATATCATCCTCTTATATTCTTTTGGCCCTATTTTTAAGCAGAAAATTATGATTCAAGAAAATCTTCTATTGATTTTTTTTTATCATTAGCAAATTTTACTAAATTATTGCCCATTTTCCTTCAAAAATTTTACCAATCTATAGGAACTTGAAAAGCAATTCATACTTACAACCTTAAATGCATGGAATATGCAGCTTTGCTGCTAACCCTTGTTAAGGATTATTTACAATCTTATGAGAAATATATTTTATTTAATTTTTTAAAACATTTAGCATAAAACCAAATTTATTAAGGATTATTTACAATTTTATGATAATCAAATGAATATACAAGTTTCACGTAAGTTTCTCTCACACACTAGTCCACCCATGTTATGGCATGAATAATTCCTATTCAGCAATCTCATCTGTGTTATTTGTTATGGTACCAAGTTATGTTTGTCCAAGGTGAAGGAAAGAATGATGGTGAATAAGAGTGAACCAGGAATGAACCATCCTCTATCTTGATTTCTCACTTTTATAAGCATAATCATATTTCCATGTGGTCACTTAATCCTTTTTGTAGGATAATTGAAAAAATTCGTAATCAATGTTTAATCAATTTTAATCAATGTTTAAGAACTTGGTTTAAATGTCTAAAACTAAGAATATAAGTTGAAGACCACTATCGCTTCTGCACTTGTGGATTCATAACCCACCATCTCTTCTTCATCGTTCTCCCTTTATAGACATTAGAGGCTTTACATTAATACCAAAATGTAAATATTTGGATAGTCTTGGTCATCCTAACCATTTGTTTCTAGATTCTAGTATTTTACATCAATATTTACAAATTTTACATCACAAGGTCAAAATCAAGGTATTACAACATAGATGCATAACCTAAAATTCATCAACCATTGAGAATATGATCATTGTTGTTTTTCTCTTTTTTTATATTGCTTCACTCCCCCCAAATCCACACACTCACTCACTTTCCTTATGCTCTGTATAGTTGTAGGAGTGAACCTAATATGGTTGCAATCATTAAAATTTTTGGCAACCTTTGTCTTATTTCCCGCTTATTCTTCTATGACTAAGGTCCTTTCCAAAAAATGAAAGATCCAACAAGGTTCTACACAGGTTTTAGGTTGGAGACAAGGTATGATCTATTTACAGAAAGAGAACCACGTAGGACACCACCAAAAGATATTCCAATATAATATGAACCTTATACCATCACCATGGTTTCGGATTTTCTTTCCTTGTATTCCACCTTATATTTATTTTGGATTTTCTTTGACCATATTTTCCATCTCTCTTGGAAAATTCAAAGGTTGTTGAACACTTAACCATTATAAAACTCAACCTTTATTACATTGAGAAGGAAGATATCAACCAAATTGTGGATACTACGATGAAGGGAACATGCTAATAGAACATACACCTCTATCAAGTCATCAAAGTGAGCCAACTCCCTCACTAGGGAAAATGGTTGAATAGGAATCATTTCAACAAAAATTCCCCATCTAATGCAATAATGATGCAATGCGGACCATTTCTTCTTAAGTGGGTAAAAATGATCTAGGCGAATACCATTGGGCACCCTCCTCTTCCATTCACTAAATGTGGTTTAACATCTTACCATTTTTACTACAAGTGTAAAAGCTTCCATGTGCTTCTTAGGAAACTCCCTTGCATTCTTTTACAACTCACATAGGGAACACAAATGTGGGATACCAAGAAAATAAGGTATGAATTAATCTTTGTAATTATCTAAGAATGGTAATAAATGTATTTTTATGCAAAATTGGTACCCCATCGAAGTTGACCTATTAGCTAAACTTCTTAAGGCTTTCATCTCTTCCGCGACATAATTTCCTACGGTTAGGATTTTGGATATTTAATGTTTCTGCATCTTAGGGAATCATACTTCGTGTTAAAAGAGATTTTGTACAATTGTAATGTCTTCTTGTGAATGATCATAGGTGGCATATCTACCTTCATAGATAATCTATCACCATTCTATTTAGTTTGTATTCATTTGGATGTTATAGTCCTTTTCCATTTCTTTGAGGGAAAAAAAGTCCTTTTCCATTTCATTCATTAATAGACTATTTGTTTCATTGAATTATTATTCTATTTTCATTGTCTGTATGGATTTCCATTTATAATTATTCATTCATTTTGTTCTCTACATAATCTAGAGCAACTACTTAGAATGGCCTCCTTCCTCACTATTAATCCAAAACTCCTCATTTACATCTAAACTATTTTTTATCTCCTTTCATACTTCCATTAAAATAGTGTCCTTATCCTTCCTAGAATTATCGTGCTTGTATCTCATAGGATTTGGTTGTGGGTGTAGAACTTCTAATATTTTTCTTTTGTGTGACCACATTGTTGCAATGCTCATAGTGATTACTAAGGTCCTTTCACACATGTACAATGATGGAAATCCTATTTTGTATCATTTTTATGAGCCTTTACAAAAAGATATAAGGTAATATGTTTTGTTCAAACCATTTGGTATCCCCATTCTTCTTATTAGATGCTATGCATTGGAACTATAGATAGACCACATCTATTGTGATGGGATTTAATAACATAACATGTTTTCTTATGTGACTATGAATACCACCGAAGTACTTGTTGACCACATATGGGTCCAGGATGTTTATCCCCAACTAAATGGATCGCTTCCAAATTTTTATAATTTAATTTTGTACGATTTTTCCTTACATATAATGATATTAGTGCCACCAAATCCTTTGATTCTATTCAGACCTTATTGTGAAGGTAATTTTTAAGTGTGAAATTTCACCAATTGGCTAATTTTTTTCCATTCTTAAAAAAAGGCAATTGTTGATTAGCATAAAAATTTCCCTACTTTTCCGTAAGATATGACTAAATTGCTAAAATTCATCTAATATATATATATATATATATATATATATATATATATATATTGATAGTGTAATATATGTTTTCTTAGTGAATATTCGCCTAGATATCTATATGTATAAAATTTAAAACCAAATAGTCACCTATTATACTATACATATGTATTGTTGGGCACCCTATATGCAAGTTAATTAAAGCCAACATACAGAGTGTTCAATATAAATTGTCAACCCAGGGAAGTCTATTATTTTAAGGATAATGAGCATTGTATATGCTTTAAACACTAAGTAGATGATGCTGTAAATGAATGACCCTACTTTCCTCTTCAGTCGAACTCATCCCATAATCTACTTAATCTAGCTTACCTTCTTAAGAATGCAATCACAAATACCTTCTTACAATCCTTAATCTAGAATTAAAAGATTCAGGAAATAAACATCTAGATTACTTTTGTAGAAAGTTAAATCCTTAATTACCACACCATCTAAAGATTCATCTCAACTATCTTAATTTGACTTAATCTAGGAATTCAAAGTACAAGGATTAAGTTCTATAATTATAAATGTCAAGGAATAAACAACAAGGATCTAAAGAAAACAACAATTGAAAAAACTAAGGATGAACAAGGCTGTCACAGCGATCACACATTTGCATAAGAGAAAACCTACACAGTCAACTATCACACCACACCACTACAATTTACAGGGGATGCATTTGCTGATCATTCAAATGAACACACAACAAATCGATGATTGTCGCAGCTTGCTGTAAATAAAGGGATTTATCACAAAATCCAAACCACACAACAAAATAAATAAAATACCTAATTAACTCAGCAATCCCTATGGGAAGGTGGGCAAGCCTTCACACAGAGATGATAAAAGTAGCACATGTTAGAATGTCGAGATCTGAAGAATCAAACTCCTTGTATTAAGATGGTAGATGAGCGCACAACCTTAGTCACAGCTTATACAATAAATTTGATTAATTTTTCAACCCCTGGCTCAGAATAGTTCCCAGTATTTATACAATTACAATCATAACATCTTCCCACTATTATCGAGCAGCCATGAATATCTCTAATCTTCGGGATGCCCCAATTATGATAAGTTGTTATAGCCATGGAAAGATGGAAGTAGAAAATATAGGAAGGTTGTTACTCGTGTTAGAATAATCAACCCATAGTATTTACCCACTTAGACATTATTTCATTTATTTTGTCTTATTTGCCTAGTCCATAAGTCCCACCATGTGCAAGTAGCTAATTGCCTATCCATAGAGGTCAAACCTGCCATTATTGACTCATGGAGCACTTTGGAAAGTCCTGGGAATCAAATATGCTTTATTCCTAGCCTCCTAGGCGCCCTTCTGCTTTTTCTGCTTTGTTGACTGCTTTTCCAGTTTTTAAAGCACATAAGGAAAGCTAGACTAGGTGAGGTGAACCTGTTTTATTTCCCTTTCATCCTCCACTCTTTCCTCCATGAAAAATAATGTATGAGCTGCCATTTGACCACTCTTTAGCTTGACCATGCACCCTTGCTAATTCATGGGGTCCTTGATAGATTTGGGATCAACTTTTTACACCTATGGGGGATTTGCCTATTTTGGGTAAGCCTGCTTTATGCTAGATTTGGATGCTTCCTTATGCATTCGATTTGCTCATGTATTCTATATATTCAGCAGCCTATGTTATTACAGGGTTGGATATTGTACACTCAGTTATTATAATTTTGTGTTACAGCTCCATATTCAGTCTCCATTGTTGATAATTTGCATGATCAATTGTTAATTGCTGTGAGTGAAATTAATCTACTGCAGGCCTGAATTTCTACATGGTATCAGAGCCATTGTAGGTTGTTACTCTCCTCCAAAAATTGTTTTGCGGGTTCGACATCAAGACTGGGAGCCTTCTACTGACAGCCGGGACAGATTTTCTAAAGCTATGGATTCAAAGAAAACTATCCTCACTCCCTTCAACTATTTTGAATGGAAAGAAGAGATGGATATCTTGTTAACAGCGAAAGGCCTCTACAGGGTGACTATGGCTACAGAAGCAGAGCCCAATGCAGCTGCAGAGAATATCAAATGGCACAATCGGAGAAATGAGGCCTATGGCCTCCTATGTCTCAGTATTTCCCGAGACCTCCTTTTCCATCTCGATGGATTGACTTCACCGGATCAAGTATGGGAGAAACTTTCTGAACTCTTTGGAAAGACAGATGATATGAGGGGACACCAAATCGAAAATGAATTGATTTCCCTGAGTCTCAGTAATTTTGAATCACTACAGCTATACTTCTCCAAGTTCAAAGCACTAGTTTTGCAGCTGAAACAGTGTGGTATTGAAAAGAAAGATGAGCAGCTCGTATTG